>OV656866.1:106505756-107105756 GCA_927399465.1 Sarcophaga caerulescens
AAATTGAAACCTTTTTACAAAATTTTTGAAGAAAAAAAAAAATATTTTCTGTTTACACTTGTTTGTTTGTTACTTCTGTGATTGATTTCATCATTCATTGTCTCTCTATAAAAACGCATGAATTTTTTTCTTGCTTTAATACCCCAAAGGACCCATTTAACACTTCATCGCCTTTTATATGTTGTGTTCAACGCAAACCACAACAACAACAGCAACAACAAAAAGAAAGAAATTTTCGGTACAAAAACTCCATGTTTTTTCGGTTCTTTTGCATTCACATCACATCTGTCAACCTTTCATTTGGATTAGTGAATATGACAATTCATGCCATACAACAACAATAACAAAAAAAACACAGAAGCAAAAAAAAGAAATAATTTTGGTTACGTTTTGTTTTCCAGGATATAGGGCAGAGCGGGGTTGGTTATAAGCTCATTGTTATTCTGTGCAAATGATAGGCCCTTTTTCGCCAACTAATTGTAATCAATTATGGGATGCTGTTTAAGCATTTTGCATGCATACAAACATAAGTGAGTGGCTGTGTAGGCAGCAGTTAGACAGGATTCTTCTTCAGTTTTTTTCATGAAATGCAAGTCACTTTTCCTCATGAGTCAGCTAGTGCTAGAAGAGCAGGTCGTTTAGCGATTTTTCCTCTTCTACCTTAGGTAGGTAGGTAGAAGTGGCTGTCCACCCGATGGAGTCTTGAGCGGACACACTTAGACCGCATACAGGGCCCATTGTGACACCACAGTTTCATCTTCTCCCCTATTCCAGGAACCACTTGGAGCTTCCGATGAAGCGACTCAGACTGCCAATATCCATGCATGAGAGTTCATCTAGGTCTTCCATGTAGTAGGCACCCAGTAGGCACCCTCTGACCAAGTGCCGGGCATGTGTACAGTAGGTGAAGAATAGTTTCATCCTCTTCCTCATCTCCACAGCTTCTGCAGAAATCATTCGCGAGGTGTCCAAGACCAATACGCCTCGCATGTGTTCCTATAATACAATGCCCCGTGATAACCCCGGTAACAGCACTGAGCCTGCTTCTTTGGAGCTTAAGCAGAGTCGCCGTGCGCCTCCTATCCAGCCTTGGTCAGATTTTCTGCGCCGCTCTGCCTTTATCCGAAGCTGACCACCTACTGTTGACAAGGTCCACGATTGCATTGTCAATTATAAGCCCACAGTCACTTAAAGGGATCCCCAATGTAGAGAATTCGTCAGAGAGCATGATGGTCGTGCCCCTTCTGGCCAGATCATCCGCTCTACATTTGCTGGGAATGTCTCTATGACCCGGTACCCATGTGATACAAACATCACATCGGTTCGCCATCTCATTGAGACATCTGCGACAGTCGTACACTGTCTTAGAGTTTATCACACTAGAATCTAGTGAACTGATGGCCGCTTGGCTATCGGAAAGTATAGTGATCCTTCGCTTGCGAACATTTTTGTCCACAATAATTTTCACCGCAGCTTGAATTGCCGACACTTCCGCCTGAAAGACGCTGCAGTGATCTGGTAGCCTTATAGACTTGGATATTCCGATTGATTTCGAATAGATACCAATACCAACGGCTCCTTCCAATTTGGAGCCATCGCTGTAGATTTGTGCGGCATTCCCCGCGAGGTGCGCCACACCCTTTCTCCAGTCCTCCCTTTTCGGAATGGATGTCCTAGTCTATCTATACCTCCGACAATATCAGTTTCCTCAAGTATCCTTGTATGACCAATGCCCGATGCATGCCATTGTCCAGTCGCCCAAAGACGCCTACTAACCCTAGCCGCCACACCCCTGCAGTATAGGTCAAGTGGTAGAAGGTATAAGATCGTCTCCAGAGCGATCGTAGGAGTAGTGCGCAGGGCACCACTAATAATTATGCAAGCAGATCGTTGTAACTTGCGTATCAGGCTTAAGTTCTTCTACCTTATGTTGTCAACTTCTAGAATGTCATTAAACGTGGTAATCCATACGTTAAGATATAAGCCCAGTGTTTAGTAATAATGCAAACATTCTAACGTAAGTCAGGACACAGTAGTGGCCATAAATCATGCTGCAAAACTGATCCTGAGTAAGAGGTCTTCAGTATATAAAATCGGCATGAAAAGTTTCACCTAAAACTGGTCGTTAGGAATGGAATTAAAACCGTAGGGTGGGACTCATGTATAAAATTAACGCACACAATATAAGTGGTGTGAGAAACTAGATCGTGATCCTAATTAAAGGGTTGTAAGGACCAATTAAGTAAGTAAGGCTTAAGAAAGTAGCATGTTTGGTGACATCCTGTGAGTATCAATGTTCTGCAGTTACATAGTATTGCAGCTCTTACCCACCAGACGGGTGGTCCATAAAGCTTTACCGGTTTAAACATTGCCCTACTTAAGCAAGGCAAACAGTTTGAGTCCCAATCTTTTAGCAACGGCTTGTTAACAAATGAGAGGGTGACATAAGCTTTCCGAGCCGTAACAGGTACATTCTGCCTCCATAAGAATTTGGGCTTGAAAATATAGCCCAGCCGTGCGAGAGAAACTAATTTCAATTCCAACCGTACTTGGAAAATCGAATTCAGACTGCAATGAACTCAAAGCTAAAAGTTCAAACCGGTTAAACAAACCCTGGCAGTTATGTCTGTGACATCGCCGTTATTTCAATTCCTTTCATACTTGGAGAATCGACCAATAAATTCAGGCTGCAAAGCATTCAAAGCTAATGTCTAAACCGGTTAAACAAAGCCTGGCAGTTATGTCTGTGGCATTGCTTCATTTGGCATTATAACGGGCACAAATGAGTTTTCATTTAGCAAAACCGTGTTATCCGTTGGCGTATGATTAATATTAATTCAGGGGTCTTGTCGTAAAAACCTTCATAACTTTGCTAATTCTGCAGCAATTTTATCAAATTAAAGTGTTTTGGAAAGCCTAGACTATATGTTATCTTAAGAAATAAACAAAAACTTAATTTTGTTTGTGGAAATAATAAAATTTTCTTAAAGAAATTCAAATTTTATGCACAAAAAATTTCATAAACAGATTTTTTTTTCTGTTCCAATTTGCTTTAAATTTGTTTAAACAATTATGGTGTTGAATAAATAATAAGGGTTTGTGTTAAGAAAATTCTAAAGAAAAAAACAAGAAAAACAAGAAAAACATTCATTAAGTTTTTCTTCTTCGTACGTACGTTTATTAAGAATCCAAATGTCACAAACATGTGTCATCAGTCAGTATAAAAATGTAAGAAATTAAGAGTCATTCTTTAAAACTTTTCTTCAGTTTTGTGCTTCTTCTTTTTCTTGGTTTTATTATTAACAATTACAACATTTTATGAATAATATTTATACAACAACAACAACAACAATTTATAAGAAAAAGTTTGTTAAAAAATTTTTCTCTTCAACTTCTTTTTTTTTCATTCTCCATTTAAAATTCGTTTAAAATTTTTATTTATTTAGGGAAGTATGGAGTGGTATGGTATGTGAGGGGGGAAGGTGTCCCTCCCCTTCATTAAATTGGCTTTTATTATCACACACAACAATATGACAGAGATTGATTGTGTGGCAAAAGCAAGCAAGTTTTGATTGTAGCAGCCAACAAGCATTATATGCCACATGAGAATTGTAACATCCGCTCTGCTACAATGCAGTAAATGCTGCAACAGCTTCTAGAGAAGAGGCAGGCAAGTGTAGTTAAAGAACAATTTACAAAGAATTCCTAAGAGTCACACGAAATAATAAAAGAAAGAAAGAAAGAAAAGAAAGGATTTCACAATGACAGGAAATTAAAATGATTTTTACGGTAGGGGTGGGGGGTGGTGTTTAATTAAATCGAAATGATAAAGCAGTGAGCAACGCTGGTAATAATACCACACTGTGTTAGTTAAGCTATATGATGAGAAAAGTAAATTAAAACAAAAGGCTATGGAGACCTGGAGGCATGTAAACCGTTTAAGGGTTTAAATATTGTAACAAAATACCATTTAAGGGGTCTTTTAAATAAAAAGTCCGCCAAATAACTTTTTTTTTTTTTTTTTGAAAATGCTTTAAAAACTACCGAATATTTTCTCAAATTTCTTTTTTTATTTGAAAGTACAATCCTTCCGGTTATTAATGGAAAATAATTTCATTAAAATGGCTGCCTCGGCTGGCCATGCAGTAGCCTACACGATCGGTCTAATTTTTGAGCACATTATCGATTGTGTGCAGCTGTATTTCACCAATGGCTTCACGAATATTGTCCTTTAAAGCGTCAATTGTCTCTGGCTTGTCGGCGTAACATTTATCTTTGACGGCACCTCACAAATAATAGTCCAACGGTGTCAAATCGCAGCTCCGAGGTGGCCAAACGACATCAGCTCTGCGGCTGATAATGCGATCTTCAAAAACAGGGCGCAAAACATCGAGTGTAGCTTCGGCTGTGTGGCACGTAGCGCCGTCCTGTTGAAACCAAATGTTGCCAATATCCTCCTCTTCAATTTTTGTGAACAAAAATTCGTTCAACATGGCCCGATAACGATCGCCATTGACTGTAGCGGCCACTCCTTGCTTCATCTGAAGAGATGATTTTTTTTGCCAAAATCGGCATCTTCTGTAAGTCGATCGCAGGCCCACTTAGCGAAGCGAAAACGCATTGGATGGTCAATTGGCTTCAACTCCTGAACCAATTGGACTTCGTATGGCGTCATACCTTAGGTCTTTATGCAAAATTCGTCTCAATGATGTCTCCGAAATGTTCAATTGTTGAGAACGACGGTGAATTGATGTTGATGGCGCTTCGCGCACACTTTCTGCCACAGCAGCAATATTCTCGGGTGTACGCACTGTTTTTGGCTTTTCACGCTTTGGTTTATCGATGAGGATGCCAGTTTCTTTCACTTTTTTCACAAGATAACAAACATACGGAGCTGACGGTGCTTCTCTTCTTCCAAAATCCGTACGCAATTTTCGCACACATTCTGCAACATTACCATGATTTTCAAAGTAATGTCGCAATATTTCCCAGCGTTGTTCAAGCGTATACACAACCATATTCGTTCAGCGGAAGGATAAAACTAATTATCTGTCAAATCAGACATGAGCTAAGTGTTACCATTCTCGAAATAAGCACTAGTTGAAAAAAAAAAACGTTAGATGGCGGACCCGATACAAATTTTTTTAATAATTTCTTATGTTAAGTTGTACGGTTTATTAAAAAATTTCACGAATTCTTTTGGTGGGCTTATGATCCTGAAAATTCCATTTCCCGAAACTAGCCTTTTGTATACAATACTCTATGTGGTTCCCTTAAAAATACCGGACAAATTCCATGTGGTCGCCTTGATGGATTCCACGTGATTCCCTTGAAAACTCTTGACAAACCAGTTTCGACAGTGACACACTCTCGAGGTTGATGTGACAATTACCTGTACTTAGTCCTTCTACCCATAAAGCTGAAAGAGAAAGTCGCCGCTGTCTAGTAGGTAGTGTGTTGGCTTATTAGACGTGAGGCATCGGTTCAAGCCCCAGGTCAGGCATCTCCAATTAAACGAAATATGAAAAAACATTTCTTCGGCGACTTCCTCTCTCAGCGGATTACAGAACTCTGAGAGTCATTATAAAATAGCCATGAAAAATTTCTTAAAAAATCTATCGTTCGAAGTCGACTTTAAACTGTAAGTCCCGCCACTCATGTATAAAAATTGTGTGAGAAACTAGGTCCATAATCCGGACTGAAGGGTTGTAATGATTAATTATGTATGTGAGCTATTACAATGGGCCTTATAACCAGACGTCGGCACAAAGAGAACATGTTAAAAATGTGTGTGTATTTGTGAGAAGCATGTGTATAACCCAGAGGAAAATTGTTAGTAATTATTGTTTCAAGCAGTGTTCGAACAAATATTGTGCTTTTTGATGCCATTGGTATTTTTCGCAAAAGTTTCTATGGATTTGTAGTAAGAGTCATCATTACATATTACAGGTACCTTAAATTCGATATATTTAAAGCAAAAAAAATCTGTTTCCCAGTTTTTCTTTACATTTTAATTAAATTTTTCTTTGGGTGTACAATTGACATACAAAAAAATTTAAAAAAGAAGCGACGAGAACCTGCTTCACTGAAAGCTGACAAGCAACTGAATGCATTTTTATGCTCTTTTTAACGAACATTGTGATGTTCGTGTCCTATGTGTGTTAAAAGCCGAAGAAGTTCGGCCCCCAGGGTACATTGGTGCCAACGTCTGCTTATAACCTATAATTTTGGTTTGACAGTCATTCAATAGGCCTTTAAGCTTAAAACTATCAAATGCGATGACATTTTTTTTTCCACTTTTTATGTCTCTAAAATAAGGATTCAGTTTAAAACACACGTGCCTCATTGTCATTTGTTAGTTAGAGTGTGCATTTGTTGGCTTTATTGCTGTTGTACAACAACAACAATCACAATAATTTTCTAGCCATTAACGCTGTTGGCCTTCATGGACTATTTTCGGTTATATTAACTGCATACAACGAACAAAAATAACAGAGAAAACACAAAAGAAAAGAAAAAAGAAAAAACAAAACATTTTGAAATAAAATGAAAACCTTGTCCTTATTATACAATTGCTAAATAAACACACACACTCTCTCTCTCACTCTCTCTCTCTCTCTCTCTCTCTCTCTCTCTCTGTCACACACATACACTCTACCTCTTTCAAATTTGAAACTCATAGAGCCTCTCTAACTTGTGTCTTCTTCAGTAAATGCTGCAGTCAGCCAACGAGCCAGCTGGCTTTAAACAAATATGAACCCCGATTTTCTCTTTCTCTTTCCTTTATTCATGCATTTATTCAGTCATTCAGTCATTCATGCATTCGTTCGTTCATTTAGTCAGTCAGTTTTAGTTTTCATAAGTGGTTTCTGATGTTGTCTAAATGCGATAAAATTATCATGGCAAACATCCATCCCTGTTAGCCGTGGCAGCAGCAGCATTACGTTGCATACGCTCTCTCTCTTCTTGTGCTTTCAACAAAATTGCTTCACATTTAATTTCAATTTCAGGTTGTCTGTCCTCTATGCTGTGGAATCCTTTTTTAAAATCCAAAAAGCCAAAAAGAAAACAAAAAAAAAAACGAGAATAAAAAAACATTAAAAAGGTAAAGCAGGTAAAAAAAATTCTGTTGGCCAGATTAACTTTTTCAGTGGTTTAAATGGTTGGCTGGTTTTGCTGGCTGCTCTGACTAAATAGTGGCTTAAAAACGAACAAAAAAAAAAACTTTCAAGGTTTCTAAATTACGCTGCTGCTGCTGCTTCTGCTGGTTGTTGCTTTATTTGCTCCGAAAATAAACTCTGCACTAAACTGACAATATTAAACTGAAGGATTTTGTTTGGTTTGCCTCCAAACAGCTGGTGACTGCATAATTATTGTCTTCCCCTTCTTCTTCTTTTTATTTAATTTCCATCAATTGAACTTAAATGTCATTAATGACTTGCCCGGAAAGGTTTTAGGGTATGGGGCCTATTCATTAACTGTTATAGGAAAGGAAAAGGAATTTTTATCCACATCCTACCTTGTAGTCTTGATAATTTTTAAGTTCTGACGGCAATCTTTCGCCTTCCCCGAAATCTACTATACTTTCTGCTTTCAGAAAACAACCAGGAGTCTTCTTAAGCTTCTGAGATGAAAGCGCCAATGACCATGTCACGTTTTTACCTTTTAAAAACGTTTAAAATATGAGCTCATAGGTTGTAAATAAAATAAAAATAAATTCTGTGTTTAAATTTAATTAAAATTCTTAATTATTCGTACAATTCTGTGTGCTATTGTTCACAACTTGATGTAAACAACAACAATTGCTTTGTTTGTTATTCCTCTGTTTACACCCTTTGCATAAACAATAACAATTACTAGATAATTGTTCGACAGATCTTTGTAACGCAGATCTTCAAACTACGATTACTCTCTTCAAACGCACCGCGTCTTCACACAAGACTGACTGAATTTCACTAACTGATTCGTCTGCTTTGCCTTGCCTTTTATATGGCAAAGTGAACAGTCTGATGAATGTTGTTGAAGGCGAATGTTCATGTTCTCGAAATCTTTATAAATGTAAACATTGTTGCTTAGATTTTACATTTTCGTAACAATATTTCGAAGATAGTTGGCTATACGTATGGCTATATATATGAAGTCGCCGTAGTCTAGTAGGTAGTGTGTTGGCTTATTAGACTGAAGGCCCGAGTTCGAATCCCAGGTCAGACATCAAAACGAAAATATGAAAATATTTCTTCGGCGACTTCCTCTCAGCAGATTTCTGGCAAAAAACTCTGAGAGTAAATAAAATTGCCATGAAAAGCTTCTCAAAAAAAAAAAAAAAAAAAAAACTGTCGTTCGGAGTCGACTTTAAACTGTAGGTCCCGCCACTCATGTATAAAATTAACGCACACAACATAAGTGGTGTAAGAAGCTAGGTTGTAATCCTGACTGAAGGATTGTAATGACCAATTATGTATGTATGTATGTAGTTGGCTATACGATGTCCTCCTGGTACTTGGAAGAATTTTGTGTATTCTCCCTGTATCTTGATTTGTATCTCTTTCAAGGAAATCATTTTGGAATTTGAATTCTTTAATGGCTTGGTTGTAGAGAATATGGAAGAGAACATAGCTGTGTGTAAATGTTTGCAACAGCGAGTAGTCTAAGCAAGCAAATCTAAACCTAAAACTCTTAAACAATTCGCCACTTTTTGAGAACTTTTTATTTGTACTCAGAGTTTTTCCCAAATTCTACTGAGAGAGGTAGTCAGCGAAAGAAATATTTTTCCAAGTGTGGTTTTGCTCGAAATGTCTGTGTGACAGACTATGGCAACTTCGAGTGGAAATAAATCAGTGAAATAAAAATTTAGCTCCAGTTTCTACTGTGGGTATGGAAACCAAGAACATAAACCTTATTTTTCAATAGTTTGTCTGGCATATTCGCCTAATTATGTTTCTTTTTGACAAGCTCTCAAACAAAACTGAGTCCAGCAATGGTAAAACCATCCATAGAGTTATTTTAGCTTAAAGTCTTAACTTTCCAAAGCAATCAAAAGTTTTCCAAACGCTTTTATTGAACCTGAGCTACATGACATTGAACCTAGTAGACATGTCTTACGAAAATAAGCCTCAATTAATATTAATCATACGCCTTCGTAAGTAAAATATAAATGAAAAGAAATTTAATATTAAATATCAAGGCTAACGGTAAATAAATACTGTTATTGTGTTATTTATTAACAGATTAAATCAATAATAATTTATTTTTATATCGAAAATGTCAAATAAATTCTTCTGTCATTTGCTTAAGGAAGAAGAGGAAAATGTCAACATTAATTCCGTTTGTTTTTAAAATAGTTTTTCAGTTCTTTTTTTAACAATTATTTTGCTGTTAATTTTAGGCATTTTAAACATTCATTTTCAATTTAAAAAAAAAAAAAATTTGTTTTAAAACAGAGGAAAAAGTTTTAAAAATAAATTTCACTCGAGGTTTTTTGTTAAATCCTCCTCACATACATATGCGTATTGGTTTGCCCAGGCACTCTGCTATAACTCAGCCGTGTTATTTTCATTGTTGTCAGGGCCACATTGTTATTGTTGCAGTAAAAAAAATTTTTTAAAAATTTAAAAAAAGACAAGAAAAAAAGACAAAATAATAGTTACAGTACAGGGATATGGTTCAGTGGAAAGAGAGAGAGAGAGACAGAACAAGAGAGTTTGATGGAATAAAGGACACGGCAACTAAGCAAAGAGTTGAGTTGGGTGACGAACAAGGCAAAGAAAAACAGAGCAGTGGAGTGCAGTACTGTGCTGAGTGCAACATGTGTTCATGTTCCCAAGTCAATTAGCTTAGACCCTGAAGTTGGCATTGTATTGTGTTCTCCATCACACACACATATTAAATGCATAAGAATTCTACCCCTTTTTTTCCATATTGTGAGGCGTATGTATTATATTACATATGCGAGGGTGGCAACGGAAGTTTACATTAATTTAAAAAATTTATAACAAATTGTTTTGTTCTATGACCGACACACTTCTCAAACCACCCTCCTTTTTTGTCAAAAAAAGGGCTTTAGTGGCAGTAAAAGTTACATGAGAGTTTTACAAGTATTTGGATTCCTTTAAAATATTTTTTTTTTTTGGTTCAAACCTACACATAAAAAATTTAAAAAAATTGAAATAAATAATAAGTTTAGTAGGAAGGTACAGTGAGACAAAAGCAACAAGTAACAAAAATATACAAACAACACTACAATAATAAATGAAAACAACGATGTTTACATTTATAGAAATTTCGAGAAGTCGAAGCCACGAACATTCGCCTTCAAAAACATTCAACAGACTGTTTACTCTGCCATATAAAAGGCAAGACAAAGCAGACGAGTAAGCCAGTAAAAGTCTTGTGTGAAGACGCTGTGCGTTTGAAGAGAATAATCGTGGTTTGAAGATCTCCGTTACAAAGATCTGTCGAATAACACAGCCCTGCAAATTTGGATTTTTTTTGTGCAAATAAGATGGCTCCAGGTGTTTCCGAAGGCATTTTTGATCATGGATCTGGATTCCAGAACTTTCCATCACGTCAGGTTTTCGAGAAAAAGGGGGCTGAAACCCCTAAAAATAGCGTTTTTGGCCATTTTTGAAAAATTGTAGAGCTAAACACTGACGTGCTAGAACCATCGCTATTATCTGAAATTGACAATTGATCTTTGCTCTTTAAAATGAGCCCAAAGTCAAATTGTTTGCATGCACCCTTAAAGTAGGGCGTGGGTTTATGTCAAGGGTTGCAAGAGAAAAAGAAACACATTACGGAGGTCCTTAAAAATTAATCAGATTTACTTGAAAATTGTTACTTAGGGGTTTTTGGGGTCGCTGATTACAGATGATAATTAAAAACCCCCGATTAACAATTTTCAAGTAAATCTGATTTATTTTTATAAACATCGACCGCCATATTGGATCCGCCATTTTGAATTTTTTAAATCTAAATGAAGTTCTGATCTAAACTAAAAAGAAAGCAAAGAAGCTTGGCTAACACGTTAATGACCTGAGTTTAAGAGCCGTAAACAATGCCAATGTCCCTACCTGCCTGGTTTAATACAAACTTCTCTTACGAAAAATTTCTTTCTTTATTTTTAGGCTACGCATACCACTGTGCAACAATAAAAATTCCGCGTTTTAACAATACAACAGCAATGTCTATTACACCAGGGTAATCGAGGTGGAGAACAACAAATTTGGAAAGTGCAGTAAAAAAAAGAAATACAACAGCACTCTACAATAAAAACTAAAATTTTTTGCAAAAATTGTTTGGAAGTGTAAATCGCTCTCTACCCCCTAACACCTAACATTTGCATGCAAAAAGTTTATGCTGTTGCATTTGTTGTTGTATGTTATTTGTTTTGTTTTCATTTGTTGCACTTGTAAATGATTTGCTTGATTGTTTCTCTCTCTCTGTCTCTCTTTCGCTTGTTTTTTTGTCGTTGTTTAAAGGCTAGAGACTGACAGGACATTTGTTGTATAAACTTTGCTTGGATTTGCATAAGATAACCTTAAGCCAAGTTTACATTTACATGTGTGTGGTAAAGCAGATAAAATTTGCACTTTTTTTGGTTTCGTTTTGTTGCTTTCTTTAAATTTGAAGTTTTATGTTAATTTGGAAATAAAATTTCCCTTTAAAGTCAATAGAGAAATGGATTATGAGCAGCTAAAGTCTACTATTGAAGAATTTTCGAATGAATGCAGGTGTACCTCTTAATTAATGTACAGGGAAAGGTATGTATTGGACCCTAGCAAGCGCTGGCTTTGCTTCTTGCTTCATTTTCAGACTTATCTGTGGATAGGAACTGTAACAATGAATTATACAATTCAGTTGATGTCGGATTCACTTGAGGCTCACTCAAGCATTCGTAAGTTTTACCCCTTTTTGTGAAAGAATTTAGTAACCCTTGGCCCTTTCCACGTCTATGCATTTTCACACATGAACGTTGAGTGGTTATTAGGGGACAAGCATAGAGCCTCGATACAATACATCAAAAAGAAATAAAAGAGACGAGCCAACATTAGCACGAAGTTGGCTTCTAATGGCGGACCCACATGTGAGTGAGTATAGTATGATTCTTTTCGGAACGTAGTTCCGTTCTTTTCTTATAAAAATTCAGAATGCTATCCCGGGAAACTCTGCCTCACACATTCAAAAATATTCTGTCAAAAAATGCTCACCCGAAGCGGGAGTCACACACTTTATTACACCGTTATTATGCTTCAGGAGCTTCTCCAACGTTATGTTCCCATTGAACATAAGGCCAGTGCCCTTAGTGCAAACTGACTGTGCCATCCACTGCCAAACGTTATCCTTTGTTTTGCTACAGTTTTCCAGTAAATGCTTCCAATTTTATTTGCTTTAAAACTTTACGTTACGTTATTATAGAATACGTTACGTTATCTTGTATTACTTTACGTTATCATGGATTACGTTACGTTACGTTCCGGATTATAACGGGCCCGCCATCTAACGTTTTTTTTAACTAGTGCTTATTTCGTGGATGGTAACACTTAGCTCATGTCTAATTTGACAGATAATTAGTTTTATCCTTCCGCTGAACGAATATGGTTGTGTCCAATGCGTTTTCGCTTCGCTAAGTGGGCCTGCGATCGACTTACAGAAGAAGACGATTTTGGCAAAAAAAAAATCATCTTTTTAGATGAAGCTCATTTTGATCTTGGCGGGTATATAAACAAGCAAAATTGTAGCATTTGGGGCACATAAAACCCGCACGCATACGTTGAAAAGCCGGCGCACCCAAAACGAGTCACTGTTTGGTGCGGATTTTGGTCCAAAGACATAATTGGGCCATTTTTCTTCAAAAATGACGGCAAGGAGTGGCCGTTACAGTCAATGGCGATCGTTATCGGGCCATGTTGAACGAATTTTTGTTCACAAAAATTGAAGAGGATGATATTGGCAACATTTGGTTTCAACAGGACGGCGCTACGTGCCACACAGCCGAAGCTACACTCGATGTTTTGCGCCCTATTTTTGTAGATCGCATTATCAGCCGCAGAGCTGATGTCGTTTGGCCACCTCGGAGCTGCGATTTGACACCGTTGGACTATTATTTGTGGGGTGCCGTCAAAGATAAATGTTACGCCGACAAGCCAGAGACAATTGACGCTTTAAAGGACAATATTCGTGAAGCCATTGATGAAATACAGCTGCACACAATCGATAATGTGCTTAAAAATTGGACCGATCGTGTAGGCTACTGCATGGCCAGCCGAGGCAGCCATTTGAATGAAATTATTTTCCATTATTAACCGGAAGGATTGTACTTTCAAATAAAAGAAGAAATTTGAAAAAATATTCAGTAGTTTTTTTTTTAAAGCATTTTCAAAAAAAAAAGTTATTTGTCGGACCCTTTATTGAAGACTTGACCTCGTAGATGATATGCCTTATTTTGAGTCTAAAAACAGCATTCTGAACTTGTAATTTGTTTTATTTGCTTTAAAACCTTAATAAAGCCAAGAGTTTTCCTTACAAAGCTTACGAACAACAATAAACACTTACAACCCGTACTTGCAACACTGCTTCTAATGTAATAAAATGATTATGAGGACAGCAGCTGGACAGAACAATCAACGCAATAACAACGTCATAATCACTGACATTATCAACAGCATCATTGCCAGCCATCATTTACCACAACGTGGCTATGCCAAGTTAAACTATTATTGCCACACATGCAACATAAATATTTCAATACACTTACTGATACATACATACATACGTACACATACATAGTGTTAGTGTGTCTTCCCACTTATTGTCATAAAATCGACCACAGAAATGTCTATAACGATAGGAAATCGTAACACGATATGTGGTGACCGAAATTAATTTCCGGTCATCAGGCAAATGCAACGTTTTCATAACTAAGACACATGCACGCACATACACAAATACAAGAACACATGCACTTCTCACTCAAGCACAAGCATGAAATCGAAAATAAACATAAACATACCGGAGACAAAGACAGACAGAGACCGAGACAGACAGAGAGTGTGAGAGAGAGAGAGAGAAAAAGAAAAAAAGTGAAATACTTTTGCATAAAATGCATTCAAAATGCAAATTTCTGTTGTAGCTGGTGTGTGTGTGTGTGTGTTTATGGCCCATATTCCTTACAATGCATACAACACTCTCCTACACCCCTACACACTTACGCTTACACTTACTTGCATGGCAAGTTTATCATTTTGTCTTGCTTGTATAACTCACACACACATCCATAAAGAACCCAAAGAGAGAGAAAAAGAGAGAGAGAGAGAGCGGGAGAGAGCGGGACATACTACATTGTTATTGTTTTTATTATAAATTCTTTATGGTTGGCATGTAATCAAGCAGTTTCATTTCATAAACGTTTGTTGATGTTGCCAGCTACCACAGGACCAATGCTACAGCAACTGTTGGCTGTTGCACTTTGCTTATGCTTATGCCTGCTGTCTTTATAGTTGAGTGGCTGGTTCTTTTCATACACACAGCTCCTTTCAATTCTCCCCACCATCCCCTTTTGGTCCTTTGCTTGCTTAATAATCACTCTGTTCTACATTTTTAACACAACGTTTGTGTTTTTTTGTTTCAATAAAAAAAACTATTTTTTTTGCTCCTGTTTCTCATAGGATTTATTGTTTCTCTTCTCTTCTTTTTTGTTTTTTTGTTTTGTTGCAGTTGGTGTTCCTATCAGTCATTTTTTATGTGTCATGCTTGAGTTGTTATCACTTAAGAACGTCTAAAGGGAGAGAAGTGTAAATGATGCTGATTAAGTTAGAGAAGGAAGCAGGAAAGACCAGAATAACTTGATTAGGAGTGGCTACAGCAAACCATTTGTGAACGAAGCAATCAGCATTGCAAGCAAGTCTAAGGCACTGAAGCGATGTCAATTTATAAAAAGAAACCGTTTGTAAAACGCATTTTTTGTAAGCAACAACACTTGTTAGTTATTCTTCTTTGCTCACAACCTTTTTTTTGTAAGCACAACACTAACAACTGTTTTCTTCACGCAACTTGTCTGCACACAAGTCTGACTGAATTATAACTCGATCTCGTATCTTCACACACCACTGGTTGAATTCTCACTCAATTCAACGCGACGTCGTCACACGACTAACTTAACTCGAACTCCGAGAATCACGTGTCTTCATACACGACTGACTGAATTCTAACTGAATCCTCGTTGCTCGCTTTATCTTGCCTTTTATGTCACTGGATCAACAGTGTGATGAATGCCCTTGAAGGATGATGACGGCCTTCGGGAACAATTCAAAAATGTAAAAAACTTGTTTCCATTTTTGTTGTTCGTGTATCTTGTTTACTTTCGTCCAGGCAGAGTTGTTGTTGTTTTGTTTGTTTGTCTTTCCGCTATATTTTTTATACACGGACGTTGTTGCTATATTTTTGTTTATTCATAGATGTTGTAAACAAGCCTGTTGTTTTTGTTGCTATATGTTTACTTATTCGTTGATCACGTGAACAACTGCATTGTTTTGTTTTTGGAGCTTTTGTTTATCATTTTATGTGTGGTGAAGTCCATTGTGTTGTTTTTGGAGCTTTTGCTTATTATTTTAATAACACCATTTCTATTTTCGTAACAATATAATAGAGGTGCAGAATTGTGCTGGAAACTTTCTTTAAGCTTTACCTTGTGGATTACGTTACGTTATCATGCATTACGTTACGTTATCATGGATTACGTTACATTATCATGAATTACGTTACGTTATCATGGTTTACTTTACGTTATCATGGATTACGTTACATTATCATGGATTACGTTACGTTATCACTGATTACGTTACGTTACGTTACGAATTATATTGAAGAATTAATCTCGTAGATGATTTACCTTATCGGTACTCAGTTGTGTGCATTTTTGAGCGTAAAAACAGCATCCTGGACTTGTAATTTGCAAAACAAATAACAATCGTATCCCCTTATCAGCCTTCCTACGTTATTAAATATTAAATTTTGTTACTTCAAGCCCAGTCTTTATCATCGTTTTTATTTACTTTTTTTGCTGCACATGATGGTTTCCATTGAAATATTTTAAATCAAAAGCCTTTTGCTGGAGAAGAAAAAAAACCTACACTTCTCATCGCAGTTATTTTCATTGGAATCCGCTCACTGATTACTGTGAATATTTTTCCATCTTTTCTACTTCCCCTGTCTCTCTCTCTCTCTCTCTCTCTTTCTTCTTTTTCTAGAGTTTGATGCCGGGCTTGCCAATGTATTTGAATGATTTTATTTCGTTTCGTTTGAATAATTTCCATCTCTTTTGCTCTCTCTATCGCTCTGTTTCTCTTTTTAATTTTTTTTTTTTTTTTTTTGTATTGTGCTCTCTGCTTAAGGCAATGATAAATTTGGCTTATCAACATTAATTTCTCTTTGGTCTCGTTGGCGTTCTCGTTGGCGTTCTCGTTCGCGTTCCATTGTTTTCCTGGGGAATCATTAGTTTATTGTATGCATGACTGGTAAGTGGCATGGCATGGCATGGCATTGTAATGAATGAATTCCAATTGAAATCCTCTTTAATTCTTCTTGTCATTTTCGGCTTTAAGTTGCAATAAAAAATAAAAAATGCCGAGACATTAAGTTTTAGTATGAACTTGTTAAGGCAAAAATAAATCGCTAAAGGAACTCATATTAATTAGACGTCTAAGAGCTCATTATTTTGGTTTTTCTATTTAGAATTGAAGGGAAATGTTGGGTAATTGAAGGCTGCATTTGTAATTAAAGATAATTTCCGTGGAACTGAGTACCAATAAGGCATATCGTCTACGATGTTTGTTACGCGCCGGTAAATATACGCAGCTTAAATAACAAATGCACGTGCTAAAGCCTAAACGCGTAGAGAAGCCACGTGTAAAATTAAAGCGTGTTGCCACCACGTGTATACAATCGCGTCACTCACCATGTGAAAACGAGACGGTACATCACCGTTAACCCGCGTTTACCGTTATCGTCAACCATGTGATAAGCACCACGTTGGCTTCCTTTTCTCCTAACTTTGTTGGTTATAATAAAAGATTACGAATCTTCGTTGGTTGTACAAGCTGACGTTTCTTGAGCGCCATATATGATGAGCGCAAAAATTTACAACCGCGTCGTTAGTTCCACAAAATTTTCGTTGGTATTGAAATTTAGCCAACAAATTAAAGAACCTGTTGGCCTTTTCGTTGGGCGCCATATAAGTTACGCGCCGGTAAATAGCACAAATACTATAAATTTAATCAAAATGTCATTACCCTGTGCCAAGGCACATTTCCAAATATAGGTTAAGGGGTAGGAAAAGATTTTCGCCGGCTAGCTCGAAGCTAAAGTCGTGGTTCTCAACCCGAGTATTTGACGCGTAAGCATATATCATACTCTACTACCCTGAGAGTATGAGAAAAATACAAAAAAAAATGTAAAACTTTCAATTCCGAAAATTCATACTGCCGTCAGCAGATAAACGAACAAAAATATCGAACATCGCTATCAAACAAAGAAAACCATGGCAAGGTGATTAGCCATGTACGGTACACTTTTCCCTTCCAAAAAAAAAATTAAGTCACCCTTCTGACAGAAAAGTACCGACAATCCGAAATCTGTCCCCGAAAATACGACCACTTACGTTAATAACCTACCTTGGACACCAGCATCCTCTCCTTCAATCAATTTAAAAATCTCTCAAATTTTTCATTTCAACGTTACAAAAAAAAATGTTTATTTGTTATTTATGTAGGTTGTTATTCATGTACGATTATACAATATTTATATATAAATATATATTTTTACAAGATTTGAAAAAAAAAAAAAAAAAGATGATAATTACAGTTAATACTAGATTTAATATACTAAATAAACATACTACCGCTTAAGGTAGGTGTAAAGTAAAATAAGGTAAGTAAAAATACTACAAGTGGTAAGTGTAATGTAAAATAAGGTAAGTATGATATAACTTAGAGTAGATTTTTAGTAAATAGGGTAAGTAGAAATACTACAAATAGGTAAATGTAAGATAAGATAAGGTAGGTAAGATAAAACTAGGACATTTCTAAACTTAATTATAATATTTACGTAAGTATGGTGAATTGATGAAGAGGGCCCTCCCACAGCCGAGATGAAGCGGATGATGAAGCAGCCGATGACCTGATGGTGCAGCCGCGCACAGCCACAGCTTCTGGATGAAATTGTTTTCTTCTTTTATTTAATTTATTTATTATTTAATATTAATATTGTTTAACGTACAAAGTTTCTTTCGTTTTATTATAGTTTAAGAATACACGAGTTTATCTCAAAACTATTTTTTTTCAGATTGTGTTCTTGTTTTTTTTTTTTGATAATTTTTTGTTCAACAAAAATTCTTTTTATCCAATTTCAATACTTGTATATTTCCGGCGTATTACCAAGTTAAAATTACAATTTTTTTTTATTTTGTTTTCGGTTTCCGGTTTCTTTTTCCTTGTGCACTGACGTAAGTCATGACTTCTTTGGTCCGAATTGACCTGGAAGAATCATTTGCGACGTCAGGCAGGGAATATGGGTTCGGAATCTCGTGGCAATTTTTTCGTTTGTTACTTTCTCATCCGACATGGTTCCTCAGATCTTGGCGTAAGTCATGACCCTTGGGTCCGAATTGACCTGGGAGTTTCATTTGCGACGTCAGGGGGGGAACATGTTTGTTGGGATTTCCGGTTAGATTCGCGATTCTATAAGTCCGAACTGGTTGAAATGAATTGCCAGTTGTCCGTTGCGATAGGATCTCGGGTTTGACACGTTTACTACTTGGTAATTGACTATAGGAGTCCTCGTTATTCAGTGACGAGTTGCACTGTGGTTAAAAAAATTTTTTTTTTTTTTTTGGATATTGTATACGCGCGCGTGCTTAGGCAGAAGGCTTATATTACGGGTGGAGCGGCAAATTATCGAATCTCTCGAGCTATCAAACATTTTTTTTTATGGATATTTTTATTAACGACCACTTAATCTAACTTGCGGGATGCCAGCATTCCTCCTTTCTTACATGATTATTGCTTATTTTTAAATATATGCGATTTTTTTTTCTTTTTCTTTGCACTTTTCCGTCGATTTTTGGAAAATTTGTTGAGAATAAATAATTTTTTTGTTTTGTTTTTTCTTTCTTCGGTGTCATATATATATAATGATAAATTTTTGACAGAAACAATTGCACAAGTTTCACGATTGTCTTATACAGTTTTTTTTTTTCTTTTCTCTTTCCGGATCTTGTCACTATATTTTTTTTTCTTCTTCCGATTTTGGTATAGTAAAAGGCGTAACACGTCATCTAACCTTGGTATAGTCTTTATAGAAAAGTTTTCTTGTAGAGTCGAAATTTTAATTTCTTTTGTCAATGGCGCATTATGCCCAAACCGATCACTAGGCAGGACAGTCAGGCTAATACTTCTGGAACATCTAAGACACCTCCAAAGAGAACGGTGGTTAACTCAAATTTGGTTAATTTATCAGGAAGAGGGGCGGTGAAAGTCGCGTCTCGTGTATCTGGTAGGGGCAGAGGTTCAACACCGGCCAGGAGAGTATCACTTGCGTCAAGTTCAGTTAGTGCACAATCTAGTACGAGTATTAGGGCAATTAGGTCCTCACCAGTTTCTTGTTCCTCGGAGTCACATCGGACGGAGGTTGCAGATAGTGCCAAAGGTAGTCTCAGTAACGATCCTCTTGCCGAATCGTCAGTAGTCGTAGATACAGGGTCTTTGGATAAATCCTCAGTTAGGACAGAAACCGTAAGTCAAGGTAACCCGGATCTTTCACTGGAAATGCCGAACGAAGGGGAAAATAGAGGAGCTGATGGACAAGCATCAGGTGGAGGCACAATGGAAAATTTAATGGCCTATTTTCAGGAGGCAATGAGAAATACTCAGGAGGAGTTTCGCAGGGAATTGGCAGCGCTTAGGGAGTCCCTGGGACAACCAATTAATAACAGGTCTGTCTCCGAAACACCTGAGTTATTCAATCAACCATCAGGATTTCAATCGAACGCATCAAATGTGTCCTCTCCCACAGGTTTCAAATTAAAAGATTGGAAGATTTCTTATAGCGGTGATGGTAGTGTGTCGGATTTTTTGTTTAAACTAGACATTCTTGTCGAACGTTCGCGTTGTCCTCAAGACCATTTGATGTCAAACTTCCACATTTTCTTGACAGGCAAGGCCGAGACCTTTTACTGGGATTATATTAGGCAATACCCTAGAGCTACGTACCCAATGTTGAAAAACGCTCTTACTAGAGAATTTGGATCGAGGGAAAGTGATCATGAAATTCTTCTGAAAATTTCAACGCGTAGACAGTTACCCAGAGAAAGCTACGACGATTACCACTCTTTCATTGTTCGCTGGAACTTACGACTATCCAACCCCATGTCGGATAGTTCACTAATAGAAATCATAAAGAAAAACGTGAACGCGGACCTAAAGGTAATGTTGTTTATATCGGAACCTGGAGACTTAAGTAGTCTTCGCGATTTAGCCAGGAAGGCCGAGAAAGTTTTGGCAGAGAATAGGAGTATTAATTCAGGTCGGCAACGTCAGGTGAATGAAATTTTGGTCGAAACGACGCCCTCGGACACTGAACCTGAAATAGATCCGCAGATAGAGGCTCTGAAAATTAGCAGATCTTGGGTGCCTGGTGATTATTCCAAAATAAAGTGCTGGAACTGCTTACAATTTGGGCATAGCTACATCTACTGCCCAGATGAAACGCGAAATGTCTTTTGTTACAAATGTGGCAAAAGGGGAGTGACCACCGTGAAGTGCGACAACCCGCATGCGGGAAACAGTCGTCGGAGCGAGTGGGCGACCGGGGATGCTCGTTCCTCAAAGTAAATCCCGAGTTATACCAGGACGTGGAGAAGAAGCCTTCACAGAAGGACTTGTCTCCCAAAACGTCATTTTTTTTACCGGACATACAACAACCAACTTGTGATAATCGTGAGCGCTTTGAATTTACTAGTGACAGACTGGACTCTTGGGTAATTTCACGACGTATCCTTAAGTGTAGACTGCGGTATCGGATGAGGAGAAAATTTCGGAGGGCAGTCGAATCTGCGTGCTTATCTACTCATGAAGATGGAAGACCCTTCGTCAAAATTAGGATTTTGAATGACGATTTATTATGCTTATTGGATTCCGGGGCTAACGTTTCTGTGTTAGGGAAAGGTAGTATGGATTTTGTGAAAAGGAATAACGTTCGTTTGGAGAAATTCAGTACGAGTATTCAAACCGCTAACGGATCAAGGAACGAAGTTGTGGGGTATTGTAAACTACCCGTGATATTTAGGGGAGTAGAGAAACCTATCGTCTTTTATATAGCACCTGGTCTTTCGCAAATAGGATATCTTGGTGTAGATTTTTGGAGAGCATATGCTCTCGCTCCTCAGATTTTTCCGGATATGTCTTGCGCAGAGCTCGATAGGGAACGTGGGCCAACTTTCCACGAATTGACCCCAGAACAACAGCTGCGGTTAGAAAGAATTGTGTCATGTTTTCCATCGTACGATAAAATGGGTTTAGGTCGTACACACCTACTCGAACATCATATTGACACAGGAAATGCCACCCCCGTAAAGCAGAAACATTACCCTCTTTCGCCTCCCAGACAAGCGGAAGTTTATGAGGAATTGGACAGACTACTGGACCTCGGCGTAATAGAGGAATCGAATTCGCCATGGTGTAGTCCCATCGTTACAGTTCGCAAGCCTGGGAAAGTAAGACTTTGCTTAGACTGCAGGAAGATTAATTTATTGACGAGGAAGGACTCATACCCTTTACCGCACATAAATGGCCTTCTTAGCAGATTAAAGGACACATACTATATTAGCGGCATCGATCTGAAGGACGCGTATTTCCAAATCAAATTGTCGGATACATCTAAGGAAAAAACGGCTTTTGCCGTACCAGGGAGGTCACTGTACCAATATAAAGTAATGCCTTTCGGAGTCTGTAATGGGCCTCAAACGATGAGTCGTTTAATGGACAAGGTAGTGCCCGCCAGACTGAGGGAAAATGTATTCGTGTACCTCGACGATCTTCTCGTATGTAGCCATGACTTCGATACGCACGTGGAAGTGTTACGTGAAGTCGCAGAATGTTTGAAATCCGCGGGACTGACTATAAATGTAGGGAAAAGTAGGTTTTGCCAACGGCAGATTAAATATCTCGGATATCTCATAGGAGAAGGAAAGTTACGTGTTGACCCTGAAAAGGTAGAAGCCATCACTAGGTTCCCGGTTCCGAAAACACCGCGGCAAGTTAGACGCTTTATTGGAATGGCAAATTGGTACCGCTCATTTATAGCAAATTTCTCTGATTTAGCGGGCCCATTAACCGACTGTTTGCGAAAGTCTAACCAACCTTTTACTTTGTCACCTCAAGCCATCGAATCTTTTGAGAAACTGAAATCCGCACTGTCGGATGCGCCAGTATTAGCTGAACCCGACTTTAACCGGGAGTTTATTATACAGTGCGACGCATCTAGAGTCGGAGTAGGAGGCGTTTTATATCAGGTAGATGAGTCGGGAAGAGACCGACCCATTGCGTTTGTGTCCCAGAAGCTGAACAAGGCACAGAAGAATTATACAGTGACGGAGCTGGAGTGTTTAGCTGCAATCGTGTGCGTGAAACGTTTTAGACAATACATAGAGGGACTTCATTTCAAAATTGTGTCGGACCACTCGAGCCTCCGCTGGCTTATGAGTCAGAAGGATTTAAATGGGAGATTGGCCCGATGGAGTTTAAAACTCCAACATTTTGACTTTGTTATGGAACACCGGAAGGGCTCTCTGAATATAGTCCCAGACACGCTCTCCAGGTTCGACGTCGATGAGCTTGACCTTCATTGTAACCCGGCCGAAGTTGATATACGGTCAACAGAATTTGACCGTAAGGAATATAGTGATCTCAGAGATAATATACGTAGGAATGCTAAGGAATTTTCCGATATACGCTTAGCAGGAAGTCATATTTATAAACGTGTCCCATTTTATAGCGAAACCTCAGACGAGCAAAACCCGTGGAGACTATGGTTACCCAAATCCCTTGTGGGGAATGTAGTGAAGAGCACCCATGAAGGAGGAGGTCATGGAGGAATAAACAAAACACTTTTTCGGATTAGGCAAAAATATTTTTGGCCACAGATGGCTAAGGACGTGGAAGCATTCATTAGGCAATGTGTTATATGCAAGGAAATGAAACCAACTAACCAAATTGCACGCCCTCCAATGGGAAACCAAATAGTGACAGCTAGACCATTCCAAAGATTGTACTGCGATTTTCTAGGACCGTACCCATGCACCAAATCTAAGAACACGCAACTTTTTATTGTATTGGATCACCTGACCAAGTTTTTATTTTTGAACCCTATGAAATCCGCGACGTCCACGAATGTTATAGAATTCTTCCAAAATCAAATTTTTTGCACCTTTGGTGTACCACAATTTGTCCATAGTGACAACGCTAAGCAGTTCACATCGAGGGAAATGGAAGAATTTTTCTCTGCATATGGTATATCACACGTGACCACAGGATTCTATTCGCCAGAGGCAAATGCTTCGGAGAGAGCAAATAGGGAGGTGATCTCCAAAATTCGTTATTTTCTCAAGGATCGGTCAGAGCATACAAACTGGGATAGAGAACTACCTAAGATTTTACAAATCTTACGAAGCGATTTCCATTCGGCAATTAAGTGCTCTCCGTACTTCGCGGTTTTTGGTCAAAATATGATATTGAACGGTTCGAGCTACGCTCTTTTGGAAAAACTGAACATACTCACGGATGACATCCCAATTTTACGTAATGATAGACTTCAACTCATCCGGGAGAAAATTTCCAAAAACCTTGATAAGGCTTATGAAAAGGCGTGTAGAACGTACAATACAAGGTGCCGACCAGTAAGTTTTGTCGTGGGACAGGAGGTCTATAGGAGGAACCATTCTCAGAGCGATTTCAGAAAGGCTATTAATGCAAAGTTTAATCCGAAATTTATAAAATGCAGAGTTAGGGAAAAGATTGGCAACTCTTTGTATGCACTGGAGGATCTGAAAGGGAACTACGTGGGCAAATTTCACGCATCCGACATTCGGCCATAGGATCTTGAATAGGTTTTTAGATGCCCGGCTAGCTCAGTCGGTAGAGCATAAGACTCTTAATCCCAGGGTCGTGGGTCGAGCCACACGTTTTGCATTCCTATGAATTTATTTTCGTTTTTCCCAATCCTGCCTGTTCGTTCAGCGATCATAGATCTCGATACGAAGCAGGTTTGTTACGGATTGGTAACATTGAAGGCTTTTCTTAATATCTATATTTAGGTCGTTTCACAACACTGGTTCTTTTAAAAGGTTGGCAACTTTCCGTTCTATTGCAACCCTTTTGTCCGATTTGATGCAACACTGGTTTTTATTCCCTGATTATCGTGATCCCTTTTGTCATCTTGATTCTTACAAATGGCGCGTGCGAATTGACCAATCAAGTGTTGACATTTGGCATTTTTATCGTATGACGGTGATCCCGTTATACGATTGACCAATCGGATCGTGACGCGTGTCAAGCGACGCGAATAGGAGATAGAAGAAAATGCAAAATGTTAGGTATAGAATTTTTCTGATATTAAGAAAAGAGTGAGTTGGTATCAGGCGTTTGTGGAGTTAAGACCGAACGGAAAAGTGGAAATAAAAGTACAGAACAATGGTGAAAATAATAATTAATATTAAAAATGTGTACAAAAAAGAAAAGAAAAAAAGAGTATAGGAAAATAAAGTGAGAAAAGACAAAGAAAAGCACTCAAACATTTAATGGCAGTTTTTATAAAGAAAAAAAAAATATGTGAACCAACTTTTCCGAAAATCGATTTGCTAAATATTAATGAACGGGAAAAAAAAGAAATTGAAAAAACAACAAATTAATTAATTAAACAAATTGAAATGAAAATTTTGAGAAAAATAATCGAAATTTGTTAACAAATTTAATTTAAAAATGAAAAATTTAAAATTTAATTTTAAAAATTAAACCAAAAACCTTATTAAATATATAAATAAAAATATTTTATAATACTTTTTTATATATAAAAAAAAAAAAAAAAAAAAAATATATATAAAAAAAATTCGAATTTCTTTAAAAAATTGTCTAATCTACTAATAATTTATGTAAATAGAAATTATAAATATAATATAAATAAAGAAACAATTAAATTTAAATAACTAATAAAAACAAAAGCAAATAAAACTACAACAACAATAAAATAAGTTTACGACAACAACAACAAAATCAATAATAATACATAATTTGAAACACTAAATAAAATAAAAATACAAAACCGTCGTAAAAAGAACAAAAAAAAAAAAAGTATTGAAATTGGATAAAAAGAATTTTTGTTGAACAAAAAATTATCAAAAAAAAAAAACAAGAACACAATCTGAAAAAAAATAGTTTTGAGATAAACTCGTGTATTCTTAAACTATAATAAAACGAAAGAAACTTTGTACGTTAAACAATATTAATATTAAATAATAAATAAATTAAATAAAAGAAGAAAACAATTTCATCCAGAAGCTGTGGCTGTGCGCGGCTGCACCATCAGGTCATCGGCTGCTTCATCATCCGCTTCATCTCGGCTGTGGGAGGGCCCTCTTCATCAATTCACCATACTTACGTAAATATTATAATTAAGTTTAGAAATGTCCTAGTTTTATCTTACCTACCTTATCTTATCTTACATTTACCTATTTGTAGTATTTCTACTTACCCTATTTACTAAAAATCTACTCTAAGTTATATCATACTTACCTTATTTTACATTACACTTACCACTTGTAGTATTTTTACTTACCTTATTTTACTTTACACCTACCTTAAGCGGTAGTATGTTTATTTAGTATATTAAATCTAGTATTAACTGTAATTATCATCTTTTTTTTTTTTTTTTTCAAATCTTGTAAAAATATATATTTATATATAAATATTGTATAATCGTACATGAATAACAACCTACATAAATAACAAATAAACATTTTTTTTTGTAACGTTGAAATGAAAAATTTGAGAGATTTTTAAATTGATTGAAGGAGAGGATGCTGGTGTCCAAGGTAGGTTATTAACGTAAGTGGTCGTATTTTCGGGGACAGATTTCGGATTGTCGGTACTTTTCTGTCAGAAGGGTGACTTAATTTTTTTTTTGGAAGGGAAAAGTGTACCGTACATGGCTAATCACCTTGCCATGGTTTTCTTTGTTTGATAGCGATGTTCGATATTTTTGTTCGTTTATCTGCTGACGGCAGTATGAATTTTCGGAATTGAAAGTTTTACATTTTTTTTTGTATTTTTCTCATACTCTCAGGGTAGTAGAGTATGATATATGCTTACGCGTCAAATACTCGGGTTGAGAACCACGACTTTAGCTTCGAGCTAGCCGGCGAAAATCTTTTCCTACCCCTTAACCTATATTTGGAAATGTGCCTTGGCACAGGGTAATGACATTTTGATTAAATTTATAGTATTTGTGCTATTTACCGGCGCGTAACATGTTAAGTCTTCAATATAATCCGTAACATAACGTAACGTAATCCATGATAACGTAACGGAATCCATGATAACGTAACGTAATCAACAATATAAAGCTTAAAGAAGGTTTCCGAGCTCAATTGTACAGGTTATTTATTGACCATAAGAAAGCAGAGACTGAGATGGGGTTTGAATCACGGGTTCTCGTCTAATATAACACCTACTAGACTACGTCTTAAGGGTGCCGAAATTGAGGGCTTCATCTTGATTCTAAGCGAGTTATCCTTATTCTCCTGGACTTTGATATAAAAAGCCTCCATTACCTCATATCCTCCGCCTACTTTAGTTATTTTGGTGTTCTTTTTTAAAATTTTTCTCTCTTCTTTACTTCTTCTATTTTTTTGTGGTTAAAAAACTTCTCTATCTTTTCCCCGTAATAGCTGTGACAAAATTTCTAATTTATTTATGCCAGGTTTTGTTGTTGTCTGCGCCACTAATTCTCCACATTTTCTGGGCCGCTGTAATGGAAAATTTTTCATTTATTTTTTAACAACAAAATCTAGAGGAAAAACAAAAAGAAAAACAGAAAATCGGGTGTGAATTCTACAAAAGAAAAAAGTTGTTTTAATAATTCAATTCGTTGTAAATTTTTTATTTTTGAGCAGCTTTTTGGTGAGAAAATAACAAAATTGTGAGGGAAAAACAAAATCTGGATAAATATTGTGGTTTTAAATTATAAACAACAGTGGGCCAAATGGTGGGTGGTCAGCTTTCCAACTAATCAAACGCGTTACCATTCAAAAAAAATTATTTTTGGTTTGTTTTCGTTCACGGTTAATTTGGAAACAATTTTTTTAGTATCTGAAGGTAAAAAAATAAAAGTTTTGAAATGCTTTTCAACAAGTAAGCATGACATGGTTTACTTTTGTCCTACGTACTACCAACAACACATATTCCATCATTCAATTCCGGGCTGGCATTTCCTAACCATCCTAAGAGGCTTCTGAAGGTGAGAATTTTATTAAATTACGTTTGGATGGAAACATTTCTTCGCCTTAGGTTACCAACAATGACAAAAAATTTGTCTTTCGGTCTTCTCTTCTTCCTTGCCATTGCAATTTCTGTAGAAATAGTTAAAAATGCCTTAAAAATGCCACATAAATTATTAAAGACTCAAACCATGCACAAAATAACTTAAAAATCCCTTTAACCCTAATCAAGTCAGGAAAAATTTTTACAAATCCAGTCAAAATGTGTCTTAGAGGCACATACATATTAATTTTGTTAACTTATTTTTATTTTATTAAATTTTTTCTTCTCAGTTACATAAATGAAATATTATTTATTTATTTTCGCATTTTAAGCAAACTAGAACTTTTGAAAAATGCTAGGTGCAAGTATTTTTGTGGCAAATACTGCAAGACTGCTTACACATTCTGCATATCTTTGGTGGGCGTCTACGTCGCACATTTGTCTGCCTTGGCTGGTTTGAGAATTCATCCTCGTGTAGTATGGAACGAACATTGGACAAATTATTTTTATTTAATTTTAGAAGACTACGGCGTTTTATATTTGGAACAACAAGTTGCTGAATTAAATCTTTCAGAAATATCTTTCGTCGTAGTTGCTTTTGACTTTCGTTCTAATTTGGAAACTTATTTGTCCAAATAACAAAGGCTGCAATGTCTGAAATATCGATTAGATTGTAGAAGTGCACGAGTGGCCAACGATTTGTTTTACGTTTGATCAAGCGTATCTACACCGCCTTTTGTCTTATTATAATCAATAATAATTTCTGGCTTGATTTTGTTGTCAGAATTTATCTTTGAATCGTAATGTAGTGATGAGAGTAACAAAACTACTTTATTTTTCTTTGGAACATAACTTACAAGTGTCATATTTTTTCTGAAACCATGTAAGGAACTTTCCGTTGGTTTTGTTTTGGCTTCTAGAAAATCAGGCAGAATGCA
This sequence comes from Sarcophaga caerulescens, assembly GCA_927399465.1. NCBI lineage: Eukaryota > Metazoa > Arthropoda > Insecta > Diptera > Sarcophagidae > Sarcophaga > Sarcophaga caerulescens. The sequence goes on from OV656866.1 coordinate 106,534,276, forward strand.
TCTTTTATTTTTCGCAATGTGCCAACGCATGTTAGACTTTACGAAAACAACCGTTCTACTAAGTCAAACGAAGTAAAAAAATTGTCAAATGTGATGTTTCGATTTGTTTTTTCAAATGGTTTGCACAGTTCTTCAACAATTCTCTCACCGACATTTATACTTTTTTCAGGACTTTCTTGTCCTAGATAAAGAATTCCATGGAGAGGATACCTAGCTTCTGCATCACAAATCCAAAAAATTTTGAGACCATATTTGTCCGGCTTTGATGGTATGTACTGTCGAAACGACACTCGTCCTCTAAATGCCACTAATTGCTCGTCAATTGTCAAGTATGCACCAGGTTTATATGACTTTAGTAAGTTCCTATTGATGTGTTCCCAAATATCGCGAATAGGAGCAAACTTGTCCTTTGCTTTGCATTGGGACCGTGTAGATTGGTCATCAAATCGAATATGGCGCAGTATTGTTACAAATCTGTGTTTTGGCATGCAGGCTCGGAAAATATTGCAACCAAATAATGGGTGCCAGAACTCTTGATATCTCATTATACATTGTTCTTTAATTTTATGTTGCTGTTCACAAACAATAGAAGTAATAGTTAGGGTTGCCATATGTGCCTAAAAGACACATTTTGACATGATTAAGAACATTTTTGATTGAAACAAAATAAAAAATATAAAGAAATTAATTTATTGCTTGAAATTTGTAAATTCTAAATAAAACAATTGAAAGTAGGAATTCAAGAAGCAGTAAGAACTAGAACCTATATTTAAGGAAGTTACAACATGACAAAGTGAAATATGTGTCTGAGAGGCACATGTTGACTCGATTAGGGTTAAAAATATTTTTTCAATACAAGAAATGCTTTTAAGCCTTCAAAGTAGTTGAAAGGCATTCCCAGCCTAAGGAAACCCTTAAAAATGCCACATCAGTTATTAAAGACTCAAACCATGCGTAAAATAACTTAAAAATCTTTTTAAGAATATTTTTTCAATACAAAAAATGCTTTTAAGCCTTCAAGGTAGTTGGAAGGTATTCCCAGCCTACAAGAGGTTTCTGAGGACACCCTTAAAGATGTCACATGAATTATTAAAGACTCAAACCATGCGTAAAATAATTTAAAAATCCTTTCAAAAATATTTTTTGAATACAAGAAATGGTTTTAAGCCTTCAAAGTAGTTGGAACGTACTCCCAGCTTACCAGGGGTTCCTAAGGACACCCTTAAAAATGCCACATGAGTTATTAAAGACTCAAACCATGCGTGAAATAACTTAAAAATCCTTTTAAAAAATATTTTTTTCAATACAGGAAAATGGTTTTAAGCTTTCAAGGTAGTTGGAAGGCATTCCCAGCCTAAGGAAACCCTTAAAAATGCCACACGAGTTATTAAAGACTCAAACTATGCGTAAAATAACTTAGAAATCTTTTTAAGAATATTTTTTTCAGTACAAAAAATGCTTTTAAGACTTCAAGGTAGTTGAAAGGTACTCCCAGCCTACAAGAGGTTTCTGAGGACGCCCTTAAAGTTGTCACATGAATTATTAAAGATTCAAACCATGCGTAAAATAATTTAAAAATCCTTTTAAAAATATTTTTTGAATACAAGAAATGGTTTTTAGCCTTCAAAATAGTTGGAAGGTACTCCCAGCTTACCAGGGTTCCTAAGGACACCCTTAAAAATGCCACATAAGTTATTAAAGACTCAAACCATGAGTGAAATAACTTAAAAATCCTTTTAAAACATATTTATTTCAATACAGGAAAATGGTTTTAAGTCTCCAACTTATTCATTTTCAGGCAATTTGCAGGCGTTTAAATAATGCAGAACTTTTATTCTCAGCTATTGCCGGACTTTGATTTTCAACATGTAGAGGATAAAGATCGCCTTTCATTATATTTAAGCCAGAATTAGCCAAACGTTCACGAAAAGTACGTTCATTTCTAACATGTGAAAGACAATGAGAACGATTACCCAACAGTAATGAGTTTTGCTGTAAGCAATTGCATTATTTTCGTAGACTAAAAACGAATGTATGTTCCGTTATGTTTCGTACGTACGTTCGACTAATTCTACCTTTAAGGTGCACAAACAAAGAAAGAAATACTATTTACTGTGTTCCTGTTTTTTAAAGAGACTTGCGGACGATGGCAACGATGATATGATGTTGCAGTTAATGCAACAAGAGCAACAAATAAAGTTTTATGCCACCAAAATAATAAAAAAAAAAGGTTCCAAGTAGTTTGTATGAGCAATTGTGGTCGTGGCACAAGCTCTTATCTACGTAAACTAAACGAAGAGTGGCAAAACAGCAGCAGCAACAATTTGTTTCGCCAACAATATTGTGCAGCAAAGCAAACAAACAGCAAAAGAAACAATTTTTTATAACAACAGTTGTTGATGCCACTTTAGCCACCAACCACCCAGTAGTCTCTTCTTCTTTTTCTTCCGACTGCTGCTGATAGTCAAAGTTAAACACAAGTTGCAAATTAAAATTTGTTCTTCGTGTTGTTGTTTAATTTTATTCGCCCCCTTTTTTTATAAGAAAAAAAATCCGCTTTTTTTGCCATTTTGTGGCAAATGTGGGTTTGCTTTTGTGGCCGACTATCACTGTTGTCTGTGACCCTCCATTTTTTTAAATTTTATTTCAAAAGGTGTTGCTGTAAAATACATTCCAATTAATGACAATTTCTTGTTGGGCCACATAAATTAAATACCAAAACAAAAAATACTTTAAGTGGCAAATTGGTGACAATTTTTTGAGGTTAAAAACGTTAACAGGGTTAGCAAGTTATTATTACAGTGGGAATTTTCAAGCGGTCAACTTAGCGTACAAGGTTTTCAAGCCTCTACACTGATAGTGTAAAGACAATTAAGGTCATATAAATGTTTTATTTGAATTTTAAAAGTATTGGCCACCTAGGCGTATGATTAATATTAATTCCAAAGTATTGTTGTGAAAACACAGATAACTTGGTTAGTTTTTAAGCAATTTTCTTCAAAGAGATAACATTTTAAAGCAGACAAACTAGGCTCTCAATTAAATTTATTTAAAAAACATTACACAATTGCTTGATTTAATTTTTTGGGTTTTAACTTGGCATTTTGTATTGACATGATTATAAAAATTTAAATTTTTGGACAATTTTTCTCAAGACTTGCTATTTGTTCTTAGGAGTGTAATAATTTGAAAGCTTAGACCCAACGCCCTCACTATAAATAATATAGTTTTTGTTTTAAACTGCTCAAGTAGATAAGTTTTCCCCTCAGATCTTAATATTTTTCTCCCTTACAATTGCGTTGAGTTATTTTGCCTCAATATTACTTGCTGTTGCTACTATAATATTTGTTGTTATTATGCTGGGGTTCCATTTCATGAATGCGGTGGCTCATTGAAAAATGTTCACTCTCCCCTGCTAACAAGATCTGAAACAAAAATCTCGGAAAAAAACTAAAAAGTTGTGGTATTTGTGGCTATGACTTTGGCTTCCGTTCTAACGATGATAGAAAATGATTTCCAGAAAAACATAGAGAGAGAGAGTAAAAGGAAGGTAGGGAGAGAGAGAGAGAATTGTTGTAGTAGTTGGTGTAATTACTGTATAAATAACGTAACATCGAATGAACAAATTTACGCAAATTAACGCACAATGGTAATTGACACGCTTCGTCTAAAACCACACAAACGTGGCCGTTGGCCATTATTGAGTGGCAATTACCGTTAGAATAGATGGTTTAGAACATGAGTATGAAAGCTTAATTATTGGCTTTAATTAACAACAACAACAACAGATATAGAGAGAGAGAAAGAGAGAAAGCTTTGATGTTGAGCCAATTTTGAAGACAAAAAATTTTTAAATTGAAAAATGAAAAGTAGCCTCGGCGTATTCTTTAAACTGACTTCATTGGCTCTTAATTAAAACGTTTTAATGTAATTACAGGCTTAAATTTTGTTAAAAAGGCCTTATTAAATACACTACTATCTCTCTCTCTCTCTCTCTCTCTCTCTCCTTTCCTCTCTCTCTCTCTCTCGTTCTGTGTGTATTACTTTTAAATTCTGTTGTGCCTTGTATTGTGTTAACGGAAATTGCTTGTCATGTCCAAAAGACTGGCAGGCTGGCAGGCAGCATAAGCTGTTCATTTCTTGCGTCTCTTGAGCTACAAATTGAAAGGAAATGAAAACTGCCGCTATGCTATGCCAGACACTTGAAGAGTAATAACTACGACCCCTAAAAGTAGGCAACACTCGCAAACAAGTTTTAAGCTGCCTTGTTATGACAACTGCCCATAAACATCTCTAAAGGTCACACAAACTGACACTCATAGTCATACACATATACTTACATACATATTTATACTTTAGAAAATGAAATTTCAAGGCAATTGCTGCTCAAAAGTAGTACAGCTGCCTATAACTATGCTACACATTTTGTTTGTTTTTGGTTTCAAAAGCTGTTTGACAAATGGCTTTTGAGTAGCGCCCGGAAATTGTCATGCAACAGGGGAATTTTTTTTTGTAACAAAATTATGAAGCATAAGTTAAGGTGGTGGGGGGGTGAAATTTATCTTTAAACATAATTTAAGCAATTGATCGTATTTAATTGATACAATATTACGGATAATTAAACCCTTTATTTAATTTAAAAAAAAAAATGGTGGCGTATGATTAATATTAATTTCGTGGTGATTTTATAGAATCAAGCAGAACTTATTGAATTTTTAACAGATTTTCAAGCAAATGATAACATTTAAACGATAAGACACTCAATTTTCCATAAAATTTGGATTAAGTTTTGTACTTCCTTTTTCTTTTATTACTTAAATTAAGAGAAAGAAAAGGAAACCATTTTCCACTTCAACAGAATGAAGAACGAATTCATCCAATTTCCTGTAAATAGCGACAGAAGTCAACTTCTGAGGATATAATAGAAGATCATGATTAGCTTAGTTTTTTTAGAATTCTTGTTGATTCATTGCCTATTTTTAGGTGCCACTTAAAGTAAAAAATAAATTAAAAGCAGACCAAGTGGCTTTTGGATCACACAAGTCGAGAACTGGTCACGCAATTAGTTGAATGGCGAGTAAATCTATCGAAGTATTTTCGCATGAAGTATTATTGATTACTACGACATGAAAAAACACTAGTAAAAGACTAGTTATTCTCATGTAAGGGAAATAAATTGGCGAATCTGAAAAGAAAAGCATCTTAGCTGATGGCTGCTGCATGAGCCCATTAAGAATTCATGGTTTTCTCCTCATCGGGATCACCACCTGACAAATCTCGATTGCAATTAGAATGCTTCCGGGTAAGTGTTCATAGTATGCAATTGCTAGCAATTCTGAGACCGCAGTTCTTATAAGCAGCTCCACACTGGTTGTAGTTGGCCGTAGGTTTGTCGGTTCATACTAGTGAGATTCTGAAGGTCCTGTATAGTAATTAAGTATTTCCTCTTTAATTTTTTTTCTTTATTAAACCCTCTCCCCAAATTCCACTTTCTCTTTTTAATTTTTCTTTTTGTTCTCTCTACTATTTTAATCCATGTAATGCTTGCTAAATTAGTTTTTCTCTCTCCCTCTCTCTCTTTTATGGAATATTTAGAACACCATTCATGAATCCTATTAAACGCCACCGTATATAGGCATTGGGATTACAAATATTGCGCATTATAATGTCACAATGTAATGTCAACAACAACAGCAACATTCATACAAAACTATATTAATAAAATCTCAAACTCAAATATAAACATTTTAAACTTTCAATAGCAACAACAACAAGCCATGCATATTACATTTAATCTCCTGGTTTATATGACTCCAACCATCATCATCATCATTATCATCGCAACCATCATTACAAAATGCTGGTAAACCTCATAAACATGGCCATTTCAAACAAACATCGATAACATCATTTGCAATAATTATCAATTTGTTATCGATTATGTTTTATTACGTTACATTGACACTCTCTCTCATACATCGGTGTGCGTAGGACAACGTATAACCAGCAGCAACATATTTAAGTAATTTTATTGTATTACCAGAGAAGAAAAATTAAAAATTATTTTACTATGAAGGCTTTCCTAATGAAATGAGAGAGAGAGAGGGGGGCTTGTGAACTGTGAAAGTACAAATAATAGATAGGATAAGTAAGAACTGCTTTCTTTTTTCCCAATTAAATATCTTCTGGAACAGCTTTTAATTGGTTTTTAAACTTGTCGACCATCCATGCGTATCATTAATATTAATTCCGTGACGATTTTACAAAATCAGCCATAACTTGCTTAATTTTAAAGCAATTTCTTTGAAATTGATGTCGTTTGAAAGCTTAGAAGCCCTGAAGTATTTAGAAATTGAAAGTTTAGTCTACTAACCAAAGCCTCTTGCAGAATAATGCGTACTTTCTGGACGAATTTAATTGTAAATAACAGCTACAGATTGAAACAAAGCATAATGGGACTTGATCGGCCATGAGCAACTAATAACGTCAGTTTGAAAGCCATACTCTAGGATGCTTAGGGTTAATACAAGAGAAAGAACCCTACAATACATGAACATGTCAAATCAATATGAACGGAAGTCTAGCAAGAAACAAAATTCCTTGTTTTTAAGCTTCAGAACGATGTTAGCATTCTTCTTTAAGCTCGCTTTTTCAATAAATTCGAGGCAAACAAAAACCCGCTTTAATGTTATCAGTTTTTGACCCAATAAAATATTTTATTTTCGTTCCCTTTATAGTCGATTATTTAGCAATAATTCGTTGTTAAAAATGAGAGCAAGAGATGGAGAGATGGAGTGTGAGAGCGAGAGCGAGAGAAACATTAACAACTTTTCCACACTAAAATAGTGGCAATATTAAAAGCAAACTTTTCTTAACACCCATTAACACAAGCAAACACTAACAAACACTAACAAACAATTCCCCAAATGAGCATAAATTTTATTTATAAACACACGCACTGTTGTATTGCTTTCTCTCACACACACACACACACACACATATATACACTGTAAATTAAATAAAAACCCGTAATAAAAATTGCAAATGGTTGCTACTGAGCATAAGTTTTAGTTCAGCACCTACACACACATACTCACTCATTCCCATTAATGGCTAAACACATGAGCAAAAAGATACATAGAGAGAGAGAGAGAGAGAGAGATAGAGAAAGAGAAAGAGTGTGAGATAGTCAGAGCAAATAAAACGGGAAACCTCCAGACAAAATATTAAAATTTATGGCCACATTAAATGTAATAGAGAGACCGAAAACAAGCGTATACAGCATCAAGCCAGGAGAGCAAGAAGCAAAAGGAGGATAAAAGGATATTGAAATTGTTTTTTGTTGTTGTTTTTTTTTTATTATAAATTAATAAAATAAACAATGGCATGTAAGAGAGAGAGAGAGAAAACACATAAAAAACTTTAACAATTTATTTCGAAAAAAAGGGAGAAAAATAAATCGAAACCAAAACTTTGTGGCTAAATGTAGGTAATTAAGGATCTTTAAATTGTATTCACAATAAAACTGAGGGATAATATGGCATCCAATAAGGATTTACAAAAATTTATGACTTGTTTTATTCATGTGACTCGCAATCTTACGACACATTATGCCGTATATCGCATGTGGAGTCCAATTCAAGCAACAATTAAAACATGCTGAGCTTTTACAGCGCCATAGGTGCTAAGCAACAGGCTTTAAATGCTTACTTCCGCTAAAATTTTATTCCGAGTTGCAGAATTTTGATCCATTGCTCCCAGAAACTGTTTGTTTTTACTTGAGTTCCTCCACGACCATCATGGTCTGCTAATAACAATATTGTCAATCAGGTTCTCAGTTGTTCTGTTAGAAGATATCAACGAAATCTTGTAGGAAAGCTTCTCAAAAACCTGTCATTGGGAGTTGAGTTCAAATTGTAGGTTCCGAAACCCATGGATAAAATTAACACACACACAAGATGGCCGCTTCGTAAGTTCAAGTGAACCTTAATTCAACAAAGCTGACACTTCTTTCTATCCTGTCCTAGCTAGCAACAGGCTTTAAATGCATACTTCCGCTAAAATTTTATTCCGAGGTGCAGAATTTTGTAAGGACAAAGTTGATCCATTGTTGACCGAAACTCCTTGTTTTTACTTGAGTTCCTCTATGATCATCATGGTCTGCTAATAACAATATTGTCAATCAGGTTCTCAGTTGTTCTATTAGAAGATATCAACGAAATCTTGTTAGAAAGCTTCTCAAAAGCCTGTCATTGAGAGTTGAGTTCAAATTGTAGGTTCCGACACCCATGGATAAAATTAACACACACAAGATGGCAGCCTCATAAGTTCAAATGAACCTTAATTCAACAAAGCTGACACTTCTTTCTATCCTGTCCTAGCTAGCCAATTAAACGCATCTGAAGCTAAAACTTATTTTTGAAATTTTTCTACATGAAGGCGTATGATTAATATTAATTCTAGGTTGTTTCGTTATTTGACTTATAATTTGGTTAATTATTAAGCGATTTGAATGAAACAAATTGTTTTTGAAAGTTTACATATAAGGCTATAATCCGTAATAAATTTTAATTTTTATATATAAGTTACAAAAATAGAAATATTCCTTTGAAAAATATTTTTGTCCACAATAAATTTCAAACTTTTTTAACGTTGTCCATTTTAAAATTGTATTAAAACATCCTTTGCTGTATAAACAAATATTTTAAAAATAAACATCAACTTGAACCCTGTGCAGAGAAAAAACCTGCAGAAATTAAATAAATTTTGTTTCAATAACATTTCATTTTTATGGCCACTTGCAGCATGAAATCTCATTACAAAAATAAACATACTCACACACACACACACACACATCCACAGAAAACGACAACAAACGGTATTTAAATATTTTCACAACAACAACAGAATATAAAATATTTTTCTCGTTTTTAGTTGCCATAGCTGCACTCATCTCGAAAGTTTCCCTTTATGCCGCAGGATCGCTGCTGTCTGAATTTTCTACGGTGAACACAAGCAAAACTAACAGATAGGCTGCTCGAAGAACTCACAAGTGATAGTAGAAGAGCGTTTGCATTGGGATAAAGTGATGGTTTGTTGCTTATTAATAACCGAAACTATCTCCCTATGATTGACCCCTTAAACCATTAACAACTGATCAAACGCTTTGATTCCTCACAGTAATTGAAAAATTCTTTTAAAAACTTTTAAAACAAAAACAGAATTATTCTCTAATTTCTTGATCTATTGCTTAGGCTTCAATTTGAAATAAATTTCATTCTCCTTTCCCCCTTAACTTTCCATATAATAAATCTCTTTAAATGATAAGTTGCAACAGTTAGAAGATTTTGATTTAAAATCCTGTCATTAAACAATTTTCCAGGAAATGATTTTACTTTTGCAGGCATTTTACATTGACAACTGACACTGACTATCGGCATTTCCTAGAACTGTTAAGCCATAGTTAAGCTCTCTCTCTCTCTCTCTCTCTGTAGATTTTAGAAAATTATGGCAGTTTTTGTGGACAGAAAACCAGAAACTTTTTTTGAGTTTTTAGAAATCAAATTTTTCCAAATTAACAAATCATACATGAAATCATATTTGAAGAGTTTCTTGATAAGATTTATGGCTTGTTTTGGTAGCATAAACTCAGGCTCTCCATCGCTCTCTCTCTCACTCTCTATCTCTCTCTCTATGTTCCCTCGAACATAAATAAAAACTGTTACACAATGGTAGTAGTAGTGTAACAGAGATTGAATGAGAATTTGTTTTCCTCGGTTTTTTTTTTTTTTGCTCCAGCTTAAGTACAATAAACTCTTGCTGTTACTCTCATGTATAGAAGGCACATTCAATTCGATTTTTCTACATATGCAATCTGCCTATGTATGTACATGTACATGAGCATATGGATGTGTGTGTGCATTCAAATACCTCAGAAAATTGTTGTTTACAACATCAATAGCGCAACTACACAACCATCAACAGCATCTCAATGTCACTTTTGTGTTCAAAAGTCAAGTCAAAAAAAACGGAATTGTTATACAACAACAACAACAACATACGTTGGTTATATAGATTTACAAGCAAATAAACAGTTGCATACACTCTCACTCATGGTTATGTGAGTCTGAGTTCTACTCTCTTTTCGATGCTGAAGCTAAAACAGCAAAAACAAAAATTTATCAATGCGTGCATGTGTATGTGCCTGTGTGTGTATCGCCCTTTACTATTCAATCGTTATCGGCATGAATATTTAGTTTACCAGTTAAGTTCGGTATGTTTTCAGTAGAATTTGTTACAGTGCAGATTAACTAAATAGCACAACTTGTTGGAAATATTTTTTTATTTTTTTTTAATACGAAATTCGCTTGATGGAGAAGACTCCTTCACAGCAAGGAGATCTGATCAGCCAAACAACCACTTTAATGGCAATGTCAACAAGTTCTGCTCAGCCCGGACGTATGCGCGTAATATCCTGTAGCCAAGGGGCATAAGTACTCCACTTACTTTAATGGTGTAAGCATTCCTGCAATACTCAGCAGCGAAACAATGTTTAACACGTTCAAGTTAATTGAAATCCAGTAAAAAACTCAGCAGAAGTGCCTTTCAAAGATTTTTGTTCTTAGCGCAGTTATCGAAAGAAGAAATCATTTTGTCTAGACTGCGTTTTTACGAAATTCTTTCGCTCGATACAAAACTATGATGCCAAACCACTATATCAAGCATTTCATTTAAAATCTGCTTTACTTTTACCACCGACTGTTTGCACTTTCCCCCCCCCCCCCCCCCTTCAACTGTATTGTTATTTATTTGCATAACCTTTGTGTTGTTATTGTTGTTGCCGTTGTTGCTTTTGTGCCCATATTTCGCTTCTGGCTCCTGCTGGAGTTTCACAATCATGTTGCACTTGAATAACTGCTAATAGCAGCATGTATCAGACTAAAAAGAAAAACAACAACAACAACAACGGTTTTGTATTATTAAGTGTTTAAACGCTTAGAGGCTTAAATAATGGCTGAAAACTTTAAATTGTTGCCACTAAAACACATGATTTTAATTATAAACAATAAAGAATTGAATTTAAAAACGAAAATCCCCCTGTTGTCTTAGGCTGCTCGTTTAAAGCCCTCTTTTAAGTACTCTTTTAAAGACTTTTTAACTTTCGTTTCATAAATTTTAATGTTTTTGTCTTTCTCTTTCTCTCGCTCTCTCTTTCTGTGTATTTAGTCTCTTCATTGCCTTGACGTTTTTAATTACTTTCTTTACGGTTTTTAAATCCTAAAAGTTTCCATTAGGTTTTGTTGTCATTTAGACTTAGATTTACTTACTCAAAGTTATTTTGTTGCAAAAGCCAATTATCTCACAGCCATTATATATGTATGTATGAAATAAATACAGTGGATAACAATATTGTTACGAAAATGAAAAATCTATATACTAGTGTTTTGCTTTTACATCGCTTAAATTATAAACAAAAGCTACAAAAACAAAACAATGCAAGTAAACAGACTTGTTTACAAATTATCATACTGCTTTATATAACAACAAACACCAGCATAAAAAAGAGGTAAACAAGTAAACAAAAATACAACAACAAACACCAGCATAAAAAAATAATAAAAAAAAAAATAAAGTAAACAAAAATACAACAACAAACACCAGCATAAAAATGGTAAACAAGTAAACAAAAATATACCAACAACAATACAAAAATAAACATAAACAACGATAGAGATTTCGCGAAGGCGAAGTCATGTTTACCCTGTCATATAAAAGACAAGGCAAAGCAGGCAAGTAAGTTAGTGAAGTTCAGTCAGTCTTGTGTGAATATGCGGTGCGTTTGAAGAGAATAATCATGGTTTGAAGATCTCCGTTACAAAGATCTGTCGTATAATTGCTTAGTGATTGTTATTGTTTATTATGGGAAGGGTGTAAATAGATGAATAACAAAGAAGAGCAATTGTTGTTTACATAAGGTTGTGAACACAGTGGCACACAGAATTGTGCGAATAATAAAGGATTTTAATTAAAACTAAACAAAAATTTATTTTTATTTTTTTTATTTTATTTGCAATCTACGAACTCATATTTTAAACGTTCTTAAAAGGTAAAAACGTAACAATATTGTTCACACAAATGACAATTATGGATACAACTCTTACCGCTTCATTCTCCAATATGTAACTGCAGTAATTGCCTCGCTATAAGGCAATATCCCATAATGACAAGAGAAAGGCTCTGAAATCTGTTGTTTGTATTACTGCTGAATGAGAAGCTAGACTGAATCCCAACTAACATATGTATAGTTGAACAATCTGATCTTTTCACTGACTACAGGATTATGAAAAGCTTTTTTATTCCTACTTGAAGTCGCCGTAGTCTAGTAGGTATTGTGTTGGGTTATTAGACGTAAGGCCACGGTTCAAACCCCAGGTAAGACATCAAAACGAAATTTGAAAAAATATTTCTTCGGCGACTTTCTCTCAGCAGATTTCTGGCAAAAACTCTAAGAGCGAATAAAATTAACATGAAAAGTTCCTTTAAAATTTGTCGTTCGGAATCGACTTTAAACTGTAGGTCCCGTCACTCATGTATGAAATTAACACAGACAACATGAGTGGTGTGAGAAGCTAGATCGTAATCCCGATTTAAGGGTTGAAATGACCAATTATGTATGTATGTTATCTCTGTTTGACCATAGCAATGCATACTTTTATAACCCACTGTACATTATTAGCATTGGTTATTGGCAGTTTTTTGAATGTAAGTATCTGTCCCAGTGTGGAAATTTTTTTATAAGAAATATTTCTTTAATTGTTTTCTGTTCTCTCTTTCTCTCTCTCTCTCTCTTCCTTGCCTTGTGTTTGTTTATTTATTTCTGTTTCCATTTCAATTTTCACTTTCTCTTCTCGAATTTCAGTTTCTGTTTTGATTTCTATTTCGATTTAATTCCACACATTTACTTTCTCTTTCTCTCTCTCACTCTCATGCTCACCCTCTGTATCTCTTTAATGTGGGGATTTCTTTTGTTTATTTTGGTTGTTATTTACAAAGCAAATCTTCATGGCTTTTGCCTTTGCTTTGGAAATTTGTTCGGTTTTGCTTTGGCGAGTGTGTGTGTGTAAGTAGCGAGAGAATGAAAGTAACGGGGTATGGGGGTATTCAAGAGTCAATAATGATTATTTTCTCTTTGTGTGTGTATGTGTAAAAATGATTCTGATTTTGTTTTTGATTTTGATTTCTCTTCCTTAATTTGTTGTAATTTTGCAACAAATTTTCTTATCAGTTTGTATACGTTTGTAGGTTAGTCTGGTGTGTGTCTGTGTGTTTATTTATAATTATTTTGTTTAAAGAGAAGAAAAAGATTTTTTTAAGGAACATTTATACAAACAAACAAAGAAATAATCAACCAACCAGACAAACAAAGAAATCATTTGCATTGATTTGTTATAATTTTGTTGGCAACCAGCACACACTCTTACAATATACAGTTTTACCAAAAGTATTCTTATCATGGTTGTGTGTACGGTTGATTGTGTATGGATTCTATTGTTTTATTTGAAAATTTATTTGCCAGCAATTAAAAATGTTCCCAAATTTAAAGAATTTTTCTCTTTCAAGTTTATTTAAATTGGTCCTTAATTGAGTTTAAGGAAAAAGGGCAAAACAAAAATCAATTAAAATTTAACAAGAATTCACCAACACTAAGGGAAAATTTAAGAATAATTCTAACAAAAAAAAAACATAAAAATCTAAGATCCCACTTGAAATAACTTATCTTCGCCACATGGTTCATGTCTGTAATAGATTATATAGCATTTGAAAAAGGAAATTTATGGAACAAATATGTTTTAAAAATGCCGAATTGCTCATCGAAACTCCTTGTTTTTACTTGAGTCCCCCCATGATCATCATGGTCTTACAATAACAATATTGCCAATCAGGTACACAGTTGTTCTGTTAGCAGATATCAACGAAATCTTGTTGCAAAGTTTCTCAAAAGTCTGTCATTGGGAGTTTTGTTCAAATTGTAGGTTCCGACACCCATGCATAAAATTAACATACACAACAAGGCCGCCTGGTAAGCTCAAGTGAACCATAACTTAACAAAGCTGACACTTCTTTCCATCCCGTCCTGGCTAGCCAACTAATCGCAGCTTAAGCTAAAACATATTTTTGAAATTTTTTTTTTATATGAAGGCGTATGAGTAATATTAATTCTATGTTGTTTCCTTATTTGGTTTATAACTTAATTAATTATTAAGCGATTTGAATGAAACAAATTGCTTTTGAAAGCTTACCTATAAGGCTTTAATCCGTAATAAATGCCATAAAATGAAGCTGAAACATTGGCTCTTCTATTGGACACATACTCATACACACACCATTATGGAGTTTAACATTTTCCATGAATTTACTGCAAGCAGTAGCTTGTGGTGATTGGTGATGGTGACCATGGTAGTGGTGATGGCATAATAAAAAACCAGGAAGCATATAGATTATGTTACCAAAACTTGTAAATGCCAATGAATTGCCCAGATTGTAGGCAATTTACTCAAGTGACAGTTCCACAAAAAAAGAAAAGCAAACAAAACTTGGCTTTTTTCTTCTGTTTTTCCTCTCGACAATGGTAATCGATGTTGAATGTTTTTGTTTGTGCTGCATGACGTATGAGTAATTCGAATTACTGGTTATACATCCGTGTACGTACGGTGTGTGAGTGGCAACATAATTTCAATGTCAAGTAATGTTAAGCAGTAGGACGTACATATGTACATACATACATCCATCAGAGTCCCATGAATTTAAATTTGGCAAAAAATTTTACTCGAATTTTGTACAAAAAAAAAACAAAGCCTGTCTGGTGTGTCCTTATTTTACATTAACTGGCCTTCTCTGTATGTCTCTTTACGTATAAAGAGACGTGTGTACTTGTGCCGTAAGTTTAGGAAAGTAGGTTTGTATTCTACCTTTAAATAATAAGACGGGATTGTTAAACAAGCTGATGTAACTGTAACTTACGATCTCATTTAGTCTGTACCAAAGCCCTGGCGCTTTCCCTTGCCATTGTCCTGTCCTTATACACGTCCTTTCCATAACATGAACAAATGAAAACCAAGTGAAAAATGTTTTCATTTGAAATACTCTTGTTAGTGCTGAACTTTTGGCAAGAAAAAGGACTGGCAGGACATAAAATACGGACGGATTTTTATAAGTGATTTACAAAAATCAAAAAATTCTATAAAAAAAAATTTTTTTTTATTTTTTCGGAATTTTTTTTTCACAATAAATTTCAAACTTGTTTAAGGTTGTCCATTTGAAATTATATTAAAACATCCCTTGCTGTATAAACAAAATATTTTAACTTTTTTTATTTTTATTTTCAATAAAAATAAACATCAACTAGAACCCGGTGTAAAAAACAAAACCTGAAGAAATTAAATAAATTTTGTTTCAATAACATTTTATTTTTATGGCCCCTTGCAGCATGAAATCTCATTACAAAAATAGCGATACTCTACACAAACACATACAGAAAACAACAACAAACGGTATTTAAATATTTTCACAACAACCAGCAACAACAACAAAATGGAAAAACTTTTTCCCGTTTTTAGTTGCCATAGCTGCACTCACATCGTGGGTTTCCCTTTATTCCGCATCGGATCGCTTCTGTACTTTTTACCCAGAGAATTGTTTGAATATTCGTGAGAAATTTTCCAAAAAAACATGGAAAAAATAAATTTATTTTGCAGGTGTTCCGGTAAACCTGTAAACCGTTTATATAGTATGGAGGCAAGGGAGAGAGCTATTGAGGTATTGTTTTCATAGCCCAAAAAATGTATTATTTTTCCTATGGTTTCTAGTTTTAAATACATTTTCCTGTTAAATGTTGCATAAACTTTCAAAATTTATTTTCTCTGGTTGCAGGCTTTTCAGCAGGAATATTTGCTAAAATAATTAAACCTAAAGGGGTTAATACAAGGGAGGGAAAGTCTATTTATTTATATTGTAATAGAAAATACATAAGTTTTCATTGCAATTTTGTTATCAAAAGATTTATAATCAACAGCTAAAATAAATATTTCAAATTTAATTAACAATTAAACACACAAAACACTATGCAAACAGGGGAGTGCAACAACCTTATGCAACCATAATGGCAATAGAATTAAAAATTTGTGTACATAACCTAAAAATAATGGAATTTTTAGCAAATACTGTAACCTTACTTCATATTTGCATCGCCATAGCGATCGCATTTTCAAATTAAATGCTCATTTTAGAAGACCTAGTAAAAATCAAAGCAAGTTTCAAAAATTGCAAATTTTCTATATGAAGGCGTATGATTAATATTAATTATGGGTTGTTTATTTATTTAGCTTATAACTTGGTTAATTATTAAGCGATTTGAATCAAACAAATTGCTTTTGAAAGCTTACACATAAGGCTTTAATTCGTAATAAATTCTATTTTTATAAATAATTTACAAAGACAGAAAAATTCCTTTAAAAATTATTTTTTTTTTTTTAATTTTTTGAAATAAATTTCAAATATGTTTAACGTTGTCCTTTTAAAATTGTATTAAAACATCTTTTTCTGTGTAAACAAATATTTTAATTTTTTATTTTCATTTTCAATAAAAATAAACAACAACTAGAACTCGGTGTAAAAAAAAACATGCAGAATTCCATGCAGTTAGGTTAGTTAGACTCATCCTTGAAGGAAAAGGTCCCACTTAATGCAGAATTTATGCTCAGTGTAATACTAACCAAGCAATAGTCAACCCGGAAACCAAACATTCCTCTGAGGAAACCAACCAGAGTACCAAATAGGTCTTTTAAACATCTCTTGCTACTAAAGAGTTCAATTAAGGATGTCAGAAAGCGGAAGATCAGGAACACTGGCAATTGAGGTGACAGCCTCCATCTCCTCCACAGACCTCTGCAGAGTTTTTTTTTCGAAATACCAAGTCTTTCGGCAGGTCTGCCAGTACCAGAATTGCTATTGTGCAATGGCTATGGGATATAAGAATAGAAGTAAGTCGCTTCGCTTCTTATCCATATTACGCCAGAAAAATTTGTATGCCCTTTTACTGCCAACATTTCTGTAAAATGAGTGTATAATATCAAACTTACCTGAAACATGTAGCGGCAATGGCCAGCTCATTATTTTTGCAGTTTCTAACAATTTCCCTGTGAAAGATATTTATTACCTGCCACACCCTTGCCAGACCAGAGTTTTTGAAATCATTACATGGATAAAACAAAGGAGCAATGGTTACATGTTGCCTTTTTAACACAATTATCTCCCTGCTGAAGGGCAATGTTGCCTTTTAACACATTAACTGCCACGTCGTACGTTTCCGTACTACACCTACCCCGTCATGGGGTGCCACGTCGTACGTTTCCGAAAGACAAAACAAACAAAAAAAAATGTTGGGCCTCCTGGGAAGGTTTTCGTCAAAATTTGTCAATGTGTTAATCTATTTTTAAAGTATTTTTTTCGTTCTGGCAACTTCTAGAAGTTTTCTATTGAATTGTTGTTGTAATTCTTTTCTTTCCAATCTTCAGTGTTTGTTATTGCAAGTTGATCTTCACTACACTCTTAATTTCTCAGTTTCGTGTTTGTTTTTGTTGTTCTCTTTCTAGAATTAACATTGAGTGCTTTGAAACCACTAAATGGATT
Organism: Sarcophaga caerulescens; assembly: GCA_927399465.1. Lineage (NCBI taxonomy): Eukaryota > Metazoa > Arthropoda > Insecta > Diptera > Sarcophagidae > Sarcophaga > Sarcophaga caerulescens. The sequence continues at coordinate 106,551,964 of OV656866.1, forward strand.
ACCCGATAGAATATAAACTGCGTTAACATTGTTTCACAATGTAAAACATTAAAGTTCTCAAATTTGTTAAAAAAAAAAAACCAGAATATACTGTCCTTATGCCACAACATTTTTATTTCAACATCAAAAAATGAATCAAACTTTACGCGAAATTGTTTTTCTTATTGCAAAAGCAAAGCATTGTCTTGTTCTTTTTTGTTTCACGCGCTTGAATTATAAAACCAATCACTCTAGTAGAAAAACTGCAAAAAAAATCAAAAAAGAGATGCAAAAAAACACAACACAACAGAAAAATAACAAACGCAAGAGTAACCGGATGTCATGTGTTGGCACAGTGACAAAAATCCTGTGATTTAAACAGAAAAAAACACATGCACCAACAACAATAGAAAACTCCATGGCATAGTGACAGAATGACATACAAAAACTTTCATTTGAAAACAAAAAATTAATTGACTTACAATCTATCACATCTACATACACATGCACACACTTACACATCCAATATAGAACATTAATTAATATTTCTCTGCTCTTTGAGTTTGCTCTCAATCTCAACTCTTGAGAAATTCTTTCCTTCCTTTTACTTACTGAGCCTAAAAGTATGCTGCTGTTGTTATAGCCAGCAACACTTTATTTATTTAATTTCACTAAGTAATGCTCAAAACAAACTTTTACTTACAAATATTAATAATTAATCCCTGTTTTAGATTAAATAAAATGAAAGAGGAGAAAAGAAACTTTAATTCAAAACAAACAATTAAACAAACAGACACACAGATAGACCGACAGACAGACAGACAGACAGTTGGAGAAAAAATCACAACGAAAACATAATTTCACTTCAAATGAAAATCTCTTTAATTTGAATAACTAAAGAGCCCTTTTAAAGAGGCATTTATGCAAATGCTTAAAACCTGGAAGACTTACTTAATATTTGGAACTACAGGAGCTGATTTATTAAACAGAATTGCTTAAAAATTAAAAGGAAATTAATTAGAAAGGAACAAAAGTAAATATAGGAACATAGACATAGACATAGACATAGACATAGACATAGACATAGACATAGACATAGACATAGACATAGACATAGACATAGACATAGACATAGACATAGACATAGACATAGACATAGACATAGACATAGACATAGACATAGACATAGACATAGACATAGACATAGACATAGACATAGACATAGACATAGACATAGACATAGACATAGACATAGACATAGACATAGACATAGACATAGACATAGACATAGACATAGACATAGACATAGACATAGACATAGACATAGACATAGACATAGACATAGACATAGACATAGACATAGACATAGACATAGACATAGACATAGACATAGACATAGACATAGACATAGACATAGACATAGACATAGACATAGACATAGACATAGACATAGACATAGACATAGACATAGACATAGACATAGACATAGACATAGACATAGACATAGACATAGACATAGACATAGACATAGACATAGACATAGACATAGACATAGACATAGACATAGACATAGACATAGACATAGACATAGACATAGACATAGACATAGACATAGACATAGACATAGACATAGACATAGACATAGACATAGACATAGACATAGACATAGACATAGACATAGACATAGACATAGACATAGACATAGACATAGACATAGACATAGACATAGACATAGACACAAACATAGACATAGACATAGACACAAACATAGACATGTGCTGGAAATAATCAGAGAGAAAGTGTTGCTCTATCTAATTTCCATACACGATTATAGGTTCTCTGGGGAATACACTTCCTTTGGGGACTATAGGTCTTCTGGGTCCTATAGGTCGTTTGGGCCGTACATACCTCTTTTAAAAACATCTAACGGGCAGGTATATTTGATCGAATGTAGAATAACTACCCGACAGAAGGAAGTTTTCTAAACGGATGCAAGCTGAAGCTTGTGCTTTATGCTACTACCTAAGCCTGATGAACATCCTGACCAGTGCTTGCGATATTTAACACCACTGTTACACAATCCTTCTCTCCTGCTTCCAAGCACCAATATTTGTGACTTCCTTTCGTTGTAATAAATTGATGAGAAGCCATTAAAACGAATTACTTTCGACCAGATTTTGATTTTCATACGTTTTTTGCTACAACAAACATTAGTTACAACAAAAACAACAACAACAAATGTGTTGCACACAGCCTTGCAATCATGTAAGCAAATGACAAACGATCTGACATCGACATGCCATAAAATGAAGCTGCAACGTTTACTCTTCTATTGGAATGTGTATGTGTATGTACACACACACACATCCAACATCATGGAGTCTAACATTTTCTATGCATTTACTGCACTAAGGCAAGCAAGCAGTAGTTTAGGGTGGTTGGTGATGGTGGTGGTGATGGCATAAAAAAAAATCAGGAAGCATATGGATTTTGTTAACATGAACTTGTAAATGCCAATGAATTGCCCAAATTGTAGGCAATTTACTCAAGTGACAGTTCCACAAAAACAAAAAAAAACGCAAACAAAACTTGGCTTTTTCTTCTTCTGTTTTTCCTCTCGACAATGGTAAGCGATGTTGAATGTTTTTGTTTGTGCTGCATGACGTATGAGTAATTCGAGTTACTGGTTATATGTACGTCCGTGTACGTATGGTATGGGCGTGTGTGTGGCAACATAATTTCAATGCCAAGTAATGTTAAGCATTCCGTCTGAGTCCCATGAATTTAAATTTGGCAAGAATTTTTACTCGAGTTTTGTACAGAAAAATAACAAAGCCTGTCTGCTGTGTCCTTCTGTTACATTAACTGGCCTTCTCTGTATGCCTCTTTAGGTGTATAGAGACGTGTGTCTGTGTGCCGTAAGTCTAGGAAAGTAGATTTGTATTCTGCCTTTAAATAATAAGACGGGATTGTTTAACAAGCTGCTGTAACTGTAACTTTTCAATCTCATTTAGTCACTAGCAAAGCTGTGTAGCTTTGCCTTGCCATTGTCTTGTCCTCATACACGTCCTTTTGATAACATGAACAAATGAAAACGAAGTGAAAAATGTTTTCATTTGAGATACTCTTGTTGCTGCCGACCAGGCAGGACTTAAAATATGGACGGAAAAAGTGTAAAAAACATGACCGAAAGTAAAATTAAAAGAAATTTTAACCACAACAACAACAAGTGCTCATACAAAACGTAACATGTTTACACCACACAGATGAGATGAAATGACTTCCTTTTTGGGTACTCTGGTAGTCTGCAATAATGAAAGTTGTTGGGGAAAGGGAATAGTGGAATGGTTGGAGCTGGGAGTGGGTTGACAAGTGGTTTAAGGCAATTAAGTTGGAAGCTTAAGAAGTACAAAAAAAATGTGGAAATATTTTCAGGATGATGGCTAATTTCTAAAGCTATCTAAGGGACTGTAATTTGTGGCTTTTGGTTTATGGTTTGCAAAATGAAAGCCAATAACTCCTGGGATTTAAATTTCCTATGAGGTGAGGTAGTGAAAAACCATCTCCATCATACTCCATCAGCTCATACTTGGTTACTTATTTGGTAATTAAAATCCTTTAGCCAAGATTACAACCTAGGTTCTCATACCAACCGTGTAGTGTGTCTTAATATTATCCATGAGAGGCGAGGACCTACAGTTTAATGTCGACTCCGATTGACAGACTTTTGAGAAGCTTTTCCTGATAATTTTATATTACTCTCCGAATTTTCGCTTGAAGGAGTGCTGAAAGGAAGTGGACGCAAGAATTTTTTTTTTGTATTTTGTTTTGTTCGCGATGTTTTAGCTGGGTTTTGAACCATGTGTTTGTGTCCCATGTGCCAATACATTAACTACTAGACTATAGCAATTTCTGATGAATCTGTAATCACTAAACGCAATGTGGAAGATGAAAATGCAATAGTTTTCCTTTCTGAATTGCTTTTAAAGTCGTCTATCAAATAGATATTGTTACGAAAATGAAGAATTTAGATACTGGTGTTTAGCTTTTACATTACTTAACATTAAAATGGTAAACAAGTAGACAAAAATACAACATCAAACACCGGCATAAAAAAATTGTAAACAAGTAAACAAAAATGCAACAACAAACACTACAAGAATAAATGTAAACTAAATACACAAACAACAATAATGAAACAACGATGTTTACATTTATAGATATTTCTAGAACAATCAGTAGACTGTTTACGTTGCCATATAAAAGGCAAGGCAAAGCAGGCGACAAAGTTAGTGAAGTTCATCAGTCTTGTGTTAAAACGCGGTGCGTTTAAAGAGAGTAATCGTGGTTTGAAGATGTCCGCTGCAAAGATCTGTCGAATAATTATCTAGTAATTGTTATTGTTTATGCAAAGGATGTAAACAAAGAAATAACAAACAAAGCAATTGTTGTTGTTTACATCAAGTTGTGAACAGTGTCACACAGAATTGTGCGAATAATAAAGAATTTTAATTAAAACTAAACAATTTGCATTCTACGAGCTCATATTTTAAACGTTTTTAAAATATAAAAACATAACAATATCTTCATCACTCTCTAATATTTTCTCTTGGATTTAATCTCTCAATTGGTCTTTCAATCGTGGTTTTTGCGTATTTCTATCGCCGGTCACTATTTGTTTCTATATTCTTAGTCTCTTTTGTTTTTCCAAACTGTCAATAAATCTACAAAATTGTTCAATTTAATAACCACACTTCAGAGAGAGAAAGAGAGAGAGTCAACATTGCTATCATTTTGTTTTCTCTTATTTTATGAGTCAATTTCGTGTCTCTCTGCTGCTGTGGTGAGCATATTTATTATTGAGTCACGTTCCTTAAGTTGGTTGTCTTTGAATGTCAAACATTTTCATACTTTTGCCGGCCCTATATTGCAGGCCTTAAGGCATGTAAAGCTGAACCAAAAAGAAAAACATGGCCAAGGGCTATTACAACAGTTTTGTTACGATATTTATGCGTTAACAAGTGTTGCCAGAGTTCAAGTGCAGCAGATTATTTTTCTGTTGTTGTATTTGTTGTTGTAATTTGTATTGTAGAAGGAGAGCAACCATAAAACATGAATTGCGTGTGACAAGAAATTTTTATTTTTCTAAACGAATTTTGGTTGTTGTTGTTGCCTTAAAGTGCCTTGTTTTGTGTCCTTTTGCTTGATTTTATTTTTTTATTTCTGTTTGTCTGCTTTGTTTAAATGCTTCGTTTTTTTGGGCTTTTCTTGAGGCTGTCATAGCACTGTGACTGTATTTTTTCATGATTTTATGGTTACTGTTATGGCCCAGCCCTTATTTGGGGCTTGAATGGCAATTGTAAACACTTGTTTTAATATCTTTTTGGCTGAAAAGTGTTTTCCTAACACACTTTTTGCTGCCTAAACTTATGGCCCTGAAGAAAAATCATTATTTTTGATAGCCTTTTTAGCAGGAAATAAAAATTCTTTAAAGAGAAAACTTTTTAAACAATTTCCATTAAACAATTATAAATCCCAGCCATTATTAATGGCTGTCCATATAGTAACAAAGCATGTGAGTAGTGGAGGGGACATATGATTAATATTAATACAGACAGAATTAAAACAAAAAATTGCATTTCAAAACCTATTTTATGGTCAAATGAATTTAATTTATCGCCAATAATTAAAAGCAAACAATTAACACAAAAGAGCAAAGAACACAGAACGTATAAAGCATTTATCTGCGTGGATAAATTATTAAAAAATTATCAGAAAATATTTTATAAATAAATGACAACGCAAAACTATGGCATGGCAATGTTGTTTAAATTTAAAGATTAAAGTTTTTGTATCATTTAACAGATTTAACGAATTTTTTTTACTTATTTAATCATTTAAAAGAATTTAACTTAGTCAGGACAACAACCTAGCTTCTCACGTCACCCATGTTGTATGTGTTAATTTTATTCAAGCGTAGCGGCACCTACAGTTTACAGTTAACTCTGAACGATAGATTTCTGGAGAGATTTTCATGGCAATTTTTATTTATTCTCAGAGTTTTTACCAGAAGGCTGCTAATAAGCCAACACAGTACCTACTAGACTACGGTGACGCATTGTTACTAACATGCTTCTATTGGGGCAAAAGTCGCGAAGGGATTTGAAAAATTAATAACTTTTCTAGTTTAATTTTTTTTTTTATTTTTCTTTATAGGACTTGTACAATAAATCTGGGAGATTAATTTTGGAAGGTTACAACGTTATCCAGCGAACCAAAATCATAGAACTTTATTTTGAACATCATCGATCAATAATTCAAACTCAACGAGCCTATCGTCGTCATTTTAATGTGCGGAATTCACCATCCGAATCAATTAGTGACACGTTTTCAGGAACAAGGCTCACTAAGGGATCTTCCACGAAGCGGAAGACCACATTCTGTAATTAATGAAGCAAATATTCAACGCGTTCTGGAGAGTGTTGAGGAGAATCCTGAAACATCAACTCGAAGGCGCTCTGCTGAGCTGCAAATGTCTCGGCGGTCTTTACGCAGAATATTAAAGGGAAATTTACATCTTTTCCCATACAAGCTGCAGTTAGTGCAAGAACTAAAGCCACGAGATTCCCAAGAACGATTAAACGATTAAACCCCTTCGTGACTTTTGGCCCACCCTGTAGTAGTTAATGTATTGAGATATATGACACAAACCCATGGTTCAAAAACAACGCGAATAAAACTTAATACATAAAACAAAATTCTGTCTTTCTTCTGGCGAAAATTTGCCATGAAAAGCTTCTCAAAAGTCTGTCAATCGGAGTAGACATTAAACTGTAGGCCATCACCACTACACGGGTGGTGTGAGAAGCTAGGTTGTAAGCCTGACTAAAGGGTTAGAATGACCAATTAAGTAAGAAGTAACGGAGTATGATGGAGACGGTTTTTCTATTGGCTTTCATTTGCAATCATAAACCGAAAGCCACAAATTAGGCCTCCCTTAAATAGCTTCAGAAATAAGCCGTCAGCCTGAAAATATTTCTACGTTTTTGTAGTTTTGAAGCTTACGACTTATGTAAGTGCCTCAAACATTTGTCAACACACTCACATTCCCACCACACACCATTCCCCGTGCTTCAAACACCAGCTCGGACATCTCGAACAAAACGAAAATAAAATGAAAAAAAAAAATTTTTTCCTTTCGGTGACTTCCTCTCAGCAGTATTCTGACAAAGTTTCTCAAATATCTTTATAATCTTGCCAAATCCTAGCTTAGTAGGTCCATTATGATAACCATATAGGCCTCTTAATCATCGAAAAGCGACCACGTTTGAATCAGCACTTTTGCAGTCAGTTTTAATTGTTTTTACATGTTTTACGTGGTCGAGAATCACGTCTATATACTTGACTTGATGCACTACATATAGTCCATAACATTTTAAGTTACACAGCCTATATAAATTCGTATTATTTTCCTACACTTTCATTTTAATTTCTCAAAATTTTAAATTAAATTCCTTTTAAATTCTGTTGCCAATTAACATCATTGTTATTATTATAAATATAGTATTTAATTCCAAATAAGAATATTGACTTATTTTCCTTTCTCTCTCTCTCTCTCGCTTTATACTTTTACTGAAGCTTAATCAACTGGTCAACCACTTTTTTCTTTTTCTACTTACACTCACTCATGTTTCGAATTTTTTTTTCATTTTCTGAAGCATTTGCTGTTTGACCAACTGATTACCCTTTTACTTTTGTTAAGCACTATACCTACTACAACACACAATATGCTGGTCAAAAAGTTTCAAAAATATACACGCACACACATGCACGCACACACAGAAAAGTTTAAAGCATCATTATCTGTACAATTTGTTATAAATGTAGAGAGAGATAGAGAGAGAGAGAGATGGAGAGAGATAGAGAATGCGAGAGTACTTTCAAAGCACCAACTCTTATAGGCAGGTGAAGTGGTACAAAAAAAAAAAAATCTAAAAACTTTAAATGTTTGGTGAGTGTATTAGTGAAATCAAATAAAATTTCTTGTTTTCTCCTCTCCTCTCTTAGTACATTTAGTTTAGTTTGGTTGTATGGTCACTTACTTGTTATGGTTGTTGTTGCCAATTTAAAGAAGGAAAAAACACCCACACACACTTACACCCATACACTCACACTCATACAAAAGAAGAAATTACACTTGAATTGCTTTTAAGTTAAAATAAATCAGGTTTCTCTTGCACTGCAAATGGCCACTTCAAATGAAATTCAACATAAACAAACACTTTACATTACACTTTACATACACACACACACACACACACACATACACAGACAATCATTTACGGTTACACTATGTATTCTGTACTCTTGCATTTAATCTCCCTCTCTCTCTCTTTATCACTTTAAGTGTGTAGAGCAGGAAAGTATTTTACAAACGAAAAAAAAAAACGAAGAGAAGAGAGGAGAGGAGAGAAAAGCATGCATATTTGCACACTATCACTTTGCCACTCTCTTTAAAAAGATAAAAGAATTTACGGTATTTGTTGTTGTTGTTGTTTTTTCATATTCCTCTTTTACTTCTTTACTGCCTTGCATTCTTGTCTTTGGTGCAGGAATTTTTGTTCAAGTATTTTCAAAAACAGCGTTTAGTTAAGAAAGGGCTGAAAGAGAGAGAGAGAGAACACTCTTGAACACCTTAAACTCTCACTACTTGCATCAACGAATACCACTAGAAAAAAAAAGCAAAAATATCTCTTAGCATTTCAATTTAGAATCAATTACTAAGAATTTGGTCTACAGTGTACAATGTAAAGTAGGAAAAATTAAGAAAACTAAGAAGTTTTTTTTAAGAAAAGAGAAGTAAATTATTCCACATTTTATACGGTTTAAAGCCTTTTAATGCCTAATTTAAGATTTTTAAATAAAATAGAATTAGGTAAACTAAATAAGGTTTAAAAAGGCCTAAAAATAAAAAAAATAATAGAAAAAGGCTCCACATCAACAATCCTGCAAGAAATAATAGGTGAACAAAAGAAAAATAACAAAAAAATAAACGAAAGTAAAACAACAGAATATTTACAAAGTCAAATTACAATAACAAAACTACACAGGAGAGAGAAAAATACAAGAATAACAATAACAAATCAACAGTAAGGTTCTAGAAGTTGCCACAACGAAAATAAATAGAGTCTAAATGCAGCGAAAACTCATTTACACTCTTTAATAGTTATACTTACACTTTTCCGTATTTCTTCTCTCTTATATTTCTTAATTTTGCCAAAAAATAAAAACTATTAAAACAAAAGAATCTTGCATCCTCATGCATAAATCACTCAACCTAATTCAATGTGTCCAGTTGATGTTGTTACCGTTATAACGGTATTATTGTTCATATTTTTTGTTTGTTTTTATTGTTGCCTCAAACATTTGTTTGAACAGAACATAAACAGAAACACAAATATACTTGCGGTGATACTGTCGTAGAGCTAAACAATTGTACACAGAGCTGGATGTAATGAAATGATGTTGACAGAGATTGTATTTAAAACTGAAGTTTAAATATAAACAAATAGTAATTGCCATAAGGTCTTTACAATAAAATGTTGATAAACAGTCATATTTCTTTAATACATACATAATTGGTCATTGCAACCCTTAAATCAGGATTACGAGCTAGCTTCTCACACAACTTACAACATAAGTGGCGGGACCTTCAGTTAAAGTCGACTCCGAATGACAGATTTTTGAGACACTTTTCATGGCAATTTTATTTGCTCTCAAAATTTTTGCCAGAATATTTTTGGGAGCAAGTCGCCAAATCAAATATTTTTTCATATTTCCTTTAGTTTGAGATGTCTGACCTGGGGTTTGAAACGAGGCCTCACGTCTAATAAGCCAACACACTACCTATAAGACTGGCTACTTCTTTTCTTTAATAATAAATACTGTTACGAAAATGGAAATGGTGTTATTAAAATAATAAGCAAAAGCTCCAAAAACAACACAATGGACTTGATCACACATAAAATGATAAACAAAAGCTCCAAAAACAAAACAATGCAGTTGTTCACGTGATCAACGAATAAGTAAACATATAGCAACAAAAACAACAGGCTTGTTTACAAGATCAACGAATAAGTAAACATATAGCAACAAAAACAACAGGCTTGTTTACAAGATCGATGAATAAACAAAAATATAGCAACAACGTCCGTGTATAAAAAATATAGCGGAAAGACAAACAAACAAAACAACAACAACTCTGCCTGGACGAAAGTAAACAAGATACACGAACAACAAAAATGGAAACAAGTTGTTTACGAGATGGAGTTATAATTCAGTCAGACTTGAGGGCAGACAAGTTGCGTGAAGAAAACAGTTGTTAATGTTGTGCTTACAAAAAAGGTTGTGAGCAAAGAAGAATAACTAACAAGTGTTGTTGCTTACAAAAAAGGTTGTAAGCAGAGAAATATCACGAATAAGCACATATTGTGAAAGTTATCATTATATACGTGGAATAATAATACAAAAGTTGTGCAGATAATAAAGAATTGATTCAAAATTAAACACAAATTTATTTTTATTTTATTTGCAATCTACGAACTCATAGTTTTAACGTTTTTAAAAGGTAAAAACGTAACAATACTATTAAGAGCTTTATTCCCAACAATTATCATAAACCACTAAAGTCAATACCATAATCTTCTGTGGAAATCAAATTTCAACACACTTTGGATGGTTATTGATGGACTAGAGCCTTCAATTATCATCTTCGTACAATTTGAGCTAAGTTTGTGTCTTCTATGTTCAAATCATTACTTTCGAAATGCAAAAACTATTGAATCTGCCGCAAAGCAATTTTTTAACATGATCCTCCTACTGCAAAGAACAATATTTTTAGTGTGTAACGTTGATCTTTCAATTACAACTAACTGGCAACGATATTTTTCGCTATATGAATACTTTATTTTCAGTCTGGCAACTTCTAGAATCTTACTGTTGATTTGTTATTGTTACTATTTTCATTTCTATCTATATACAGTGGGATTTCAATGTAGTTTTATTGTTTCCGTTCCTATATTAATATTTTAACAACATTTGTAGTTTACCATCTCTGGTTTAAAATAAAACTGTGCATGTAATCTACACACAGTATGTATGTAGTAAGTGCGTACAGCAACAAATACCACAAGAAATATGAACAGCAACAAAATAAAGCATTCACTCTACAATTTATTGCATTTTTTCAAGAGAATTATGGGCAAGAGAGAAAGAGAGAGAAAAGAACACAGAGAATACAAAAGCAGAAAGACAAAAGACAAACACTTGCATAATCGCACAACAACAAATATAAGTGACAAGAGAACAATTTTTTTTGAAAAGAAATTTAGAACAACATACTCACTCACTCATACATACACAACACAATTTATGTGGCATCATAAATGTATGTGCATAGCACTGGCTTTGTTTACATTACTCGATCAGTAAAGAGTGTTAATGTGTGAGTAAATGGATGTTTCTACTCTCTTCTCATGCAGTATTCACTGTAAGGCGAGACTTTTTGTGTTGAGTTTTTTTTTTTTCTATTTTAAAGGAGTATTCGATTTGTTTGAGGTACTTTTCGATCACTGATTTTTTCACTGATTTCAGAAGGCATATCGGCTAACATAACTGTTCCTTTGGACTCTCTTTAACCTTGGTTTTGTATTCTCCTTATTAATCATTTCTTATTACTTTTTATATTGTTGTTGTTGTTGTTATTGTTTAAAGGTTAAAGGCTTCTTAATTCCTTTGTACGCAACATGTTTTTAAAAAAAAATTAAAAAAATATCATAAATAAAAACAAATACAGTGAAAGCTCCCTTTGCGGGCAGCTCCTATAAGCAGACATCTCTATTAAACGGACAAAACTTAAATCTCTAGAACCGTTTACATAAATCCAAACGAATTACATTCCCTATAACGGACGCTTCCATGACCGTACGCGGACAGGAAAAAAATACTTTCTTTGAAAAAAAAGTTGTAATAAGCGGACATTAAAAAAAATTAAAGTTAAATTAAACATAATTTTAAACATAATTTTGTGTAAATATGATAGGGGAAAAAGAAAAATTATTTGTAATTGGAAAAGCGGCTCGACCTAGAGCATTTAAAAATATGAAAATTAAAGATTTACCAGCATTCTGGAAGCATAACAAGAAGGCTTGGATGACTGGTGATATTATGGCTGAATGGCTCATGCAGTTCGACAGAAAAATGTTAAGAGAGAAAAGAAATATTTTGCCGTTTTTGGACAATGCTGCTTCCCACCCTAAAGACATAATCTTAAAAAATATTAAAATTGTTTTTTTTTTTTTGCCTCCCAATACCACTTCAGTTTGCCAACCATTAGATCAGGGTGTTATTCAAAACCTTAAGGTGCACTATAGTACTGCTATCATACAAAATTTACTGCCAGGCATTGAGTTTAATGATTCTACAAAAACTTTAAAAGGGACAATTAACGTTTTGAATGCTTTGTATTTTATTAAACACTCATGGGACTCAAGGTAACACCCGAAACCATAAAAAACTGTTTTTGGACTGGCAGGATTTATACAAAATTTTAATTCTGTAGAATTAGGTGCAGAGGATGACATACCTTTGTCTATTCTTTCAAAACTTAGAATGTGTTGACTTTACAACTATTGATGAAAACCTTTTAACAGAATCTGATGATGTAGAAATTTTCGTTGAAAAAGTGAATTTAAGTTCATCAGAAAATGACATAAGCACCGTAGAAGAATATCCAAACAAAATACGCTCTTTTAAAGAATCATTAGAAGAAGTTAGATGTTTAATGAAGTTTTCAGAGGAAAACTACACAGCATTTGAACACTTAAAGTATTTAGAATGCTATTATGGGGAGCAAATTATGAAAGAAAATGAAGTAAAGTTAAAACAAAAGAATATTCTGGATTTTTTTTCTACCATGTAAACATAAGCCAATAAATATCAAATAAAACTAAAATATTTTCTTTTTTATTTCTCTCCAACAAGCGGACATCTCTATTTGGCGGACAAAATAGTCGCCGACGGAAGATTTCCGTTTATTAGAGCTTACACTGTACTTTAATTATAACGTTTAAAGTAAGCTCTCTCTCGCCCTCTCTCGCCTTCTCTTCCCCCTTTTATGCTCTCTTAATCTGTATTTATTTCTCTTTGTTTCTTACTTATTTGAAAGGAAAAAACCCCCCGATTTTAATTTAAACTTCCAGCCAGCCAACCAAACAACAATTGTTATGAAAACATAATCATTTGTTGTGGTATGATGTGCGGTGTGCTGCTGTATAATAATAAAGAGATTAATAATAAGGCCAAGCAAGAGAATGAAATAATTCTTTAATAACTGTCTGGCAGCCATTAATGCTTATTTAAATTCCTTTACAGGTAACGCTCTCCCTTTCATTCTTATTGCAAAGGCTTTGTGTTCAGTGTTGCCAACGATTGTATATTAAAACGAGGACAAAAAATTAAAAAACGGGCAAAAAAGCGTATTTTTTGAGCTTAAAAAGGGTAAAAATGCACAACCGTTTTTTAGTAAGAAAAATCATTTATAAAATGTTTAGTTTTTAATGTTCTTTACTTGATAAGTAAATATTATGGTTAAACTAATAAAATATAGTTACAAAACAAAAGAAAGCAATTCATATAAATATTTCAGTATACTTAGTTTAAAAAATTAACATTTATAATTTAAAAAATTTTAAGTATATGGGTATACGACCCTTATACAAAATTCCTTATTAGAAAGGTTTTAAATAATGTTACTTAAATCTTCGACAAATATTTCGCTGATATTATCTGCATTTTCATCCTCCACAACCACGTTTGGCCACAATACTGTTTTTAAATAATACTTCGACTTGATATAAGTTTTGTTTGAAGAAATATTTTTGCAGATCTCGGAAGGTATTGCATAATTACTGCAGCAAAAATTGAGTCTACGTAATCCATATTTTATGTGTAAAATCGAATTAACAGAGTTTAATGATAGTCGGTTTTGAATTTTATTTTTTGATAAATTCATGGAGCTAAAAACTCTCTCAACCTCTGCGTTAGAGTAAGGAAAACTTAATATTAGAAGAACAAACTGTGCTAATACTAAAAATGGCTTTTCTCCTAACGAGTCTTTAAATTCACTACCTTCTATCCAAAAAAAATCTGTTCTAGTTTTGTTTTCCCAATTAGCATTCCTTAAATTTTCTAAACAAGTTTCTATTGTAAATAATATATTTACATCATTTATAAAGTTGCTTATAAATTCTATTAACTGATCACTATTTATATTATTTAATATATTTTCGACACTGAATAAGGAAACTTTTTGTAAAATTTGTAAATTGCTAGTAAGTCTAGCTCTAATTTCATAAATAAGGCGTTTAGTGAAAAGAACACATTTTTGTTCAATAATACTTTCTTCGGTTTCTGTTATTTGGTATTCATTGCAGTCCTCTTCAAAACTATAACCAAGGTAGCAAAATTCATTATAATTACTATCTATATCACCTTCTATATAATTAAAATTTTCACAATTTATTATCAATTTGTTAGTCATTTTGTAGCAATCTATACAAATCATTATAATACAACTTAACGTGGTCCGCATTTTTTGCTTCAAATGCTAAATTGACCCTTTGAACCTCTCCCAAAATGGAACTTAAATACATGAGATATACAAAATTGTTATTATTATTGTACATATCCTTAAGTAAAAGTGAAACATACCCATTGTCCTTAAGAATATTAAAATGTGTTTTAAGTTCCAGCCACATATTCATATTCATTCATATAAAAGCTATTAAAAATCAACAAAAAGCACTGAAAGCACTGTAATGAAATTTGAAAAGCACCATAATAGTGCCTTTCCGTAAAAAGGCACTATAATAAAAAATTTACGCGTATGACGTTTCATAAAGCACCATAAATAGTGCGAAAAGCACTAAGTTGCCAACACTGTTTGTGTTGATTTAAATTATAATTTATACAGAGAGAGAGAGAGAGAGAAATGTTTTATTGAGAAATAAAAACAACACACATGCACAAAACATTATGAACCTGTAAATAATGTTGTTGCTGTTGTTGTAAGTTAATAATGCTGAGTTCATATGACGACACATTCTGTGTTATTCTCCGGCACAATGTGTTGTCTTTAATGTCTTGAAGAAATAATGAAAAAGCAAACCGGTTTTAAGTCCCCAAAAGTCATTTTCTTCTTGCTTTAATAGGTATATGAGAGATATGAGTGAGCATTAAGCTAAAGGAGAAGAGATATATATAATGTTGTTGTTGTTGTTGTTGTTGTGTGCGAGTTTGTTTACATTTAAAGTATTTACGTTCATGCAAACAATAAAACGAAACGAAAATAATAAAAAAAAATTGTTTTTAAAGGCAAGCCAAAGAATTCATCACAAACTCTTGCCATTCACTTACATTTCCTCGTTGATTACCATACAAGTAAGCATGTGTGTATGTATGTGTTTACCGTATATGATTAAGCATATACTATATTGTATGCATGAGTGTGGGTGTGTGTGTTTCTTAATGTGAGAGCATGTTTGTAAATATTGGATATTTTATCATGTTTATTGACACCTTTAATATGGTTTATGGCTGCGTTTTTTCTTCTTTCAGTCTCTCTCTCTCTCTCTTCCAGTTAAGCAAATATAACTGTATAAGCGAATGTGTGTGTACACGTATGTGCAAATTTTCACCTACAAAACAGAAAAATTGAGGAAAAGAAAAAAAAAAAGAAACGGTAAAGTAATACGTTAAGCCTTTTTAAATAAATAGATTCGTTAATGCCAAGTGAGAGCACATAAGAAAGAAAGAGATAGAGAGCGAGAGAAGGAGATAGTGTACAGAAATATAATAAAGATATAAAGGAAGTGAAAAAAAAAATGAAAAAAAAATATGAAAAGAATCTCATTAAGATATTGCATGATTGAGAGCACACAAATAAGAGTCATTCATGCAGAGTTTTTAAATAACAAAACGAGGCGAAATAAAAAGCAGCATTTAAGAATTTTTTGTTTTTTTTTTTGTACAAAAATAAGGAATATTTATTGAAATTTAAAAATTAAAATAAAACAAAAATATTTAATATTTAAATTTATTTTTTTTGATATTTAATTGAACAGTTTTGTAGTTGGCATATACACGACTTGTACTGCAGCAAGGAAAACAAACAATGACAATTACAGAAATTACAGTAACAGAAATTACGGTTACAATAAGAAAACAACAACAACAAAATTACAAGATTAATGATAAACAGAGATCAAGTCGCAATAATAAGACCATCTATAAAAACCCGAAAGTTAGAAAAGAAAAGATTTACAATATAACAGTAAACAAATCAACAGTAAAATTCTAGAAGTTGCCATAACGAAAACAAATGAAATATAAATACAGCGTAAGGTCAGCGACTGCAGAGATCTGCCTGTATTTTCATTAGTGGTGCCTTGCGCACTACATCTACGTCGGCACTGGAGATAATTTTGGGCCTTTTTTCCGCTTGACCTCTTCTGTAGGGGAGTGGCTGCAAAAATAAGTAAACGTCTCTGGGCGACTGGACTGTGGCATGACTCGGATATCGGCCACGCAAGGATCCTGAGGGAAGTTGGAGTTGTCGGGAGCGGTGATTATATGACACCGCGGTACGACTTCACGAGGAGATTCAGGACATCAGTTCCAGACAACGAGGCCTGGAAGGGTGGTGTGACCCACCTGTTAAGAGACTCCGTACAAATCTACACCGACGGTTCTAAGCTGAACGGAGCTGTTGGCAGTGGAATTTTTTCGGAATCGATTGGAATAGCCCAGTCTTTAAGACTGCCGGACCACTGCAGTGTCAGGCGGAGGTGGTGGCAATACAGGCTGCGGCGAGTATTATTGGGGACGGAAGGGTCTCCAAGCGAAACGTCACCATACTTTCTGATAGTCAGCGACTGCAGAGATCTCCCTGTATTTTCATTAGTGGTGCCTTGCGCACTACATCTACGTCGGCACTGGAGATAATTTTGGGCCTCTTTCCGCTTGACCTCTTCTGTAGGGGAGTGGCTGCAAAAATAAGTAAACTTCTCTGGGCGACTGGACAGTGGCATGACTCGGATATCGGCCACGCAAGGATCCTGAGGGAAGTTGGAGTTGTCGGGAGCGGTGATTATATGACACCGCGGTACGACTTCACGAGGAGATTCAGGACATCGGTTCCAGACAACGAGGCCTGGAAGGGTGGTGTGACCCACCTGTTAAGAGACTCCGTACAAATCTACACCGACGGTTCTAAGCTGAACGGAGCTGTTGGCAGTGGAATTTTTTCGGAATCGATTGGAATAGCCCAGTCTTTAAGACTGCCGGACCACTGCAGTGTCAGGCGGAGGTGGTGGCAATACAGGCTGCGGCGAGTATTATTGGGGACGGAAGGGTCTCCAAGCGAAACGTCACCATACTTTCTGATAGTCAGCGACTGCAGAGATCTCCCTGTATTTTCATTAGTGGTGCCTTGCGCACTACATCTACGTCGGCACTGGAGATAATTTTGGGCCTCTTTCCGCTTGACCTCTTCTGTAGGGGAGTGGCTGCAAAAATAAGTAAACTTCTCTGGGCGACTGGACAGTGGCATGACTCGGATATCGGCCACGCAAGGATCCTGAGGGAAGTTGGAGTTGTCGGGAGCGGTGATTATATGACACCGCGGTACGACTTCACGAGGAGATTCAGGACATCGGTTCCAGACAACGAGGCCTGGAAGGGTGGTGTGACCCACCTGTTAAGAGACTCCGTACAAATCTACACCGACGGTTCTAAGCTGAACGGAGCTGTTGGCAGTGGAATTTTTTCGGAATCGATTGGAATAGCCCAGTCTTTAAGACTGCCGGACCACTGCAGTGTCAAGCGGAGGTGGTGGCAATACAGGCTGCGGCGAGTATTATTGGGGACGGAAGGGTCTCCAAGCGAAACGTCACCATACTTTCTGATAGTCAGGCGGCTATCAAGGCTCTGAGTTCTAACGTGATGAACTCTAAGACGGTGTATGGCTGTCGCAGATATCTCGACGAGATAGCGGAACGATATGATATCCATATCGTATGGGTACCGGGGCACAGTGGCATTCCTGGTAACTGCAAAGCTGATGAACTTGCCAGGCGGGGCACGACCATCGAACTCTCCGATGAGTTCTCGAATCTGGGCATACCTATAAGGACCTGCAAGCTCATAATTGATAATGCGATCGTCGATTCCGTCAACGACAGGTGGGCGGCCTCGGACTCGTAAAATCTGGCCAAGGCTGGATGAGGGGTGCACAATGAGTCTACTTAAACTCCAAAGAGGCGCGCTAAGTGTAGTTGTCGGTGTCATTACGAGGCATTGCATTATGGGTACGCATGCGAGGCGCATTGGTCTTGGACACCTTGCTATCGACTTCGGCAGAAGCTGCAGAGATGAGGAAGAGGAGGAAACTGTCTTTCACCTGCTGGGTACATGCCCGGTTCTTTGCCAAAGGAGAAGGAAGTACTTGGGTACTTATGATCTGGAGGAACTGTCAAGGATTGACATTGTCAGCCTAAATCGCTTCATCAGGAGCTCCGAGTGGTTCCGGGACTAGGGGATAACGGATAACTGTGGTAACACAATGGACCCAATGCGGCCTAAGTGAGTCCATCCAAGGACATTTTCTTGGATGGGCAGCCACTTCTACCTACCTACCTAAGGTCAAGTTGTCAATGGGTAAAGTGTATAAAAGAAGAGAGAGTATAATAACGTGAAAATACAGTTGCATTGGACATACTATTGAGAAATTCGATAATAAAACAGATCCTACTGCTTTGACTTGTTCTCCGCAGGGTGTGCGAATCATTTATAGAGCTACAAGCTAGAATTGTTTTTAAAACTAAGGTTACTAGCATAAAGTCACCGTAGTCTAGTAGGTATTGTGTTGGCTTATTAGATGTAAGGCCACGGTTCAAACCCCAGGTGAGACATCAAAACGATTATATATGAAAATATTTCTTCGGCGACTTCCTCTCAGCAGATTTCAGGCAAAAACTCTGGGAGCAAATAAAATTGCCATTAAAAAGTTTCTCAAAAATCTGTCGTTCTGAGTCGACTTTAAACTGTAGGTCGCGCCACTCATGTATAAAATTAACACACACAACATATGTGTTGTGAGAAGCTAGATCCTGACTGAACGGTTGTAATGACCAATTATGTATATTATGTTATGTATGATTACTATCATGCAAGAAAGAAAACTGAAACTAAACTCTAAGTAATTACGAAAACTGGCTTTCAAAATTTTTAAGTTTTAAAATTATTTTTCAAATAATTTTTATTCAATCTTTTTAATTCATTAAATAGGCTTTAAATTCTGTTTCTTTTTAAGTTTTTCTCTTTCTTATCTGCTGCAAATAATCATGATTTCTTTAGAAACTTTTAAAGTAAAAAAAAAAAACACCAGACTTCTTAAGAAAAAAACAACTTGTTCATGTTAAAGGAAAAGTTTTTCTCATTAACCCCTGTTGCCTTCATAGCCCAACCTTTAATGTGACCATTCGTGAGTATTACAAGCTCAACCACATGCAATGCTTTTGTAATAGTTTCATGCTGGTTGGCTGGTATGCCATGTTAAATGCATTGCCTTGCTCTTACAAATACGTTGTCATGACTGTTGCTTTCTTAGACAGTGAATGTGATTATATTTCTTTCTTTCTCTCTCTCTCTCTTTATTCAGTTGCTTTTTATATTCTTTGTATTTGAAGTGTCTATAATTTTTTGCCGGATATTAAATTAAATCATTACCTCAGACAATTCATTGTGTTCTGTTCACTTCTGTTCTGTTTTATTCTGTTTTGTTCTTTGTAACAATCTTTTACAAATATTGTGCTAAGATTTTCTTTTTTATTTTATATTTTCTTCTTTGTTTTTTAAGTTTTTTTTTTTTTTACTTTAAATTAGATTTTCTTGAGAAATTGAAAAATAATGAAAAATATTTTAAAACAATAATAGAGGTAGAGGGGACGGGCTTGAAAAGCTATGCAGGAAATGCGGTTAATTGTTATGGGTTTTCTTTCTCTTTGCTTTACTCTTTTTTTTTTTTGCTCTCATTCGTTTACTTTTAAGTAACGTTATACCTCCACGGCGTATGAGTAATTGTTTTCTTTTTATTCTTTAATTAAAATTACTTATACGTCTTCGAGGGTGTAAGAGTTTTGCAAGAGTTTGCAACTATTATACAGTGTTGGAAAAAATAATAGAAACGCATCAAATTTTTATTACCAAACTCTTTATTGGCAGGGCGACTTACAAAACATTTTCCGTCTGATCCGAACAAATTTATCTTTGTCTCATCACGTTGTTCCAATTTTTGCGGCTTTGATGTTGTCTGGCAAATTGCAACCTTTTCTTGTATATTTTTTTACTTAAAAGATGTACAGGTACAGGTACCTTGGTCTTCTAGCCATAAGTCCAGCCTCTTGGAGCATGTTTCTTATAGTACGGCTTGTTACTGGAGCATCTAGTATATTTTTAAACCTATTAGATGACTCAAAAGGGTTTCTTTTTGGAATGACGTACTAAAATTTGATCAAAACGCGTGACGATTTCCGCGATCTTCCTGTAGTTTCGATATTTTTGTATAGTGAATCACGTTAAATACTTTATGTTTAGAACACTTCATTATTTGGGCTATTTTTCCAAGTGATAAGCCATCAGATTTTAATTTAAGGATAACATTTCTTTCAGCATCAGTGGTATGAACACTTCGACCCATTTTTTAAAAAATTTAAAACACACCCAACACGAAAATTTTGCAAATGTTTTAAAATAAATTATTTTAACTTAATTTTTACCACTTCTAAATATTTCATGTAAAAAGTTTATTTATTTTAAATTTAAACACGTTTTTAGAAAAACGTTTCTATTAATTTTTCCAGCTAAATTACGTATTTTCTTACTTTTTCCTGAAAACTAATAAATTACAAGAGAAGAAATCAATAAAGTAAACAAATAATAAAATCCCGCTACATTAGCAAGAATTTGACAGTGATATCCAACAATAAAAGTTTATTACGAAAAAGTATACAATATTTTAATGATAAACTAGTAAGCGTTTCTATTATTTTTTCCAACACTGTATATTAGGAGATGTATACATAAGAAAAATTAGTTTCAATTACTTGTGTATAGTCTTTATTAAATTAAAATTCAAGAGAAAAATCTTGTTTTTAATTTTAATTATTTTTTTAAAAAAAACTTTTCGATCTGAAATTCCTTTTAAAGTAAGCAACATAATTGTTTAAATATCCCTGTTATTGCTTCAATTTAATAAATATATCGTATTAAAGTCTCTTAATGCAATATAAAATCTCTTCAATTTTTATGTCTTTTTTGTCTTAATTTATCTCCTTTAAATTTGAAAGTGCTATTTAAACATGACAGCTTATATGCCCTAAACATACATACATACATGGACACTTCATCCACACCCTTTACCAGCAGCACTCGTACAGCATTTGATTTAATGTTATACGAAGAAGATGAAAAAGAAGACGAAGAAGAGAGAGAATGGTGACTGTCAAATTATTAACACAGTAAAACTATTTTCAACTGTCAATTATCATTATCGTGATAATAAAAGATTACAAAACAAATTGGATTCGAAATACAACAACAACTTACAGATATATGTACATATGTATATGATACACACATATACATGTGTGTGTATACATACATACATATCTGTATGTGTTTATTTTTAGACCAGCGTAAGGAACAACAAATCTCAAAAAAGCAAGAGAAGCAAAACGGAAAAATTCAATCCATTAAAATATTATTTCACCTCTAAACTCTTGATACCCATGCACACATACACTTACACACATACACTCTTATGTTGTATGTACCGTAACAGAAAATCTATTTTTATTTTTCTCGTATGAGTTCGTGTCTTTATTTTGTTGTTTTGTTTTTAAAACAGCGCTCTCATAAACACGTTTGAAAGCAACTAAACAATTTACAATACTTTTTATTATTGTTTTACATCCCACCCGCACACATGCTCTCTCACTGTCATAAACTCCCAATGGTTTGTTTGCCATCTTCAGTCTGTTTCTCATAAACTCCCGTTGCTTTGTTTTTCTGCTTCAACTACTCTCTCTCTCTCATAAGCTCCCGATGGTTTGCTTCCCACCTTCACTTTGTCTCACACAAACTCCCGCTGATTTGTTTTTCTACATCAACTACTCTGTCCCTCTCCCTCCCTCTCTCTCTCTCTCTCTATCTCTGATGAACTCCCTTTAGTTTTAACTCTTCTTCTATTTAGTTTTTTGATTTGATTTCTTGTACCTCAGCAAGCGCCATTAAAAATATCTCTCTGAGTAGACATTAAGAAATCCAATGCATTGTGTGTACATACATATGTGTGTGTGGGTATAACCAGTCAGAGCAGCATGTTGTGTAACTAATATTGCAAATGCAGTTATTGTTGTTGTTGTTGTAATAAAAATAAGTTTCTTTCCTTTCTCTCTTTAAGTTAAACTGCATTTAAGGGAGCTGATCTTACAACTTTTAATATAACGTAACATTTTTATTATTGCTGTGATGATTATTGTTGTTGTTGCTCTGTTTAAAATTTTTTTGGCTGCCATTATTAAATACACTGAAACAGAAAACTGTGTAAAGAAACAAAAAATTTAATTAAAAAATTATTCAAACCACAGATTTAAAAGAAAATAAAAAGAAATTCGAAGAATTTAAACTAAAACAGGAATTTTTATTTTCTCAGTGTAGAAAATATGATTTTTATTTGTAATCCACGTACGAAAATATTCAATTTGTGTTGCTGCTCCACTCCATTTGTGTAAGTCAGTAATATTTCATTTAAAATGCTGTCCGTATTTTCTCAAGCATTAAAATGTTAAAAAGAGACAGAAAAAGGAAGAGAAAGAGAAAGAATTTTTTTTGAAATTGTAAAGGAGAATAATTTTTATTTAAAGGTATAATAATTTTTAACTGTTAAATGGTATTTACTTATTAAGAATTATTTCAAACAGTAAGAGAGAGAGAGAGAGAGGAAAGAACAAATGGACAACAAAAATGGCAATTACAACAATACCATTAAATAGAAATCAAATTACAATAAAAAAAAACTACACAGCAAGGCCACGAAACAAGGAAATGACAAGAATAAAGAAAAAATGATAACAATAACAAATCAACAGTAACATTCTCGAAGTTGCCAGACTAAAAATAAACGATTTTCAAAGGTATTGTTTATAGAAAACAATCGAATGCAGAAATAAAAGGCTTCTGCGATGCTGATTGGGCCGGTGATATTGACAACCGTTAATCAACAACTGGTTACGTATTTTTTTTTTTTATTATTATTAGTATTAAAAATACTTTAAATTTTCAACAAATTTACAATAAATGCATATATTACAAATTATTATTAAATAATACAAAATTAGTACACTTTCGTCTAAAAACATTTTCATTTGTTTCATTCTTAATGTTGTTTGGCAATGAGTTAAACAGCTGTAGGCCTTTGTAGAATATTGTTTTTTGCATTTGTTTTGACCTCACTCTTTGGATCCTAAAGCCACATGCATTTCTCAGTTGATATGGTTGGCTTTCTCCCACATAATGCAATTGATCACATAGATATTTCGGGGCGTCTCCTTGTTTTGTATTCGCGTATTAACCCGTTGCAATTTCATGGTCAACGAAGAAACAAAAGACAGTGGCATTGTCCTCGACTGATGTATAAATAGAGCTTTAAAGTCCCCGTAGTTTAGTAAAGAAGTGTGTTGGCCTATGAGACGCTAGGCCTATGTTTAAAGCCCAGCTTAAACATTTCGAGCAAAACGAAAAAATATTTCTTTTGGCGACTTTTTCTCAGCATACTTCTGGCAAAAATTCTGAAAGTAAATAAAATTGCCATGGAAAGTTTCTTAAAAATCTGTTGTTCGGAGTTGACTTTAAACTGTAGGTTCTATTACTCATGAATAAAATTAACATTTACAACATGGGTGGTGTGAGAAGATAGGTTGTATTTGTGACTAAATGACAATCATCAACCAAGTGTGTAGATCCTAAAATTTCTGTGGAGAAGATCGAAGAAGTTCAGACTGGCGCAAGATACCAGTATGACCTGGACATTTCTACAAAACAAAATTTGTAACTGCCACAGGACACAAGCGTATCCCTACATCATCTGCAGTAAAGCTGAAAGGTAAACCAAGAACCCTTTTTTATACAGCACAGGAGGCGGTGGAACTCCATTTGTTTTGTGCTGTCCTTTAAAAAATCTGTAAACGTTAGTCATGGAGTAGAAAGTATTGGAGTAGAATAATACAGATTTCACATCAATTGTGGTCTTCCTAGCAAGGTTATCATCTACTTCATTTTTAATGATATTTCTGTATCGCCAGAGCCGGATTAAGAAAAAGGTATAGAGACTACTGAAGAGTTGTTTATGTCCCAGAACTAAGGTCGTATTGCAACTAGACGACACTGAGAGGAATGTCATTGAAAGCAATACGACTAAAAGCTTATTTATTGCTATTTTTGTTCTAAGGGCCTAAGTTAATATTTATATTCTTCTCAAAATTTAAATTTTTTATTGATTAAAAGCATATTTTTAAATAATTTTCCATCATTTCCCCGTATAACAATTTTTGTGTGCCTCTCAAATGCTTTATTTCAACGTAATGATGGTTTTAAAAGCTTTTCTAAACAGGAATCACATTAAATCTAAGAAAAAAAAGAGCAATTTCGTACTGATAACTACATAAACTACTTTTTTTATTACCTTTCTATTGTAAATGTTTATGATTATAACAAAATTTTTAAACGTCAATTTAATTTATTAAAAATAACTTGGCTACACAAACTGAAAATTATTGCTAATAAACTGCATAAGTACAGATATGAAGCAAATAAAGTTTAACAAGCTTTTAAAAAATATTTTTATTGACAATAATAACAAAACAAAAGAATAGAAAAGAAAAAATAAACTGAATTAAAAAGTAAAAGAAATAAAAAAACTGAATATGAATAGGAATTGAATTGATTTCCAACAAATTCGGTATTATTGTGCTCATAATCTTACTTTACAATCAATACAAAAGGATATAAAAAAACAAACATAAAAAGGAAATCGATAGAATAATAATAAAAAGAAAAGCAATTTTAAGCATTATTTGTTATGATTATGTATATGCCTACAAATAATGGCATTACAATAATTGTATAACAAGAATGAAAATAAAAAAAAAATTTGGCATTTGGCAATAAATAAAAAGGCAGATAAAAATAATTTTTTCTTAAGAAAAATTCCTGGTAAATTAAAGAATTTATTATTTGAAATTTTTTAATTCCAAAGAAGCAACTAAGTAAGCCTTCAGTCAAGTTTTAGAATTTAAAATAATTTTGAAAAAATAAAGTAAGAATTACAAAATTTTGTTTAAATTCCTAAGGCAAATACCTACAAATATTGATATTAAAACTACTAAACGTATAATTAATATTGAATTCCTTTGAATATTTATCATACGCCTATGTAAACCAAACTTAAACGCTTCAAAAGCAATGTAATACTAACGGTTAAGTAAAGAGTACAACATTACATAGCCATAAATCAAGAGAAATAAATCAAGAGAGAACATGAAAGCATGTTAAAAACCTTGAGATGACTTGAGGAAATAAAATGAATTCAGATATTAAGTTAAGAGAGCTAAATAAAGAGAAAAACTAACAGAGTAAAGAGAAAAAGAGATAGAGATCATAAATACTCATTAACCAAGCAAACATGCATTTGTAATGAACAAAGCATTGCTTAAGAAATAATAACAACAACAATAAAACAATGCCCACAAACACAAGTTATGTATAAAACTCATCAAATCTATTTATTTTCGTGCTCTCACACTTTTTCTCTCTTCTCTTTACTGACCTTTATTTTAATGTACGTATTAGTGAGTAAGAGAGAGAGAAAATAAGTTGAGAGCTTACAGTCATAGAAAAATGTTAGTAATATACCCTATTTTGATTTTCATTTCATCAACATACATAAAGTTATACGTCTTTGACTTTATAATCCTAATATACATATACTCGTATTATAAATCTTTCTGTGTCTGTTTTTTTGTTTGTTTGTCACGCATGAACGTCTGGACCGATTTTCTTGAAATTTGGGATATAGATCGAGCTTTTGCTAGGCTATAAATCTTTTCAAAATTTTGACCAAAAGGGGAGAAAAAATGGGACAAAAGGGAGAAAAAATGGGCAAAAATGGGAAAAGTACTTTTATGCATAAATGCTGTATTTTATATGTTTTAAAGGTACTTTTTTACGATTTTGCTTGGTTAAGTTTCCCAAATAGCTATTGGAGGTGTTCTGTTTATAAAGTTGGACCGAAAGGGGTCCAAAAAAGGGGAAAGGGGCGAAAAACGGGCAAATTGATTGCATTTATATTTAGGACTTAGAGTATTCAAAAAACTGGGTTGTTTGTTAAACCGGTTTCCGAATAATTTGAAAAATTGCATTTTTTAAGAAACTGGTTTCAAAACCGATTTCGAAACCGATAAACCGGTTTTTTATTTATTGTTATTTTTAATGCAAAAATGACTCAATAATAATTTTTTTTTAATTTTTTAAATTAATCCAAACTACATAACCCGCGCAACGCCGGCTACAATCTGCTAAAGAGTGATTTTTTAGCTATTATCTTTTTGGCAACACTGGTTTAAACAGCTCACGCACGTTTCGTGTTTTGTTTCACTGTCAAACATCTTCCGTTTGGTCTATAATTTAACCATGAATCGTCTTACAAACGAACAACGCTTGCAAATCATTGAATTTGGCAACATTGGACCGTACTACTTCAAAGATGCTGCGAATCGTAACGTAACGTGTGAATGGTGAGCGCTACCTTGAGATGATATCCAACTTTTTTTTGCCCAAAATGCAAGAGCTTGACTTGCATGACATGTGGTTTCAACAAGACGGTGCCACATGCCACACAGCACCCGTAACAATGGACTTATTGAGAGGCGAGTTCGGTGAACATTTTATTTCGCGTTCGGGACCGGTCAATTGGCCGCCTAGATCGTGCGATTTAACGCCTTTAGACTATTTTTTGTGGGGCTATGTTAAAGCTCATGTCTATACAGACAAGCCCGCTTCAATTGACGCATTGGAAGACAATATTGAAGCATTTATTCGTGAGATACCGGCCGAAATGTTGGAAAGAGTATGCCAAAATTGGACTAAGTGGATGGACCATTTGAGGCGCAGTCGCGGTCAACATTTGCATGAAATAATCTTCAAACATTAAATTATATTGACCGTACTATCGATTCAAATAAAGATTTCATGCATTTTTCTGAATTTTATGTGTTTTTTTTTTTTGGAAAATTTTCTTATAGCTCTTAAAAAATCACCCCTTAGTTAGGTAATATTTTTTTTTTTTGATATTTGCTGGGTACTAATTTTGGTTCATAAATTTCCTCTCCTAATAATAACCAACCTTTTAATATTTCCAAAATATTGCTTTATGCCTATAAAAGAAGTTGTTCTCTTTCCATATCATCTAAATTATTTACTTGACTATTAAAACAATCAAAATGTGTTTTAAGAACAGGATTTTTTTGACATAAAATATTTTTTAAACATAAAAAAAATAATTTTCAGCATCCGCTAACATGTGTGCTTGTTGCAGTCTGATTGACGACTAAATAAAAGAACATAAGCAATGTGTGTGAATTCTCTGTGCACAATTGTGTTATGAAATGGTAATCCCTGTTTTAATGCATGCTCTGGCTAGCATGTTATTATTTTTTTGCCAACCCCCATACAAAGAAAATAAAACTTTTGCTCTAAAAATGTTGATTTCTCTTCCAAAAACAACAATTTTATGCATCATAAAATTACTTCAATATACTGATGATCTTCTCTCGTTTACATAACAACATCATCAGCAGTAGCAGCAAAAACAACAACAACAGCAAAATAAGCGTTATGTACTGCCAACAAAAGTTAAACTTATAAACAGTCGTCGGTACAAAGAGAACATATGAACATATAAAGACGAAGAAAATCTACCCCTGAGGGACATTGGTGCCGACGTCTGCTTATAAATGTACACAGACTGTTCTCTAATAAATGTTAAATTTAAAGAGTTTAAACACATTTGCTCTCTCTATCTCTCTTTCTTTAGTTTGTATTATAATCGGACGTCGGCACAAAGAGAACATGATAAAAATGTGAGTGTATTTGTGAGAGGCATGTGTATAACCAAGACGAAAATTGTTAGTAATATTTTCAAGAGTAACCTAATAATATGTTAATGTAGTGGAAAATTGAAAATATACAGTGCCAAATCCCTAAAGACTGAGTATTTAACTTGACAAATATTCTTCCAAAAATGGAGATCATTTCTCATTGTTATTAGTGAATCTCATTAGAAATTAGTGAATCCTACTGTAATTTTTCTTTGGGTGTATAATTGATATACAAAAAAATTTCAAAAAAAAGCGACAAGAACCTACTTCACTGAAAGCTGACAAGCAACTGAATGCATTTTTACGCTCTTTTTAACGAAGACAGTTGATGTTCGTGTCCTATGTGTGTAAAAAGCCGAAGATGTTCGACCCCCGGGGGACATTGGTGCCGAGACGTCTGATTGTAATGTAAATGAATAAGTGTACACTGAGAACACAAGAAAATCTGTACTAACACAGCCATACAGAAAATTCATTGTTAGCAAGAGATGAAAAGAAAATTATCAAAACAAAAACAAAAAATAAAAACAACTAAGAATGTTAGCACAGAGTTATGAACAGTTAGACCTATTCTAAGCAGTGAGTAAAACAGTACAAAAAGAGCATGCCAGCTTTCTGGCATAACCGAACTGCCCTATTCTAGCAGGTTCCTTTACTACTAGTCTTTTGACTACTAACTTTATGGTAGACTCCCACGAAGCCTGAGAAGAATTTTTGCATCACATTTTTGCAACTTAGTGAGCAATTTCCTTTCACTTGGCAACTCCAAGGTCTTCCACCATACCGTGCAGTCATACATGAGTAGCGGTAGGACCAAGGAATCGTGGATACATTTCATAACCCGCAAACAAAGATTTTATCCTCTAGCCATGGCGCTTCTAACTGCATAGTTGGCACTTTCTTCCTTGCCTTTCACAACAAGGAAGGAAGGAAGGAAGGATTTCTTTTTATTGCTACCTTATGCTTCTATTTCAGATTCAATTTTTATGTTTTCTTCCCCCTTTAGCGAGATGTATTTTTTATTATTTTACTTGTATTAACTGTACGTATTGCAATGATTTTTATTACGTGACCTTTACGTACAACAAAAACAACAACAACAACACAAAAGTATTTCTTGTACTTGAAATTTTAATGTCTAATCAACAAGAAGTAATAAAAACAAAAGATATTTCTCTTTTTATTAATTCTCTTGCTCTCTCGTTCTCTCTCTCTCTCTCTTTCTCTGTTCAAGCAAACACACAAGAAAAACTGGACAAAAGTCATAAAATTTCCAATAAAAATAAAAATCAAAGTCAATCATTAAAAGTACACCGTAAAAAAAGGAACAAAACAAGAGAGAGATGGAGAGAGAGAGAAACATTTTCATGTACCGTAGTAATGAGGGGATATTTCTGAATGGGAAATAAACAAAACAACAAAGAGAACAAGCAAGAGTAATTATTTTTAGTAAAATTAGAGCAATTAGAAGTTTATAAAAACCTAACCTAAAATAATAACAGCAGCTCATGAACAGATTTGGAGATTATTACCAACAGGAACAAAAAGAAGATGAAGAAGAAAAGGAAAGGAAAGAAATTAATTTCTCTTGCTTTAATGATTTTCTCTTTTTTTCCAATTTCAAAAGAGTACTCAAATAAAGGCAAACGAGTAAAGATTCGTAGTTTTAGTAATTAAAACAAAACAGAAATATAATTTTAATCTAATGTAATTGAATTAAATTTAATTAAATTCGAATAAATTAAATACAATTTCATTTAAAATGCTACTTAACATTCATTATCATTATTTTTAAAGAGTATAATGTGTGTTAAATTTAAAAAAAAAAACCTTCTCCCTCTCTCAAAACACAATAATAAACAGTTAGTTTATGCATTGACCTTAAAAAATTCTCCAAAGTAAACAAACCCCTCAAAACAAATACACACACACACATGAACACAAGATTGTGACTTAAAAACAAAACACGCATTTTACAGGCATTCATATTACTAAGCGAGAGAGAGAGAGAGATAGTAAATAAATGTTGGCTGAATAGGTTTAACTGTTTATTACTCTGTACTAACATTGTTGCTCGTTTCTTGTTTTTATTTTTTGTTTTTGTTTTGATAATTTCCTTTTCATCTCTTGCTAGCAATGAATTTTCTATGTATGACTGTGTTAGTACAGACTTTTTTATATTCACAGTAAACCATCGTTTACCATTTCATAGCACAATTGTGCGGAGAGAACTCACACGCATTCTTGTGCTTTATGATTTAGTTGTCGATCAGACTGCGACAAGAACACATGTGCGGCGGATGCTTTACCATTTTTGTCAGAATGACACTCAAAAAATATTGTATGTTAAAAGATGCTTTTGAGCGTATTTCAATTTTTATTTTGTCGCATAGTATAATTTTTTTTTTAAATGCTTCGGAATGCTTGCTTTTTCTCTATTAATAAAAAATGTTTTTTTTATTTTTATTTATCTAAAAACATGGTCTAATTTTTAAGCCAAAGATGGATACCTTTACGATCTTTTAATAAAAAATGGATTTTTTTATTTTATTTTTATTTATCTAAAATTATTAAGCCAAAGATAGATAGCTTTACATATGTAAGTTGATAAAATGAAAATCAAAATATCGTATATTACAAACACTTTTCTATGGCTGTAAATAAATCAATTCTCTCAATTTATTTTCTCTCTCTTACTCACTAATACATAACCAAAAAATTTTTGGTAAACCCTGCAGTAAACCCTTATTCAGTTACAAAGTAAAGTAAAGAAAGAGAGAAAGAGCGAGTAAATGTATTTAAACTCTTTAAATTTAATTTTTATTAGAGAAGAGTGTGAGTTTAACTTTTGTTGCCAGTACATAACGCTTGTTTTGTTGTTTTTTTTTTTTGTTTTTACTACTGCTGCCAGTGTTGTCAGATTTTTTTTTACCTCCATCGCCAAAAGCTATACTCAAAATCGCCAAAAATCGCCAAAATAAAATATTATTTCATTTTTCCAAAATAAAAATCGCCAAAAGTTTAAAAAATCATTTATATTTATTTATTTCATGTATTATAAAGTCAATATAAATTTATAATAAAAAAATATTATAATTTTACATTACATTTGTACCATAGATGGGCACTTTGCAGTACCAGTAAAATTTCAGTAAAAATTGATTTTTACTGATTACTGAAAAAAATTACAGTTACAAAAATGAAATCTAAATTTCATTACCAGTAAAAATTTACTGAATACTGAAAAGGTTAATGCATTACAATTATAATGCAGTATGCCCATGTATGATTTGTACTTTTAGTGCATTAGTTATTAGTTGTCAAAATATTTTTTACAAAAATTAATTGCATAAATCTATAAAATCATATACCTCATTCTCTGCAGATTCATTTTCACTGCTTGGTATATCATACATTGTATTATAATTAAACTTTTTTAACATTTTATCTGTAGGCTGAAATGAATTGCAACAATATTTATTAACATTCATATAACTTATTATTCTTATCAATGAATCTAAAAGTTCATATTGGATTTTATTACGTAAGCGAGTTTTAGTGTAATTCATAATAGAAAATACCCTTTCTACGCAAGCGTTTCTGGTTGGTAAAATTAACATATTTAGAACGGCCAATGCTGTCTTTAAAGTGAAATGTTCCAGCCGCATCGCAATAATTGTAAACTTGTAGCCAAAAATCTAATAAATTTGTTGGGATTTTGCCTTTAAAGATTTCAATTGATATATGCTAATTTTAACCATTGCAATTCATATTCCCCTGTAGATATTTTTGGATTTAAAAATAAAGTTAATGAATTTTGAACTATCGAAAATTTTATTTGTGTTAAAGGGTTTCCACATTTTAATATTGAAAATTCATTATATGTTTTAAAAATATTTATATTTTCAGGTAACCGTTTTATCATTTGTTTTAATAGTTTTTTTAAGTACAAAAAACAATTTTCTTTTAAAATTTCTGCATCATATTCATTCATTTATATATTTTTTAATTCTCTTTCAAATTCTGTGCCAAAATCTATAGATTCCAATAGCAGAAAAGAATCCGGCGAATCAATAGCCAAATTTAATGAACATATTAAGTTCTCCAAATTTCCATTATTTTTTAAAAATGAAGTTTAGAAGAAAAAATTAATATTGTTGACATTATTTCATCATACATGCTACTTGCATCCAAATGATCAGATTGAGATTCTAAATTTCATTTTATTAACTATTGGGTTAATAAATACCCAAGAAGTTTTTTCGTCAGATAGTTCTTTATAAATATGTTGAGCAGTCTTGTCGTTTTCAGCAGTTGAGATTAAAGAAAAATGGTATTTTAACTCCACCCACTGCTCCACAACTCTTCTGATGGCGGCCCCATAAGACAGGCAACGAATCCCCGATATTTGTACAAGTTTTCTAAAATTATTTGAATCAACTCCAATGTTAACCAAATCAAAAGCTCTTTTGTATAGTAAAGTACGAAGTGGGCTATGAACTGTTTTACTTGTTGACATTAATTGTGTCATTCAATATGTAATAATAACATAATAAATATATGAGGGATACCAGAGATGTATAATGTAAGAACATTATGTTATTAAATTAAAGTTTAAAAAAGTATTTCAAGAAAATAAAACTAATTTGTTAAAAATAGCCAAATAAATCGCCAACTAGTCTGTAAATCGCCAAAAAATCGCCACGTCGCCAATTGAAAATTTTGGTCGCCAAAGGCAATGAAAAATCGCCACGTTTGGCGAGAAATCGCCACATCTGACAGCACTGACTGCTGCTGCTGATGATGTTTTGTAAACGAGAGAATGAATATCAGTATATTGAAGTAATTTTATGATGCATAAAATTGTTGTTTTTGGAAGAGAAATAAACATTTTTAGAGCAAAAGTTTTATTTTCATGTTCTCTTTGTATGGGGGTTGGCATAAAAATAATAACCTGGCAGAGAATGCATTAAAATAAAGGTCAATAAAGAGAAGAGAGAAAATATGTAAAGGCACGGAAATAAACAGATTTGATGAGTATGATATCTACATATATGTACGTACGTAAATAAAATGAACTAATTAAAGAGCTATGTAAGAGAAAAATAAAAAGGAGATCATAAATGAGTATGTAGAAAATATTATCACGGTTTAAAGAAATGTTTCTTTTGAAGGAAATTAAACTAAATTTTCTAATTTTTTATTTAAGTTTCAGTTAAAGAGCTCCCCTTACTAGAATGTAATAGGAATACTACAGCGGAAAATACGATATCCTCTCTGCCGTACATTAAAAATGTATTGGTAAAGGACAATGTATAAACATTGAGGAGGCCTGAAGATAAGACCACTAGGAAGGAATTCGAAAGTGAACACTATTGTCGGACACAGTTATGGTACACAACACTAGAAATAGTGCTTCAATGCTTGGAAATCTTTAGATTGTGAGAGTTATACTCATATGGATTCCTGAATTCGGGGACATTGAAGGTTAAAACAAAGCTTACCATGGCTGATATAAAAAATAACACGATTTCAGTCAAACTTGACTCATTTGCAAAGGAAATGTATAGACATCAAGCAAGGAATACCTCACAACAACGTAATGAAACGATGTACAAGAAAAGAACCTCTCAAAATATCTTCTCAATAATTATCAAGGGCTCGGGATCATAGTATGGTGGATTCTAAGGAAAAAAATATTAAAAATCTTAAATTAAATTTAATTTTTTTGGAATTTTCAGCACTTTTTTTCAATATTCTAATAAAACTTCCATTTAAAAAATCACGGCAGTTGAAACTTTTAATTAAATTTGAATTTTATTTAATTTTTCTATTTTATTTAATTTAAATGATTAACAGACAGTCTAATATCAGAACGATTACATAGAGAAACACCCTGTGTATAGTTGTTAAAATAAAATCGAATTTACTTAGCCCGGTTATTAATAGTAAGCAAACCAAGCCTACAAACCTACAAAAATAAAGAAAATATTATGTTGATAAACACCCTGTGTTAAGATTAATACTATAAGGCAACAAGTAGTTTGTGGTAGCAGCGTTCGTTCAAAAACGCCATTTGAGATAAATTATCATTAATCCAGATACAAACCAACTGTTTAGTAATACCGTACTCTGTGGTAATACCAATATGTCGTTAACCCAACAATGGCTTCGCTACTTGAGGTGAAATCTACTTATTCTAGACATATACCGGTAAATTCACCGCATACAGTTCTTTTGTATATGGTAATACAGTATTTATAGCTTGTTGGTTTATGGTAATACAGTACCCTTCTGTATAACGGCATTTTGGTGAATTTCGATTTTATTCACCACACCGGAGAAATTCACCACAATTTGCAAAAAACTCACCACACCTGAGAAATTCACCATACTAAAAAGTGATGAAAAATTAATTTTCGTACGTCCATCGGACGGACACGACGCGCACACAACCGCAATTTTCTTCACATGACAACAACAAATTTCCTTCCTCCCTCCGTCGACGCCAACCAACAAGCAAGAAACAACAAACATCAAACCGTGCGTCCGTCCACCAACTCTCCAAAACGTCGATTCTTTTCAAACAATATTTTCAATTTTCATATATAGCAACCAAACACGGAAAAAGCATATACGAATTACAAAAGCGTTTTGTTTTTTTTTTGAACAAACAAACGAAATTTTCCAACAGTGTTGCCAAGGTGCGAAAAAAATTTTGTAATCTAAAAACGCATCGCAATTGTTAAAATCGAAAAAAATGTACATATAAGATTAAATTTAGAGTGTTTTTAAATTATGTTTAGTATACATACAAAATATACAAAATATGAATTAAATTAAAATTATTTTCACAAAAAACAATAAAAAAACAAAAAACAAACACCAGAAAAATAAAATAGAATTTGAACAAAAAAATTACACTGCGGCAACACTGATTCAATGATGACGGCTTCGTGTTTATAAAATATTTAACGACGTTGCTAAGCCGTTGTTGCGTATTTTTAACGCTTTTCTTCACTACCAGAAAATACAACAATAAAATTCTCAGTTGAGTAGATCGATTTGTCAAAAAACGTTGAATATTTGCAAGACGTCGGAGTGTTTATTTTTTTAATAATTTTTTAAGTGATTGTGTGTGACAAGAAAAAAAGCCAGAAAAGAAATATTTTGGTGAAGTGGATGTGGAGTAAATAAAAAAGCTTTTAAAAGTATGCAAAAATTATTAATTTGTTTTTAATAAGAAAAGAGTATAAAAATAATTAAAGAAATAAACCATTTTGTTTGGCCACATACAACGACGCCAGCAAGAAAGGCAATAAAAAAATAAAATTCATTTTTCTTGATAGAACAACGTAAAGAAGAAGAAAAAATTAAAAAAAAAGCAAAACGCACCCAAATGAGAAAATAAGGAAGAGAAAAAACGGATTGTTTTGATGAAAAAAAAAATTTATTTATGTGGTGATGATACAAAACGAAGAAAAAAAAAGCAATAAAATATTAATTTTTTGCATAAAAATTTGCTTCAGAAATAATAAAAAAAAAGTAATGCAATAAATACGCCAATAGGTGTCCGTGTGTGTGTGTGTGTATATATTTTAGGCAATTTTTTGGTCAATAAAAGAGCGAACGAATAGAAAAAAAACAACAAAACTTAGAAACACCACAAAAAAGAATTAAAAAGAGAGAGAAGAGAGGCAAAAACAGAAATATAATTTGTTTTTAATTAATTTTTCTTAATAATGCATTGTTTTATTAGTTAAAAATTAAAATAAATTCTTAAGAAAATCATTATTTTTATCAAGTTTTGTTTAACATTGTGTGGTTTTTTTCTTTCTTTCCATTCATTCATTCATAAGCGTTTTCTTCTGTTCTCTCATTCTCTCTCTGCCTTTTGTCAATCTCTTCCTCTCTTCTTAGTGTCAATTTCAATTTTTGTTTGTCGTTTTGTTGTTTGTTTAGAATTCAATGTTGCCATGTCTGTTTCTATTCTTTTTATTTACTCAGCCCTGTTTTGAATGTGGGTGGCTGGCGGTATTTATTTTTTCGTTTTTTTATAAAATGCAGGGGATTTTTTTTTTTAATTTCAGTTTTTTCATGGTGAAATATTGAATTGTTTTTGTTGTTGTTTTTGGCAAATTTTTATGTAAAAAAAGAAGTGCAGTGAAGTGTAGATTTTTATTTTTTATTGTTAAAGTTTAAATAAAACAGCGTTTTTGTTGAAAAGTTCTAAAAGCAGTTGCAAAAGAAATTTTATCATCGGCAGTTCAACAAAATACAACAGAATTTTTAAAAAAAGGTAAGTGAGAAAGAAATGACAGATTTTTTTTAATAGAATTTAAGAAAAATCCTTAAAAAATTGAAAAAAAGTCCCTTCCAATATCTTAATGTAAAATCATACAACAAATTACAATTAAAACCGTTGTCATATTAAGCAAATATTTTATAAAAAGTTCATTAAATTTAAAGAAGGAATACTTTCAAAAAATATAGGCTTACAGGCTTAAACTGATCCAATTTGGATTTGGGAACAATTTTCAGTAAAACTTCTAGTTTTATCGGCTTTCTTTAGTATGCTGCCAATTTTCCACGCGTTTAATGGACCGTTTAGTGGACTTACTTTTCAATATTTTCAATGGCAGAGTATAGCGTTACTGTTAGATTTTATACCTAGAAACTTGGTTTTACTTTCAGGGTCTGTTGCTAAAAATTCGACGAGTTGCATGTAGGAATCGAATTATATTGCCTGGGCATGCCAACAAGCAGTTTATGGTTCAGATAACAGAATGTGCCTAATTCGTTTGCTCCTTGCAAAATAATACTGAGGGCTGTTATAAATTGAAAGGCTAATAATTCACAACTTTCTTTCACTGGTCTTACTGATATCAAAGCTTTAAATGCATTTCCGTCGAGAAACACACGATTTCGTGCGTATTACTTCAAATTTTGACTTTTCAATCTCGATCTTAAAGCTTCCCAAACATAGACAGGGCTTAGTGAATAATATGTTGTTCAAAATCAAGAAACATTAAATAGACTAAGGCATCAAATTTAGTTGACTGCTCTATAAAAATTGGTGCCGTCTTAATATGGTCAAAACATGCTTTATTTGTTGTAAAACTGCCTTGCTTAATGGCCTACCGAAAGTTTCTGCAGTTAACCTAGTATTACATTGTTAAACACTTTCATCACTGTTGTCTCTAAGTCCACTAGCTGCTTCATTTTTACCCGATCGCCTTTCTTTGGCATTTCTATAAGAATTGCATCTTTCCATACCATCCCTTCGTGTCTATGTAAAGGTCCTAAGAACATCTCAGGTTCAGATATCACGCATGTCGTTACATTTAGACTATTTGTCAGTTTTCAATGTCATGAGCGCTTATCCCCTACTAGACCAGTAATATATTCAGTGCGAATTACATTTAATGTGTCCTAATTTCTGCGTTAAAGTCATTCCCTTACTTCTGGCCATTTGTTTTGCAATTATAAGCAATAATCGCCTTTGAAAACTGTTACGTTCGCTGTATTTCGTAGATCTTGCCCAACCATATAGGGCTGCACTGATGTCAAAATTAAATAAGTTTACCTCAGCCTGATTCCAAACAATTGTGATAAGTAAACGCAAATCCGTTATTCTCAATACATGTGCACAGAGGACGTAGTTTCTAGACTACAATAAATAGTCAACCCTATCATTCCAGAACTTGCTAGAGCATACCAGTTTTCTTCTTAGTTGGATAAAAATTTGATGTATTTTGCTCTGTTCATTACGGGAAAGAAATGCAATAGAGACAGGGGCACAATTGTTTTAATTGAAATTAAATCTAAAGTTTTTGATAGGTGTGTTAGCCAGCGCACCAGCCATTATCGCTGTGAAAATCTTGCCACCTCAGTTTTTATTCTCCATATTCTCATGCGAGAAAAATTTATAAATACTTTAAATACTTACATATCTTTCGACAAAAGCGTTATATTAGCCAATCAATCCGATTGGTGTATATTCAGTTGGCGTTTCTTGAGAAGAATAAGCAAATCCAATTTCGTTTTATTTTATTTTTTATTGAATTCTGATATTTTTAGGGAATTTTTTATAAGGACTATAGGAATGTTTTTAACTTACCTGTGGTCTGGCTAACTTTTTTACTACAAGAAAAGGGTTACCTTGTTTTAAAATGATTCCAATTGGAAGTAATCGGGAGTTAGAGATGATAGGAATTAAAAATTCTTAAAATATTTGAATGAATTAAGAATATTTGTGAATTTTTTTTAATTTAAACTTTTAAAATTATCTTCAAACTCGTTTAAATACACAAATTATAAAATAATATCGACTTGTCTGTTTATTTATGTAAATTGTGTTGATAATTAAAACAAAAATTATTTAAAAATATTAAATAATTATTTAAAATTGAATAAATAAATACGTAAACATTGTTATAAATACCGTATGCAAATGATATTTTGAAATTTTATCAAATTTGTTTGATGACATTTATTCGAATTTAATTAAAATTGTTTTTAAAAAAATTATTTCAATTTGACCCAGTTTATCTGCCTCTAATAAGTTTATGTTTTGTTTGTCTGCCATGGAATATACATATTTCCACATGAAAACTTTTAAAAAATTTCCCAACCCAAATTTTCACTGGAGAATAATATAGTGAGTGACCTGAGGCACAAACTTATTAGAGACCATCATTACAGAGACAGTGAAATGCTACTTCAACAGGGCATGTAAAACATTCTCCTTTAAACAATAAACTGCTGTTCTGTACACAGTCTTGCAAGTTCGAATTTATTTTTTAATACAAATTACAAGATGGAATTTTATTATTTTTATAACTGCATTGGGATCTTCACTTTATCGATAACATTTTGACCAAATCGTAGTTCTATCTCAACAATTTCAAGCCAGTAGTGTCTTTTCAAATCTTCAATAGGTTCTGGTTAGTTGACATAAAAATCTTTCTTTGGGATAGTCTTACAGAAAATTGCCTTAAATTGGACGCTTTTGTCAGCTAAATTATTACAGAATTTTATGAAATTAATCAGCATAAGCATTTGCAGCTTCAAAGATATATTTTCCAATGACTGACAGCAAAATGAGCAATAATGAGCCACAATGAGCAACAAACGATAATATGTGCATTATATTATAAAGAAGATAAATTTTATGATTATTTTCGACAAAACCAAACGATAGTTTCCTTAGGTGACATAAAACTGTCTGCTTACACAAGCAATTCAGGTTCCAAATCCGCTATGAAGGTATTTTGAGTAAGATGCTCACTTTCTTTTGCTTGCAAAATAAACACATACTATTAAGAAAGCTAATTGAACTTGCAAGACCCTATAGAAATCACGAAAGACTGAGGAAAACTTTAAAACTTTGTTACCCAAGGCAAGAACAGCTGGCAGTTTCTAACTCAGTGATGTCTCTTCTACTGTGTCTCATATAATGTGGCCCTGTCTTCTAGTCAAAGGCCACTTGAGAAAAATTGAGCGACATGAGTGAGTGAGTGAGTCACTGAGTGTGCCTTAAATTATTCTACTGCTGGTGCTCTACCATTGGCACCACTTACGCTTCATCATTGAAATTCTTTTTTAAAAATCGACAACACAGAAGGCGAAGGTAAGAATAGCGCGTAGAAAGCAGATGAAATCAAAGTAAAGAACATTCTATGAGAAGAGGCAAGCAACAACAACATAAGCAACAACTCTGTATAGAAGAAGAAAAAGTTATAAAAAAAAACGACTTCTTTTTCAAAAAATTTTAAAACAAGAAAGTAAAACAAGTTTTGCAAGATTTCTTTTCAGTTTTTTTTTTTTTTTTTTTTTCATTATTCTTTGGAGCGTTGTCTTCTCTCTTAATTCGATACACAGACGAACTTTTTTTAAAATTTTTTTTAAAGAAACGAAGAGTATCCGCCGCCTCAAATTCAAGTTCATTTTGCAAAAAGACTCAGAGAAAAAAAAGCCCAAAAAACACGATCTTTTTTCATGAAATAAAGTCCCAGAAAACGAAGAAAAAAAAAATAAAAACGATCTACTCGCTCATATATGGCCAGACAATAGCCCAATGGCATGGCATGGCAAACCCAGCAAACTTATATTGAGTGTAATTCAATCAGTAACACCAATAACAACAACAACAACAATAGACCCATGAAATGTTTTAATGAAGTTGGGGGGAAGCAAACACAAAAAGGTCTTTCGATAGAAGAAAAAAACAAATTTTTTTGTTTTGTTTGTCGGTTTGAAAGGAATTAAATACACAAAAAACAATAAAAAAAAAATAATAATAATAAACAATAAAACAAAATCCCATTATTAAGTTTAATTTCTTATTCTTTTTTTTTCAAATAAAATAATTTGAAAGTTTTCTCATTCGCATGTATTTATCACGTTATTTGGACTTGAAAACTTCTTTTCTTTTTAAAAAAAATTTTTGCGTTCTAACGGTACTACATCTTATATTTCTTCCTCTTATCATTACTTCCTGTTGCTGATGTAATATGGGGCATAGAGCCTTCAAGGTTATGACAATCAAGTGATTTAAGATGTGTAGCTAATTACTCACTCACTCACTCTTTTCCTTCACTTTTTCTCAAGTAGCCTTTGATTAGAAGACAGGGCCACATTATATGAGACACAGTAGAGAGATATCACTGAGTTAGAAACTGCCAGCTGTTCTTGCCTTGGGAAACAAAGTTTTAAAGTTTTCTTCAGTCTTTCTTGATTTCTATAGGGTCTTGCAAGTTCAATTAGCTTTCTTAATAGTATATGTTTATTTTGCAAGCAAAAGAAAGTGATCATCTTACTCAAAATGCCTTCATAGCGGATTTGGAACCTGAATTGCTTGTGGAAACAGACAGTTTTATGGCACCTAAAGGAACTATCGATTGGTTTTGTTGAAAATAATCATAAAATTTATCTTCTTTATAATATACGGCACGTATTATCGTTTAATGCTCATTGTGGCTCATTATTGCTCATTTTGCTGTCAGTCATTGGAAAATATATCTTTGAAGCTGCAACTCCTTATGCTGATTAATTTCATAAAATTCTGTAATAATTTAGCTGACAAAAGCGTCCAATTTAAGGCAATTTTCTGTAAGACTATCCCAAAGAAAGATTTTTATGTCAACTAACCAGAACCTATTGGAGATTTGAAAGGACACTACTGGCTTGAAATTGTTGAGATAGAACTACGAACTTAAAAGCCTTTCTTCTTTTGCTACAAGATCGGATGCATGCTTTCTGCCGCAATTAGCGAGGCTAGGAAACTCGGTCAAAATTATTAGAAGCCTCAAATTGATCGTCTTTTCGTTCGCAGGCAATTCGCATTTGTTACAAAAAACAGTTGCCGCCCAGAGACCTTCTCAGGCTTTT
Organism: Sarcophaga caerulescens; assembly: GCA_927399465.1. NCBI lineage: Eukaryota > Metazoa > Arthropoda > Insecta > Diptera > Sarcophagidae > Sarcophaga > Sarcophaga caerulescens. Next base: position 106,593,666 of record OV656866.1, read on the forward strand.
CATTCGGAATCGCAGCTGCAACTGCAACAGTATTTACACCGCATATCTATGCAGTCGCCATAGTCTAGTAGGGGTAGTGTTCTGGCTTATTAGACCTGAGGCCACTATTCAACCATAGGTCAGATAATATGAAAAAAAAAAATACTTCTTTCGGCCACTTCCCCTCAACAGATTTCTGGCAAAAATTCTGGGATTGAAATAAAATTTGAATAAAGAAAATTTTATCAAAGGTTTGAATTTAATTTCTCAAAAATCTGTCGTTCGGAATTGACTTTAAACTGTAGCTACCGCCACTCATGTATAAAATTAACACACACAACATAAAAGGTGTCAGAAGCTAGGTCCTGCTAGGTAATCCTAACTAAGGGGTTGTAATGACCAGTTATGTATGCAGCCAGCCCCATCATCTGGACTCGCCTGATAGCACGTAACTGTAGTTGCAACGAACTGCACATGATCAGGACCATAAGTTCCAATTCCTATGTTTTGTTCAAGTCACTATATTGTAACGTACCGGAATTGCAAGCGCAACAGCAGCTACTCCGCTACTTTCTACGAAGTCTTCGACAACCCACGAACGTGGCTTATAGCTCTCAGCTATGTTTCCTTAAATGGTGGACCAAACTAAACCTGATAATGACCACAAATCTTATTCCTTTGTTTAGTTTAAATCATTGTCGTTGTAAGGTGCGCCACTATGGTGGAGAAGGGTATAAATTATTGATTCTTTTTGGCTTGCTTTCCTCTGGTATTGGCCAAGAGATATTAATTGCTTCACCAGGTCCCTCTTCTTTTCGAACAACTATTCCCCCCTCCCAACTTTTAACCTGGGTTGCCATCCGTATTCCTAACTCTCGATGGCCAATAGTAGTTGGTGAAGGCAGTGGCATCGACCAGCGCCCCCTCGCTCAATGTAGCTCATGTGAGTACCAATTCGAAGACATGAAGATCCCCCTTAGTGCTTTTGCCAAAAGACTGCTGGAAAAAGTGCGCTGTAAGAATATTCTTTTATATTTCATTTTATTCGAAATGTCCTAACCAAGATTTGAAATCACGAGCTATTGCACTATCTACTAGACGACTACCTCTATCTTTACGTTTCGCATTTTACTTCTCGCAGAGCACATCCTTTTGTGGTTGATTGTCCAGTGAACTGCACAATGCATTACAGGGAAAATTCATTTTTTGCCCGCACTGCTCGCTTGCGGAATGATCTTCCTGCGGAAGTTTTTCCCGTCAGTTACGATATTGGTAAGTTTAAATCAAATGTCCACAAACACTACTCCCTCTTTCCACCTTCCTATAACCTATTTTCCTAAATCTGCACAATGCACTGCATGAGTAGGGGCCATCCCCTGAGTGCTGGTTTTACCAAAAACAAAAAAAAAACCTATTTTCGTAATGCCAACATACAGCACCGCACAGGTTAGTGCTGATCCCCAGAGTGTATTAAAAAAATAAAAGATTGTGTGGCAACAAATTGGCATCACTGTTATGGACTAGGAATGAAGAGAGATATTAAAAGGGAGCACGAAGATGCCTTTGACAGAGAGAAGCTATTCATCCTTGTTTGCGATAGAAGCGAGAGGTTGCCATATGGAATGCGGTGTTAAGATAAAATAGGAATTCGAAATTCCCTGTGATTAATAAGAAAAAATTCTTTTAAATTCATTTTGTAATTAATAATTAAGATGGAAATTACTTTATTGTTTCTAAATAAAAGTGTAGAATAATTTATAAAGTATTCATAAGGAAAAATCACCGTTTATAGGTCATAAATTAAATTGTTAAGCGAAACTATTTAAATATTAATTCCTTTTAATAACATAAAGGGTTGTTCGTTTAGGGGGAATACAAATTGAGACACTGCGGCGGGTATAGAAAATATAAAAATAAAGAAGAAACAAGTGTTTTTCACAAAGAAGAAGCAACGTTTACCGACAGGGTGGTTTGGAAGGCAGGGTGGTAGCTCTGGTGGCTGGTTGGTTTAAAAAGTATTTCAGAACACAGCCAATTATTGTGTTACTGAGTGAAACTGCTAAAGCACGTGTCCAACACGTTTTTTTTTTTTTTTTCAGTGATTGTAAGGGAAATGGCTAAACAAAGTGAAAAATATAACGAGAGAATATAAATAAAAATGAAAATATGGGGAAAAAATCAATCATAGAAAGGAAAATTAAACAATCACACGATGCCTAAATAGCTAAAAATAAATACGTTTTCAAGTAAGTAATGTGTATGGATTTCAAAACGTATTTAAAATAATAAAAAAAAATTAAAAGAATAGAAGAGAAGAGAGGAAATAAAAATAATAACTGAACTGAACTGACAATAAACAAATACGCCCACATTAAACTCAAAACGCGTATGACTTGGCTTTTTTGATTTTTTCAAATTATTTAAACATTTTTTCTCATTAAAAACAAAAATTTAAATCCCACTTGGGTGCTTAACTTTGAGTTCACAAAATTTTTATTTATTGTGTCTGACAATAAAAAAAAAACATTAAACCGAGAATGAAAAATTTAAATTTAATGAATAACATCCTCTTCATAGAGAGCTTTTAAACAACCCATTCCTGCTCCCCCCTTCGTAAATGACAGTTTAAATAGCTCATGTATGATAATATTCTACTAGAGAGCGGCAGCCAGGGGGGGGGTTCAAATCTGTGACATAAGCCAAGTGAAATAATTTTTTTTTTTTGTAGAATGCTGTGGTTTAATAAAAATTAATTTTTATCCACTTAAAATTTATTAAGCGTGTATCTTGCTTCTTCTTCGGTTTGGTATTTTACACACACGTTTTAGAAAAAAATTCACTTTTTTTCCTCCTCTTAAATTTCCATTAAATTAAAGGCCCAGCTTGTGGTAACATAACCTTATAATGGGCGAATGGCCAAAGTTAAATAACCACCAGTACATAACATTAAGAAAAGAAGGACTGAACTTGATTATTTTTTCCCACAATTTCTTATATTTTCGAAAAGTAGGGCAGCTTTGCTAAAAAAAAAAAAAAAAAAAAAAAAAAAGTAACTGTAGGTGAGAAATGACGTCACGCAATGTATTTCTATTGATTCATAATGTCCGGAAGCCTTACTTTACATAGTAAAACCATAACCTAGTGAGTACCCCCATCTTCGGGCAAAAACTGAGAGTAAAATAATTGCCATGAAAAAACTTGTCAAATCTGTCGTTCACATTCGATGTTAAACTGTAGGTGACAACATTCATGGATAAATTTCCCGTAGTTAACATGGGAAGGCCAGACTGTAATCGCATTTCAAACTGTTCCAATTACTTATATGGCCCAGCCGCAGTGTAAAATATTTCTCAGGTGGCAACCTCCTATTATCCTAACGATAGTCTCTGTAGCTCTGGTGGACATATGGAATAGACTTAACAACAGTGCAACACACATCGCCGCTGTAAAACAGCGTACGTGCCCGTAAGTTCCTTATACAGTATACATAGAATGGTGTGAGAAGCTAGGTTGTAATCCTGACTAAAGGGTTGTAATGATCAAATAACTAAGGCTGTAGTTACTAGAAAAATATACTGTTTCCAGCGAGCAAGGCATTGAGTTTTCATGCAAAAAAAAGAATTAAAAGCATCACCACTTATGCCGTATGGTTGTCCCCCATTTTTTAGGCCTTTTTTGTATGGCCGTTAAAATTTTTTTTGCATCTGGCATCTCTTAATTATGCTCTCTTCATTGTTCTGCCTGCCATATTTGCACAGCTTCTTTTTTAACGGTTTTTTTTTTCTAATGCGAATATAAATAATATTAAAAGGGTTGCCAAATTGTGTGCTATTTCAACGAGAATGTTATGAGAATAAATGAGTTACTGGTACTTTATTGGAAATTAATTACAACAAAAAAACCAATAAAAATTCCAAGAGAAATTAAAATTGATTTAAAATTCATTGGAAACGAAACTGATCTACGTGATCTGATCAATAATAGGAAGTAAAAAAATTTCTAGTTTCAAGAATTTTTATTTGAATTTATTTTTTTTGGTTTTTATTTTTCGTATTAAAAATGTAAATATTTTATTACGAAATTTTAATTTGTATGTATTTTAAAATTCTTGCCATAAGCAAAAGCCGGTTCAAAAAGAGAAAAAGAGACATATTTTGTAATAATTTTTTTTTGTATATTTGAAGTGAAAAAAATTAAAACGAATTCTGAAATCGTAAATGTTGTAGCAACACCTTGTTTTATGATGTATAACATGGCTGTTAAACTGTAAAAACTTCTAAATAACGGTTACAAATTGTAGAAACAAAACGGCGGCCCCATTTAAAAAACAGTTGATTAAACATGGGTTTTTTCTTTTTAATTAAAACAGATTTTTCACACACTGTAACTGTTGTTTGGTTGCTTGGTTGTTGTTGTTGTGCTACAATTTAAATTTTTTTTACACAATCAAAGAAAATCTTGAAATTTAACAATAACAACAGCAGCAGCATAAACAAATATGATGAAGTAACTGGAACCCATAACCCACAGACAACCAGTCAGCCAGCCAGCCAGCTAGCTAACCCGTCCCTGGCATTCATCATACACATACAGCCACCAGCAAAGTATTTTTTTTTTTTTTTTAAGTAAACAAAAGCAACAACAACCAGCATAAACAATGGAATATAAGTGATGAAGCCCATTAATGCCTACGGCATCATAGAGCGCAACTCTAGGTCAATGTATAAAATACAATAACAACAACACACATAAATACCATGTATAGCAGTTTAAGAAGCAGAAAAACGAAAAAACGGAATAGAAAACAGAAAACAAAAGAAAATTACAAAATTTTCAACAACGATTTTCCATAGGCACGATTGTTATTAGAGGGCATAGTGAAATGGAGGGGGGTAATAAATAACACTAAAAACAACTGCTTTTTTCTGTTTTTAGCATTGCCTTTAAACCTATAAAGGTTGCAAGACAAGAAATCTGTTGTGAAGAAGTGCAACATTTCAGTTGCTTTTAATCGCAGAGAAAGAAAGCATTATGGATGCAAGTTTTTAATGAAGACAGTGTGGCCAACTTATGTGGAAAAAACGAAAAGGCTAAAAGCGATACAGCGATTTAAAATTACCTTTTCAGAATTTTCTACATTACTTGAAGTAGCTTAAAAAGCACTGCTTTCCACAGATTAGTGTAAATCTGTCGAAAATCCAGTTGTTTTACTGCTTTGCGCACAACTTTCGATTGACTTTTGAATCGTTACTACACTTCTAGGTGAAATATTGATTGGATATTTATTGAAGACGACTGGACAAATAACGTATTTTAGCCATACTAGGTTCAGTTTTCTTTTAAAATTATCATCCTTAAAATTCTTATTTTTAAAAAAAATTTTTTTTTTTTTTTGCCACGTGCTTACTTACTTTTGACATGGCCATGTTATTGCCACTTATACTTAAAAATATTTCGCAAAATTCTTAAATAAATAAAATAAAATAGTGGTGATATGAACGTCCGACGTTATCTCTGCTTTCAATTGTAAAAAAAAATTTTTTTTGCAATAACAATTTCATTTTGCAATAACAAAATTTTAATCTCTGTCAAGAATACGTTTGTCGCACTTTTATGTTTTTCAATTGAAATGTTTAAACGCTTACAAAAGATAAGAAAAGGAAATAAAGACCTTTAACGAGTTATTTTTGCTACACACACACACTCGCTACTAACCATGCTATTAAGAAATATGATTAGCCATGGGAACCCTATTAAAAATGGATGAAATATCCCATCCATGCACACATAAAAAAAAACAAAAATGGTTGAAGGAATACGCACTCACACGCGTACAAACACACACACACACGCTAAATGTATACAAACAACACTCTCTCTCTCACACACACACACACAACATAGTGTGTGCATAAATCTCTGAATTGCTGGCTGACCTTGACTTATAAATTAACAACAAAATTGACCAAACACAACCAAACAAAACAACAAATGTTTTGTAATTTTTATTATAAAAAATATGTAATTCCGATTATTTTGTTTCTGTTTTTTCTTTTATTTTTTTAAGTGCATAATTTATAAATTATTAAACAAAAAGAGAGTGTGTTTATAATATGAAATAAATTAAAATAATAATGATTTAAAAAACATTTAAACACACTCAAACATTTCACAACACAACCGTTTGTTTATTTTATTAATAAAATGTCCCCAAAAAAAAAAACAGAAACGACAACGATAAACCACACAAAACGAATGATAAACCAACAACATCAACAACAACAACAATGTTGACAAATAAATGTCCATAATTAAAGCAGTAGCATCAGCAGCAAAATAGAGCACAACAGCTAACCATATAGGAATTTAAAAATAAAAAGTCCCATCTTTATTAATACATATGATAATAACAATACGAAAACTTGTTTGTTTCTTTACCCTCTTTGCTGCTTAACATTTATTTCTCTCTTGGTTTCACACGAGAGTTTCTTTTGATTTTTGTTGCTAACATTCCTTTCAAAGACCCTAAAAAATGAAAACAACAACAACTACAAATCAAACTGTATGTATTAAAACAAAAATCTTGTTTTTTCAGGGTATAATTTCATGTTGTTGTTGATGTTGCTGTTGTTGTTGTTGAGAAACATCGAGTACGATTTTCGTATTTCTTGTTATTGCCTTGGCCTGTAGTTTAAGCAATAACAACCAACCACTGTATGAAATTAACGAAGATGTTGTTGGGTGGTAATGTTTTAAGGTGATTCTCCTTTTAATGTTCTTAAAGGGAGAGAGTTTCTAGCAAAAGGAATTGGCATTGAGATTTTTTTTTAAATTTCTCTGAGAATTAAGTACTTATTCTATACAACAGAGTTCCCTTTAAGAATTGCGGCTATTTTTTCTTAAATTATGCCACCAACATACTCAGTACGTACATAACAATTATAAAAAAGAATGAACCAAAATATGCCGAATATTTACGAAGGAAGACAACAGAGTATATTTGTAATATGCACTGAATTCATTTACTTGGCATGCCACCAAAGCTTTACAGGACTTATAAACTCATATGCATTGACATGCTTACACGCACGTTCGACTGTCGTTTATTAACGAATAATGGATGGACACATCAATGTTAAATAAGTAAAGACAAAAGCAACAACAACAATTACGAATATGAAAATTATTGGAATTTGTTGTTTTTTTTTGTACTAAACAGACACATTTCCAGTAACAGTGCATAAATATTACTCAGAACAAAAACACACACACAACCACACAACAAGAGATTAAACATGGAGGACATTTTAATTCTAAAAAAAAGCAACACTTAAAAAGCAACAACAGTAGCCATGCCTTGTATTAATAACAATGAAATAATAAAAGCTTGCTCTGCTGTAGCCAATATTTACAATAACAACAACAACAAGTGAGAAGAAAAATCAATAAAAACAACAACAAACACTTTAATAGACACGATTGACTTACTCAATGAATTTAACGCGTGAAGAGTTATTGAAGGGAGAGTAAAAGAAATTAATAAATAAGCAAAGGAAAGAATTTGTACTGGAGTTCAGTGTTGCCATAACGTTATAATGACGTATGTATTTTTTAATACCAAATCTTAAATAAAGGGTCCGCCAAATAACTTTTCTTTTTTTTTTTGAAAATGCTTTAAAAAAAACTACTGAATATTTTCTCAAATTTCTTTTTTTATTTGAAAGTACAATCCTTCCGGTTAATAATGGAAAATAATTTCATTCAAATGGCTGCCTCGGCTGGCCATGCAGTAGCCTACACGATCGGTCCAATTTTTAAGCACATTATCGATTGCGTGCAGCTGTATTTCACCAATGGCTTCAAGAATATTGTCCTTTAAAGCGTCAATTGTCTCTGGCTTGTCGGCGTAACACTTATCTTTGACGGCACCCCACAAATAATAGTCCAACGGTGTCAAATTGCAGCTCCGAGGTGGAGCAACCAAAACAGTGACTCGTTTTGGGTGCGTCGGCTTTGCAATGTATGTGTGCGGGTTTCCTGTGGCCCAAATGCGACAATTTTGCTTGTTTACATACCCGCCAAGATCAAAATGAGCTTCATCTGAAAAGATGATTTTCTTTTGCCAAAATCGGGATCTGCTGTAATTCGATCGCAGGCCCACTTAGCTAAGCGAAAACGCATAATCATTTATTTTCCATTATTAACCGGAAGGATTGTACTTTCAAATAAAAAAAGAAATTTGAGAAAATATTCAGTAGTTTTTTTTAAAACATTTTCAAAAAAAAAAAAAGTTATTTGGCGGACCCTTTACAAAGTGGATGAACAAGTAAACTTAAAACTTCTTTTTATGCTGTTTTTCAATTGAAACAATATTTTTTTTTTAATATTTTAAGCAAATTTTTACTAATAAAAGAAAAAAATATGTAAAGTATACTTAAAATACAAAATACAGCAACACTGATTGTTTAGCCGATTGCTGGACTACTGATGATAACCTCTCGTTGCATGGCATAATAATTTCCCTAGCAAATGAGCGTCAAGTGGGGTGCCTGTCATGTTATGTTGCCATGTATTACAACTATAGCAATAACAACAACAAAACAAATACATTGTAAAAGAAAAACCAAAGCTTATAAAAAATTTATAATTACTTTGTATGTACATATGTATGTGAATGTTAACATGTAGGGATGGATTAGTACGTATTTATAAATATCATGGCTGTGCCAATTTAAAAGGGATTTTAAAAATAAAAATAAACTGTTACACTCAAAGAAATTAGAATGTAAATTCCTGCAAAAGTTACGAGTTAGGAGTAACGAGAATTTCAAAAAAAAGAAACAAAAAGAAAGACGAGTGGTTATTACACTTAAAAACCACACTGAACAAACATAAATTATTTTCTAAAAGTAATCACAAGAATATTAAAAATATTGTAACCAACACTACTTACAAAAAAAAAAAAAAAAAACCATAAAATGACACAGAAAGGCTTATTTTTGTTTATTTTTTCAAGTGTACTACTGAGATTATTAACCGCAACAACAACAGCAATATGATGAGTATCATCAATACAGCAACAATTTAAAAGGGATTTGCATGTGCATACACTTGAAGATGAGAGCAAAAAGTAAACAGGGAGAAAGAGAGAGAGAGAGAGAGTTACTGAGTATCTGCTGTTTTTGTTTACCTTAAAACACTGTTGACTACACCAGTGCCTGCAAAGTAAATTGTTCGAAACAAAAATGCTTAATTTATGGCGTTCTTTTTGCGTGTTAAGCAATTAAAAATAAAGGCAAATAGGGTTGGAAGGGGGAAGGGTTTATGTTGCCATTACTTACATATTAAAGTACTCATACAAGTACAACAAGTATTACATGTTCTTGTTATTGTTGTTTGTGTTACTAGCAACAACAAAATTCGATTAAAATCATCATAAACGACACACAATAAGTGGCAGTGTTGCTGGATATTTTTAATGGCGTTGGGTGTTGTTTTTTTTAACTGCATGTACAGTGGTGGACATTTGTTTTGAGACACCAATTCATTTTTTATTTATTTTTTAACAAGTTTTTCTTCATATTCTTTTATTGCATAGAAAACACTTAAAATTTTGTAAAATTTTTCGGTTTCTAAAGCAAAGTTAATTAAAACACACATAAAGCTAGGATTTCCATTCATTTAATTACACTATGCGACAAAATAAAAAAAAATTAAATACACCCACGTTGTGACATATAGTGTAGGTAGTGAGTTTTGTTGAGTAGATCTCAAAAATATTTTTTTTATATTTCTCGAACCCTCCAAACTTTTTTTATTTGACAAAAACTGTTTTTTTAGACTTTACGCACAGATTTCTGGATTACTTAAACATTTCTGACCTGATTTCCAAAATTTAAATCTTGTTGGAAAGGGGAGAGGTGGACCTTTAAAACGGTATACATACATCTATTATTCGACTTAATATGCTATGAGATTTGATGAGGTACACTTGGAAAATGCGAAGTTTGTCCGTTCATAGTAGGAAACTTTACTTAAAAAATATGAAATAAGTGATGCCATTCTGAAAGTGCATTATCTTGTGAAGACACTGGCATTTCGTTTGATCAAATCTGACAAAAATTACCGTAGTTATTATATAAATAGTATAACAGTCAAAAATTTTCAGAATTTTTGATGGATCTTGATTGTTTATCACAAAATGTGTCAATTTCACGTATGAACGACCACCAGAAATTGGCCAATGTTAGCGCAAAGAGAAATAATAATATTTGCAAAAAACACAAATATTAGCCGACTTCTGATTGTCGTGCAAATGTGTAATTGACACATTTTGCAATAAACAATCAAGATCCATCAAAAATTCTGAAAATTTTTGAACTAAAAGTTCATTTGATGAGATGACATATATAAAAAATATAACACGACTGTTATACTATTTAAATTATAACTACGGTAATTTTTGTCCGATTTGATCAAACGAAGTGTCAATCTCTTCACAAGAAAACAAACTTTAAGTATATTATCACTTATACTATATTTTTTTATTAAAGTTTGCTACTATGAATGGACAAACTTTAAAAAATATGAAAAAAATTTGCATTTTCCATGTTTACCTCATCAAAACTCATAGCATATTAAGTCGAATAATAGATATATGTATACCGTTTTAAAGGTCCACCCCTCCCCTTTCCAACAAGATTAAAATTTTGGTAATCGTTTCAGAAATGTTTGAGTATTCCAGAAATTTGTGCGTAAGTTAAAAAAAAAACAGTTTTTGTCAAATAAAACAAGTTTGGAGGGATCAAGAAAAATAAAAAAGGTATTTTTGAGTTCTACTCAACTAACTGAATAACGTGGACTATGTAGTTACTCGGGTGTATTTTCACTGTCGCACCGTGTTATTCATCTTATTTATTCTTAAAGCTTTTTCTTATTCTGTCAAACGATTCGTATTCGTATATGGTTAACCTATTACAATATAAATGACATTTCAAATGAAAAACAGTTAACACCATTGCCAGAAAGGCGATTTTAAAATTGCTAAATGGTTATCATGATTTATTAGTAAACAATTTAAAGTGCGGAAAAGAGACAAGTGTTGTTAAACTATTTTCTATCACTGTCTTAGGGTCTGTATGCCATTTTTAGTTTATTTTTCACAAGTAAATTAAATTTTTTTTATTGCTTTTCATGTTTAATTTGCTCTTTTTTTTTCAAAGCAACAGGTTTTCTTTTCTTCATTCTTCATTATTTTTAGCTGTTAAATGCAGCTTCTTCTTCTTCTGTGTTGCATTTGATGGTGTTTTGGCTGTCTGTCACTTGGCTCCGATTAGAGTCTGACAGGCAGAAACTGGTTTAATGTTACTTTTTCAAATATTTTTTTCTTTTTTTAGGAAATCAAAACATTTTTATTTCTTTTTTTATTGTTTTCTGTTGTTTCTCTCTATGTTTTCTTAGCGAAAAGAAACCAATTAAAAAAAACTAAAAATTGTTTCTGTTTTATAAACATTTTCTTTAGACAAACGTCCTTGAGAAATAATAACAAAAAAAAAAAAAAAAAAAAAAAAAAAAAAAACATCAGCAGCATCAGCAATTTGACGTCTGTCACCACCGTCGTTTTCTTTGCCTTCTTTAGCAGCAGTCAGTGAGTATTTGTTTCGTTTTTTTTTTCCGGTCTGTAATGCAATCATAATGAAAATAAAAACAACAATTAAAATTAAAATTAGTATGATGAGTAATTGTTTTTAATTTAAGAATATTAAATGACGAGTTAAAATGACTACAAAGCAGTCGTATTTATTTAGATAACAGCAGCCAAGCCACATTATTTAAGGAGGATGTCAATGCCGCATCAAACAGTTCTAGAAAATGAAGACAGAAATTTAGAAAAAAATTCAAAAATTTTGATAAAAATTATTCAAAAGTTCTTATGTTTTCTTATTCTTAATTTATGTTCAATTCTTTTAAGAAATTCTGCGTCAGTTTTGGCATCAAATTGTTTAAATCGGGAATAATTTTTCTGTAAATTTTATTTCAATACTGACTTGCAGTTTTTGGTCCATCACTTGCATTTTTAAGACGATAACTTGCATTTTTAGGACGATAACTTGCATTATTTAATCGATAAATTGCATTTTTTTTTTAATTTTTATCGAAAAGAAAGATATTAACTTCGTCGCCTGTTTTAGTTTCGACGCCTATATCTCCGGTGCCAAGTAAACTATTTCGGAATCCCTGATTCATTTCCCCCACAAGTCCATTTTTTTATTCGATTTAGCCCAGATTTATCCCGATTTATGCACAGCAGTTTTTGTTGCTCATTTGAAAAGAACAATTAGCTTCGTCGCCTATATCTCCGGTCCCAAGTAAAGCTCGACTGTCAGGAAATCTGTTTTGGAATCCTGTATCTCTGGTCCCAAGTACGGCACGATCGTAAGGAAACCTGTTTTTGAATCTTAGATTCCTTGGCTATCCAGCCCACTAGGACCATTTTCCCCACAATTTTTTTTTTTTTATCAGATTTCGCCCCTTTTAAACACAGCACTTTATGTTGCTCATTTGAAGAAAACAATTAGCTCCGACGCCTATATCTCCGATTCCAAATAAAGCTCGACCGTAAGAAAACCTGTTTTGGAATCCTTGATGCCAAAGCTATCCAGCCTACTAGGTCCATTTCCCCCCACAATTATTTTTTTATCCGATTTCGCTCCATTTAAACAGAGCACTTTTTGATGCTCATTTGAAGAGAACAATTAGCTCCGACGCCTATATCTCCGATTCCAAATAAAGCTCGACCGTAAGAAAACCTGTTTTGGAATCCTTGATGCCAAAGCTATCCAGCCTACTAGGTCCATTTCCCCCACAATTATTTTTTTATCCGATTTCGCCCCATTTAAACAGAGCACTTTATGTTGCTAATTTGAAGAAAACAATTAGCTCCGACGCCTATATCTCCGATTCCAAATAAAGCTCGAACGTAAGAAAACCTGTTTTGGAATCCTTGATGCCAAAGCTATCCAGCCTACTGGGTCCATTTCCCCCACAATTTTTTTTTTTATCCGATTTCGCCCCATTTAAACAGAGCACTTTATGTTGCTCATTTGAAGAGAACAATTAGCTCCGACGGCTATATCTCCGATTCCAAATAAAGCTCGACCGTAAGAAAACCTGTTTTGGAATCCTTGATGCCAAAGCTATCCAGCCTACTAGATCCATTTCCCCACAATTATTTTTTTTATCCGATTTCGCCCCATTTAAACAGAGCACTTTATGTTGCTCATTTGAAGAAAACAATTAGCTTCGCCGCCTATATTTGTGGTCCCAAGTAACTTCCGACTGTCAAGATATATGTTTTGGAATCCTTGACAACATGACTATATAGTGGGATGCCTGCAGCAAGTCCCATTTTTCCACAATTTCCAATTAGTGTCTCTTTCTAGCTACTGTTTCAAAATGTGTTTTAATTTTGACCATCAAATATTAGAAAGTCAGTTTAAAAAAGAGCCATCATAAAGTGGCCCTTCAATGTTTTAAAAGTTTTTTAAATAATTCTGTGTGTCATGTTCAGTGTCAAATACAAAATGTTTTTTTTTTTTTTTTTTTTTTCACTTTGTGGCGAATGATTCAAACCTCTCTACTGCGTTAAGTGAGCAGCAAGCTAAGCTAAGTTACTGGTGCTCTACTACTGATATGGTAAAACGTGTATGGAATACAAAATTGACCCACATTTTGTTGGAATTTTAAAAATTTATTCGAAATTGTTTTGGAAAACCAAAACATTGACCGTAAATTTATAGCGAAAATACAGAAACTAACAAAAAAAAAAAAAAAAAAAAAAAAAAACGGAGTAAAAATAAATTCAATTACTTTGATCGTCGGGTATGTGGGGGTATTTGGTGTAGACGCCAGTATAAATTGAAACAAAAACTTTGAAAATCTAAATAAAAAAACCCCCCAAAAAAAATGTTTCAAATTGCTTGAAGACTTCAAAAACAAACACAAAAAAAACATGGAAATTGAAATTGAAACTACAGCTCCACTACAGTTCTACTGCTCCATGCATTGGTTAGCAAAACTGTGCTCGCCTTGTGTGTTTATGACGCTTTTTGACATTGATGACAGCCAACAACGATTACGACAATGACGACTGATTATGTGGTGAATTGTGAGGTTAGCTGCCTGCTTGGTTATTTGTTCATTGGATGCCTGTCAATGTTTTCTTGTTTTTGCAGAGTGACGCAACTAGAATACTTATTTTATTTCTTTTTCTTTTTCAAATTCATTACTTTGCTTTGGTCTGATCTAGCCTGCTCCCTACTACTGTAAAGCTTTTACTTTTTCCTTCTCCTTTTTTTTTTTGAGTTCTCAATGCCGCTGCCTCCTAATAACGCCGCTTTTGCTGTCACTGACACGGTTTTTGTAACCAATTTGTTAAAGAATGTTGTTGTTCTTCTCGTTGCCATCATTGTTGTTGCAAATTAAATACAATTTCAGTGTTGTTAACATGTTTCATTTCGTTTACTTCATACGCACGCTGCTGTCATCATTGACTCGGTTGTTGTTTCTATTTTTTCTTCGTTGTTTTTTTTTTTTTCTTCTTTTTTCTTTGTATAAAATTGTGACAGTTCTTAGGAATTTCTACGTTCAAATTTTGCATGACATTCACAAGTAATTGCTATCGCTGCTGTTCATTTGTTGTTGTTATTTACGTTTTTTTACATTTTTTTACTCAATTCTCAGAAGTGGTTTTTAATCGATATTCCACTAACCGCCGCCGCCTCCTCTTATGTGTAAATATTGAAATTCTGTAATGATGAGGATGATAAAGTCGCAGTAGTCTGGTAGGTAGTGTGTTGGCTTATTAGTCGAGAGCACATGGTTCAAACCACAGCTCAGATATCTCGAACAATACGAACTTTTGATAAAAAAAAAATTTATTTCTTTCTCTTGCAATGAAAAGTTTGAAATTTGTCGTACGCAACTATAGGTTCCGTCGCTCATGGATCATAATTAACACGTACAATATGGGTGGTGTAAGAAGCTATGTTGTAATCCCAACTAAAGGGTTTTAATAGCCAATTAATTAAGTATTTTTAGAATTAAAGGCTTATTTTGGGAAATTATTACAACAATTATGCATTTTAACTACTATGTCAAGTTCTAGAATAACAGTGTTGCCATTGCTTAGATAAATGTAATTGGTTTTTGTCTTGGGTGCAGTGGTGAGCGTATTTGAAGCTTATTCCTTCTCAAGAGCTGACAATGCTTGTCTATTTGTGACATGATTGTAACGTTAATTGTGTTTGAAGGTTTACTTGTTTCCAGATATGATTCCAGGAACTTTATTCAAAAGTGTTTCCAAGTGTAATTGAATTCGTTTTTATGATTTAATTTCTCCTGCTGTTTTCTTTATACAGATTTCATGCCATTAAAGAAAATTTCTTGAATGAATTTAAAAGAAAATATGTATTCCTTCTCCTCCTTCCTCCTCTTTATAATATTTCTTTTGGAGTTTTTGCTTTTATTTCGATTGCACAATATGACCATAAATTACGTGTGATTTTATGCAGTCACGTAAACTTCAAATAATTCTGAATTAAGAAATGCAGCATCCATCTCCCTCCCTCATAGAAGAATGAAGAAAACAACATGCACGATATGCTTACTCCGCACTCGTAATTCCAAAAAGAATTAAAGCGAATGAAATTGAAATGAAAATTTAAAGTATAGGGGGAGAGCACAGAAATATGTACTCGTATTTTTATTTTTTAATTTTGTTGAATTAATTTGTTTTTAATTTTATTTTTAATGTTTTTTTCTTTCTTTCTTTTCTTTATGTTTTCTTTGCAGGTAAAATTTTTACTTCCTTTTTATCGAGTTTTTTTTTATTTCAAATTGTGGCCACATTTCTTGTCTTCTTCTTTTTGTTTTTCCTAATTGGTAAGTTAAACTACTGTAGTGGTTAAAATTTATTAAAAATAAAATAAAAAAAATTTAAAAAAAAAACCGGCTTCAAATTGTCCACTTCCAAACTGCCTATACATGCGGTTTCTGTTTTCCTTTTTTTTTGCCAATTACGTGTAGCCATCACCTCTAGCTATTACAACATCACTTTAATGGTTGTTTTTTTAAACGCAATTTGCAAAAATAATTTTCTTTTTATTTAAAAACGAAAGAAATTCTAATAAAATTCTAATATTTATTGCTGAATTTGTTATAACATAATATATTACCCCAGCATGATATTCTTTCTTTATTGTTTTTAACAAATTATTGCACTTGTTGAACACCTGCTGAAGAAATCTTAGGGTTATTCACTTTAAATGCTCAACAAAATAAAAGTAAAGTTTTCCCTGTAAACATAATTTTAAAGATCCTCTGCGACTTCCTCTCAGCAGATTTCTGGCAAAAACTCTGAGAGTAAATAAAATTGCCATGAAAAAGCTTCTCAATAAATTTGTCGTTCGGAATCGACTTTAAAACGGTAGGTCCCGCCACTCATGTATAAAATTAACACACACAACATGAGTAGTGTGAGAAGCTCGGACTGAAGGGTGCCGGCTTCTTGGGGACGATTGCTGTAGACTGTCTAATGGTGAAGGTATAGGACTGGCCATTTTATAGTCACCTAGCAGCAACTCGTTTCCTTGCCGTTCGTCTTGATATGTCCACAAACACTACTCCCTCTCTTCCACCTTCCTATAACCCATTTTCCTAAAACCTGCACAATGCACTGCATGAGTAGGGGCCATCCCCTGAGTGTTGGTTTCACAAAAAAAAAAAAAATTTTGCAGTTTTAAGACGTCTATATTAATCAAGACTTTTGGGGCTACAGATAAAGACGTAAGCATGGTTTTCTGTTAAAAATCTCCCTCTCTTTCTTATGCTGACACATTCATTTAATAACCAATGAAATATGTGACGCATGACGTCATTTGTCACAACTACGCTAATGATTAAATCTTGAGTTCAATCATTATTGATAGACTCCCGTGTATATAGGAAACACTGGGAGGCAAACAGATAGAGTTTAACTCTCACCGAAATTATGTTAACCCGCTAAACACCCTGAGGGTGGTTATTGAATAATAAATAGTATGGAGAACTCCACTTTTATCAGTTGTTTGTAGGCTTCCGTGAAGTCTTCTATTCTATCAGATGCCTAAATATCTCAAACACAATGTAGTCGCCATAGTCTAGTAGGTTGGGGTATAAACCCAAGCCCAGATAATACGAACAAAACGGCGACTTCCTCACAGCAGTCTTATGGTAATAACTCTGAGAGTAACATAAAATTCCCATGAAAAGTTTCTCAAAAATCTGTCGTTCAAAGTCGACATTAAGTTGTAGGTTCATGTAGATCTCATGAATAAAATTAACACACACACAGTCGCCGTGGTCTAGTAGGTAGTGTGTTGGCTTATAAGACTGAAGGCCCGAGTTCGAATCCCAGGTCAGACATCAAAACGAAAATATTTCTTCGGTGACTTCCTCTCAGCAGATTTCTCGCAAAAACTCTGAGAGTATATAAAATTGCCTTATAAAGCTTATCAATAAAATTTGTCGTTCGGAGTCGACTTTAAACTGTAGGTCCCGCCACTCATGTATAAAATTAACACACACAACATGAGTAGTGTGAGAAGCTAGGACTGAAGGGTGCGGGCTTCTTGGGGACGATTGCTGTAGACTGCCTAATGGTGAAGGTATAGCACTGGCCATTTGATAGTCACCTAGCAGCAGCCGTTCGCATCTTGAGATGTCCACAAACACTGCTCCCTCTCTTCCACCTTCCTATAACCCATTTTCCTAAAAAACCTGCACAATGCACTGCATGAGTAGGGGCCATCCCCTGAGTGCTGGTTTCACCAAAAAAAAAAAAAAAAAAAAAAAAACACATCTGTGGTGTGAAAAACTAAGTTGTAATTCTGACTAATGGATTGTAATGATCAATTGAGTAAGTAAGTCCATCGCTCGTCTCATGTCATACAAATTTAAGAACATGCAGAACAATCTTAATGGACATTGCAACATGCACTCATAATCTTCCTTTAGATGACGTAATGTGCCCTAGGGACATATGTCGCTAAAAAGTATGTGAAAATAAATTTGAATTTAACTAGCAAGGACACAAACCAAAAATTTTAACAGAGCAAATGTTAAAATTAACAGAGCTCTGTTATTGGGTTTTATTAGGGGCATTCTACCCAGACATAGTTAAAACAAATAAATTTTTTGTCTAAATTTTGCAATTTTTAAAAGAATTTTCGTGTTACCTGAGCTGCTGTTCCACTCAGGAACGTGTGAATCCTAATTTTTAAGGAAATTTAGGATATCGTATAGTTGGTAATCTTCCTTGACTATTTTTAGTATTGCCCTGTTAACTGTAACATTAGCTCTGTTAAAATTTTTGGTTTTTGTCTTTGCTAGCTAAATTCGAATTTATCTTCTCATACAACTCATGATCTTTCTTTAGATGACGTAATTTGCCCTAAGAACATATGGCGCTGAACTGAATCTCTAAGTTTCCAAGAATGTAAAAAAAAGTTGGTAATTGCTGTCAATATTTTTACGTGCATATCCGTATTGTTTTTTGTCTCTTACCTTTCTTTTTTGCCACTTTAAATAAAATTACGCGGAAGTTTCATTTGAAACTTTACTTTTTGAAATTCCAGTCAATGGCAGTAAAATAATGTTGTCGTCGTCACATTATTTTCTTCTTCTCTTGTTTTTTTTTTTTGCTTGTTTTTCGCTTTTCTTTGCTAATCATTCACAATTTATTTACAGTTTTAGCCGTTTATTTATGTCATCTTAATGTCATTCGTTTTTTCTTTAAACATCATAAGCATCGTCGTCTGGCTATTATTTTTCACAGACTTTTATTGGGTTTTTTTTCTTTCATTGGCAAATATTTTTGTTGCGTTTCATTATATTGTTGTTGTTGCTGTTTAGCGGAAAATGTTTAGTATTTCTATGAGAATTGGAAATCATAAATCTGTTTTGAAGAGGAATTTAAAGAAAGAATTATAGATGAGAGGCCACTTTTAAAGTTAACAGAGCAATGTAAAGTGTTTAACAGAGCCGAAAAAGTGCTCCGTAAAACTGGTGCTAAAACCGGATAAAAAGGGGACTTGTGGGGAAAATGGATCTAGTGTTTCTTTCGTTGACTTTCTCTCCGCAGTCCGTGTGGGAAAAACTCTGTGTGAGTAAATAAATTTGCTATGAAAAGTTTCGTAGATCTGTTGTAAGAATTGTATCCATAAGCGTCGGGCCCTATAATGTTTTACATCAACTCCGAACAAAAGATTTACGAGAAACTTTACATAGGAATTTTATTTTACTCTTAGAGTTTTGAATATAAATTCGAATTTAAAAACCAAAGACGCAAACCCACAATTTTATTAACGCCACTTCTTATCTCTAACAGGGTAAACTTTGCTATTAACAGAACACTGTAAACTATTTAACAGTGGCAATAGTAGATCAGTCTTCTATTTAGCAATTATTACATACTATTGACATAAAATAGAATTCTCATTCTGATCATTATTATATGTGAATAATAGTGTTAAAATATAAAGATTGGTGGGTGGGGACGGAGGACGGAAATTTTCTCAACTCTCAAAATTATTCCAGTTATCTCACTACTACCACGATTGGAAAGAGGACCCTCTGTGCTACCATTTACATATAGTCCGTATGGTGTACTATATATTATACCGGGTTATCCATTTCGTGGTTTCAAAAGTAAACGTAAATAAAACACATACATATAAAATATTTTTTTTCATGATATTTCTTTTTTATTGTAAAGTTTGAACGTTGACATTATGTGTGAAACACTACATCATTTAAATGACCACCACGCAAAGTGTTGCAAGCATTGATTCTTTTGAGGTAATTTTCGACCACTTTTTGACACATATTGGGCGGTATCTTAGCCATAACTTGACGAATGTTGGTTTTTAAGTGCTCAAGAGTTGAAGGTTTATCTGCATAAACATTGACTTTCGCGTAGCCCCACAAAGAAAGTCTAATGGTGTCAAATCACATGATCTTGGTGGCCAGTTGATATCGCCAAGACGAGAAATTACGCGGCCAGGAAATGTCTCTTGCAATAAAGCCTTATTCGCTCGAGTTGTGTGGCATGTTGGACCGTCTTGTTGAAACCACATATTCTCCAAGTCGTATTCTTCAATAGCAGGCAAAAAAAAGTCGGTTATCATATGACCATAACGCCCCGAATTGACGGTGACAGTCGTTTCATCGTCGTTTTCGAAGAAATAAGGTCCAATCACACCTTCGGACCAAAGAGCACACCAAACAGTGACTTTTTCTGGATGTAATGGCCTCTCTTCAATTACTTGAGGATTCTCAGAGCCCCAAATACGACAATTTTGTTTATTAACATACCCACCGAGTGTGAAATGTGCTTCATCGCTGAAGAATATTTTGTTCGATACGTGGCTGTGGCAGAATCACCATTTTTGTAGTAAGTTTTGATAATTTTTATGCGTTGTGTGATGGTTAAGCGATCCATTTTCGTCAATGTCAGACTTTCAACTGAAAAGAAAAAAAATTGGTTTCACAACTTAGTTTGACAGATGTCAAATTTCCAGTCCCATACTTTTGAAACCACGAAATGGATAGCCCTTTAAGTTCCAAAATACCCACTGATCTTCTAGAGAATTTTCAAGCAAAAAATTGATATTTTCAAAGCCAATTTTCTCAGTACCATATCACTTTATATGTGGCTATGTTGTTGATTATATGTATTAAGAGGCCTTGGATCCTTCCTTTGCATATAGTATGGTACTCATAGACCTCGTGTATTTTCCAAAATTAACTCCTAAACAAGTGGGCTCGTTCAGATGGATACAGTTAAACAGCTAACAGTGCTCTGTTAAGGGCTAATTTTGTTCTGTTAAGAGGAAATTTTGCTCTGTTAACGCCAATTTTTGCGCTGCTAAAATTTATGGATTGCGTCTTGGATTTTCAAATTCGAATTTAAGAAATTTAAGAATGAAAATTTTCCATTTTTTTTTTTATTAATTTTTCCCAGCTGACTGGATTTAAGGCCAAAATAAGTAAATATAAGTAAATATTTCCTGTTTTTCAAAAATTTGTTTCCAGTTCAACAAATTGTCTGTGAATTCGATTAAAAACATACGAGAGAGGAGAAAAGAAAAAGAAGAACAAAATCACAATTGAAGGTCAAGATGTAAGCAATACAACCAATCAATTCCAATAAATCTGTTGTGTGTGTGTGTGTGTGTGTGTGTGTAGGGAATTTTAAATAATAAATATGGATGCACGGATGGACAGACAGACCGTTATTTAGGATATAAATTTTGTTATTGTTTTTCAATTTTCAAAACGATCAATTAACACAAAACAGAACAGAACACAGAATGATTATTTCATTAACACTGAACAGAAACTGACTGAACACGTATTACAATAACAAATTGAAAACGTTTTTCATGCCAAACGAAAAAAATAAAAAATTGTATTGAAAATAAAAACAATATTTAAATTAAATTGAAAATGAAAAAATAAAAAAAAAAATTAAAACGTTATCGCCTTAAACGAGAAAAATATTTCCGGTGTGCGTTTCAATTTAAAATTTCTTCTTACTTTTTTTTTTTTGTTTCAAATAATTATTTTAAAATATACAATAAATTTATTAACGAAATAATAAATACACAGACACACACACACACGATAAGACCTTTAACTGTCAGACAAACATTTGAAATTTCAATTTCAACGTTTTTTTTTTTTTCTGTTTCAGTCTGTCTGTCAGACCGAGCCAGTAATTAGAAATAATTGTTGGATGCAAAACACACACAGTAAAAAACAATACAAAAAATAAAAAAGAAATTCATTAAATTAAATTATTATTTATTTTATCATGCTGTTCATGATATCATTTTTATTTAAAAAAAAAAAAAAATTGAAAGAAAAAAAACCCTCGAAAATATTTTTCAATTTCAATATGTTGTCAGTTTGAAATTTAGCACCCCCGGGTGAGAAACATAGAAAAGTGGCATCTTTTTTCTCAGCAAATAAATAAAATAAAATTCTTTAAATATTTTAAAATTTTTTTCAAAAATAAATATAAAATTATTGTGTGGTATTTTATTTTTTTTTCTAAAATTTTAACGGGGCTACAATGTATCTTTATGGTCTATTTAAAGTCACTGAAAAAGAATTAGACATTAAGGGCATTCACTTAAAAGTATTAAAAATAGGGAATAAATTCAAAATTTGAAGTTGAAGGCGCTTTAGTCTAATAGATAGGTAGTGTGTTAGCTTTTTAGACATGAGGCCTCGGTTCAAACCCCAGGACTAACATCTTCAACAATCGAAACATGGAAAAAATATTTCTTCAGCGGCGCCTTCATCTCAGCAGATATCTGGCAAAAATTCTGAGACTAAAAATAAAATTGCCATTAAAAAGTTTCTCAAAGAACTGTCGCACGGAATCGTCTTTAAACTGTAGCTCCCACCATTCATGTATAAAATTAACACACACACAGAAGCAGGCTGTAGTCTTGACTGAAGGGTTGTCATGACCAAAATTATGTATGCAAGGAGTAAGCATGAATAAATTTGGTTGTATATCTTCTAAGCTTGTTGTAATTGCAACAGTGACTAGCGCTATATTGCTTACTTGCTTACTTAATTAAGGAGTGCGCACAAAAAAAAAATGGGCCTACTTTTAAGCTTATAACTTTTATCATAATTGAAAAAAAATGAATACCGTTACATTGTTTTTGTTAGTCATCTGTTTCAAAATCCACGTGCTAAAAGTCATTGCAATAGCAAAACTAGTTTGTCGTAAAAAAATAATTGAAATTTTCAATGAAAAACTGCGCCGCTTACAAAAAACGATTGCTAGGCTCGCAGGTGTTAACCAAAAAACAGTTTCTAAGGTAATACTTAAAACAATATAAGGAGTCTTTAAGTATTGAGAGAAAGCGAGGAAGTGGAAGAAAAAAAGGATTTGCCGACCAAAACAAAGCAAGTAAAACATGTCTGAAAGAAAAGTGGCTCAAAAAGTTGGATGCTCTGAGACCTTTGTCAGAAAAAAATTTTATACACAAAAGAATTCAAATATTATTTACTTTAATTGAAATATAAAACGAAAAAAATCCGCCACTTAGTATTATTTCTAAAACGAAAAGTGTAAGTCCAAATTTTTTTGTGCGCACTCCTTAAATGATCATTACAAGCCCCTGTGGTCAGGATTACAACCTAGATTCTCATGTTATGTCTCATGACTATGTTCTTTGCAGTAAATTTGAATTGTTTGGATCTCATATTCTGTTTCTAACCGCCATTGTGAAGGTTAAATGTATCCCAACGGGCTATTACTAGCCATTAGCCGGTATTACCACTTAGTTGTGTGTGTTAAAATTGTTTAGAAGAATTGATTAGATTTCCTCGCTGTCCCTTTAGGTTAATGAAGGTCTTTTGTTACATGGCTTTCGTAATTGTTATACTCTAGTAGCGTTAGTTCTACCAATTTAATATGAAAATATGATGTTCGTTAATGTTGAGAAGTTAACACATGCTTCATTTAAGCAGTCAGGCCTTTGGTATACTCGGGCTTTAATTTTTACGTGAATTGAAATAGTTAGGCAAGTAGCTTTAGCTGTTTAAATATAATTTCATTAAATACCGATCTATAAACATTCAAGCACTTCCTAGGTTTCTAATTAAAAATTAGGTCCGTGACAAACAGATTTGATTAACACTTTCCATATTTTCCGTTGTCCTTGATATATTTGATTGACTTCTCTAAGCTGCAGCGAGAATAATATCAGTAACGGAATTCATAAGAAACATAATCAGAGAGCACCATCACAAATGAATAACAAACCAACCAATACGTTTGTATAGAGAGGGCAACGGCAAATGGCAACTCTATTGTTCTAGAATTATTAGAAAGCACCACCACTGATAAACAATTGAAATCAATGAACAACAATACAACAGACCAATACATTTATACAGAGATTGGCAACTCTGTAGTTTTAGAATCTGTTACAGTAGACCAATTACTTGCTTGACAATAATAAGGTGAGGGAATGTAACAGCTTTAAGTCCCCTTTCAAGTGAATATCCTCATTGTGTTTTTCAAATTCTCAGTCATTTTTAATTAAAAAAATTATTTTATTTTATTATAAACAAATGAATGAAAGAAAGCCAATGACAATTTGTTGAAACCAAAAAAAAAAAAAAAATTGTAAAGAATTTCATTTTCATGTTGTCGATGGACAGAAGAGCGTCCATCCATCCATACATTTCATTAGCTTTATGGGGCTGGCTTTTTAGTAATGTAAAGTTTAATAAACCAAAACGATTTATTTGTTATAAAACAAAAACAAAAAAAAAACAACAAATATTTTATGACACTTGTTTAGATGAAGAGAAGAACAAGTTTATTTATGATTTTAAAATTTTTTTTTTTAACAAAAACTCACAAGCCACTAGAGCTTCTTATGGTAAAAAGTAAAGAAAGCCAGCCAGCTTGCCACCAGCTAAGCCAGATTACAGATGCTTGTTGTACATGATGTCTGCCTGATAAAGCCATGAAATAATTTCAAGAAAAAGAAAAAAAAAAAACGATGAATGAAATGAAAATTTTTCTTTTTTTTTATTACTTGTCATGCCACAAAAAAAATCTAGAGAGAAAGAAAAAAAAAAACGCCAGCAAAGACAATAAGTGTCATTAACACTTTTTTTCCACTGTTATTGTTGTTGTCATGAAACATTATTATTATTATTATTATGATGATTAAATTGTTTTACTTGGCTTAACAATTTCAATTTCAAAAAAATTATTTTTTTCTTTACACTGCCAGCCTTACAGCCAAAAAAAAATTAAGGTACGCGTACGCGGAGCAATTAGTGGAGGAAGAGTAATGCTAAGGAATGATCGTAATAATTGCTACGAAAAAAAAAGAAGTGTAATTAAATTAAAGTAAAAGTTCATAATTTATTTATAAAAAAAAAAATTAATTACACTACACACACAAGCAAACCAAATGAAGAAAAAATGAAAGTTTTACTCTGGTTTTTTATTCCGATTTCATTAACACAGCCACAGATTCTAAAGCAATTAATCTTTGAATTTTTAAATTAAATTCACAAAAAAATATAAAAAAAAAAAAAATACAAAAAAGAGAAATAGAAAGTGTTGTAATATTATATTTCTCGTATTACACTTTTTCTTGCAAAATAAATCGCTTTTCGTTTTTTTTCTTCTTCTGTTTTGACTATAGAAAATGATTTGAAAAATTTAAATTTCCATTTCACTAATGGACCATAACCCAACCAAAGCACTCTGTGTAATCAAATATCCGCCCAGTCAATCAGTCAGTAATGGTCAAAAGCCCTACAAGTATTTGCAATAAAGCCAAAAAAGTAAAAGTACTACACTTTTAACTCAGGTTACGTTACGTTATGCAAAATATAAAAGAAATATAACGATTTCATATCCGTACGCAATGTAATGGATACGTAAACTAATCTCTTTCAAATTGCTTTTAAAACAACAAAAAAACTTCCTTACTTATGTACTTAATCGGTGTGATTGCAACCCTTTTAGTCAGGATTACAACCTAGCTTCTAATGCCACCCCTGTATTGAGTATTAATTTTATCCACAACTAGCCGGGGATCTATAGTTTAAAGTTGATTCCGAAGGACATGTCAAATTTTATTATTTACTCTCAGTGGGATTGATGTCAGAAGATCCCAGCGGTCTTCTACAGTTGTCGAAAGAAAATATTTTGTTTCGAGATTTCTGAGCCAGGATTTGAACCACGGGTTCTTGTCTAAGATGCCAATTCACTACTTACTGGACTACGGCGAGTTCAGCACTAACTTATGCTACAGCAGATATCGTTGACCAGAGTTTTTATTTTACTCTCATAGTTTTTGCGAGAAGACTGCTGAGAGCAGGAAGTCGTCGAAAGCTATGCAAGACTATGAAATATGTTTAGCATTAACACGCTCCACATGTGCACTTAATACTGATATTAGGGTGCTGAAACTAGGCTTCATACAATGATCAGCGCAAAAACCGAACTTTTTCAAAAATTTCAAAGTGAAACAATGTTGTACGATTGTCAGAATGTGGTTACCAGCTGTAGTGGAATATAAGCTACTGGTGTTATACTGGAAGCTTATGGTGTTTTCTTTTCTACCAAAAAATGTGCATTTTATTAACGCAAAATGCAATTTTGCGTTTGTTTCTTAAAAATGTTTCGCCCTCTAAAAGGGTGGTATGTTTTATTCTAAATAATTCGCACTTGCCAATGGTGGAGGGCATTGCATTTTATGCCCTGTATAAATCGAGAGTGCTGATAATGCCCTGTAAAGCAGATGACTTTTGTTTATTTATAGGGCTACTAGATGAAATTTAAAAAAAGTCGCCTGGTATTGTTATCCAATTTGAAGTTAATTTTTTCATTGTTTTGTGGAGTAATCTTAAGGAAATATTACATTATTAAAGCTACATGGTCAGCAATATAAAAAATTGCATTCAATGTTAGAATAGTGTTAAAATTTTTTTTTTTTGTTATAAAAAAAGCGTGCAAAAAATGAAGTCGAAAAATTAGCGATCTGGCAACACCTTTGAACAAATTGGCATTTCCTCATTCATTTTCTTAATAAGTGGTAAACACAGGGCATACCCTTTTTTAATATTTGTGTTATGTTCTTCTCAAATAAAAAATGACATTACAACAGGGTTGGTCAAAAATTTTTTTAATGCACCTTGTAAGAGTGTGACATTTTCATTGTAGAAAAGAAAACACCATTATATATGTATGTAGGTCAGTATTCTCTAAATGATGATGAAAGTGACCTTAAGTTGACACCCTGCAAAGTGCAAAAAAAGAAGAAAAATGTGTTCCTCGTTTGTGAGACTCCGTGCCCAACATGTGCCGGACTTTCGCGACGGTTGTCGTGTCGTGTCACTTGGTGCATCACAGCGGCTTATGGCGTCTAAATCCGGCGGTTACTTATTGGTCCACAGAGGCTGATGCCGCATATACACGGCAGTCATTTATTTTGTTCACTTTTTTGCGAACTCTAGCGACGTTGTATGGTCAGTCACGCCGTTGTGAAAAGTTGCAAAGAGTGGTCCAGGTGCGCCGTCGCGAAAGGGTTAAACTTATTAGATTTTGTTGAGAAATTACTATAAGAAGAGATCTAAGTCATGGATCAGACTATCAAGAAATAACCTGTGGTCGCTAACCGATGTATTTAACACGAAATTTTTAGATTCAAAGTACACTTATTCAGAATGAGGGGTTGTATCGAGACCAACATGTAGATTCTATGACAATCCGATGATTCGGAAAACATTCTTTGAATCTGTGAGGCATTAATATATTCCGGAAGGAAATATCTGGTGCTATGTAGGTAATTGTCCCTCCTGACGGCGAACAGTATTTTGAACTTTGTCAGGGCAATAGGCTTTTGGTGGGAGACATTACAGGGATGCACTAGAGAGAATGAGTCGCCTCTTCTTATGGTGTTTTCTTTTCTACAAAGAAAATGTCACCCTCTTACAAGGTGCATTAAAAAAATTTTTGACCAACCCTGTTGTAATGTCATTTTTTACTTGAGAAGAACATAACACAAATATTAAAAAAAAGGGTATGCCCTGTGTTTACGACTTATTAAGAAAATGAATGAGGAAATGCCAATTTGTTCAAAGGTGTTGCCAGATCGCTAATTTTTCGACTTCATTTTTTGCACGCTTTTTTTTATTACAAAAAAAAAAAATATTTTAACACTGTTCTAACATTGAATGCAATTTTTTATACTGCTGACCATGTAGCTTTAATAATGTAATATTTCCTTAAGATTACTCCACAAAACAATGAAAAAAATTAACTTCAAATTGGATAACAATACCAGGCGACTTTTTTTAAATTTCATCTGGTAGCCCTATAAATAAACAAAAGTCATCTGCTTTACAGGGCATTAGCAGCACTCTCGATTTATACAGGGCATAAAATGCAATGCCCTCCACCATTGGCAAGTGCAAATTATTTAGAATAAAACATACCACCCTTTTAGAGGGCGAAACATTTTTAAGAAACAAACGCAAAATTGCATTTTTTGGTAGAAAAGAAAACACCATTAAATACAGTGTGGCACAGTGCACTAAAATATGATTACGATCGTAGATTTTTTTTTCCTTTTTGAAGATTTCTGTCACTCTTCAAATCTTTACTTAAGTGTCTTTTTTTTATAAAATTATTGATGAAATAAAGTTTTGTAATCGATTATTAAATAATCGAAAATCTGTGACAAATTTGAAAACAAATTATACGTGGTCGCTGCCAATTAACTGCCAACTGACCGTTAATTTTGTGAAAAACTCAATTAATTGGTTAATCATCAGTAAGCGGACGACTGTATGATGTGTGAGCGTGTGAGTGGGGGTTATTTCTCGTATACAAACGGCAAGAAATCAATAAAAAAAATAAAATTAGTTTGAAGAGATAAGACAGTTAAACATTTTATAATTGAGGCAAGATTTAGTAACCCATTGTACACAAAATGGGTGATTAATTATAACAACAACAGCAATTTACAATAATATGGGGGCAAAACAAAGTAAAACAGTAAACGGCCAACATAACAGTGACAGTATAAGTGGTAATGTAATGTAAAGCTGATGGTGGTGGCTACTTGCCAGACAAACTGACTATGGCTGGCTGAGCTGACAGCAAAGTGTTGTTTAACAATTAATGTGTGTGTGTGTGACTGAGTGAATGAGTGATTTTATGTTTGCTAAACTCTAATGCTGGTGTTTTTTACTTTTTTTTTTGCTTTTTTTTTTACAAAAATTGTTACAAAATCCAGAGTTAAAGAAACAAAAAAAAAAAGAAAAACATGAACAAATTGTTTATGTAGAGTAACAACAACAATTAAAATAATAAAAATTAAAAACAATAACAAAATGTTTTCAAAACGATTGCCAATGTTTTCATTTCAATTTCATTTCAATTATTTTTTTTAATTTTTTTTTGTAATTTTTTATTTTCTTTAGCAAATATGCACGTAAAATGGAGCGTAACACCGGCAGTTAGAGTGTGTTAGCCAGTTGGAAGATTTCATGAAAACCTATGCAAAGAAAGACAAGAAAAAAAAAATTTGATTTTCAAAATACTCAAAACAAAAAAGCATTAGTTAACGAACAATTTATTACAAATTATTGGCAATATTTTTACAATTTTTTTTACTCGATTTTTATTGTATTGTAGCTTCAGAAAATTGGTTACAAATTTGAAAAAAAGTTTTTTTTTTTTTTTTTAACAATCCCTCGTCTATAAAAGAAATTATTGTTAAAAAAAAAGATTATTGAAATTTATTTTAAACAAGAAAAAATTTAAATCACGCACAATTTATCATGATTCTTGTGTTTTTTTAATGTTCAATTAAATTTCATTGAAATAATTTCAAATTTTTTTTTTCTTCTTTTTTTATTTTTACATAAAAAGTAATTAATAACACAATCGTGAGCAATTTTAATGAAAGTTTAAAAAAAAAAATCTTTAAAAATCATGAAATTTTTTTTTTCTTAACGCTGCAGAAAATCAAAAATCAGGTCAACGGCCTGGCTTTATGGCTTCAAAAAAACAGAAAAAGAAAAAGGAAAAGAAAGAAAGCAAATCATTAATGCAAACGTACAAAAAAAAATTAATTTTTATTATAAAAAATAGTTCAATTTTTTCGTCAATTTTTTTCATTCTTGTTTTTTTTTTATTCTTGTTGTCTGTAATAATTTTTATTAGCATTTTATATTTGATCGCATTTAGCTTTAAATCGTTTTTTTTTTTTTTTTAATTTTTTATTTTTTTGTCTTATTTTGCTGCTCCACAAAAAAAAGTTAATTTTAGCACCCACTAACTAACCAATTTTTTGCCCGAATTATGCATTTTTAATACGATTTTTATTTCCATTTTTTTGTGGAAATTAATTCAACAGCAAGGCGAAAAATTTATTGCTTATCACAGCAAAATTTTATTGTTTAAACAGCAATTTGCTAGCCTCTGTTTAATAACTGAACTATACACTGTCAAACAAAAGTGACCGAATGTTTGAAATATTTTTTTTTTTGTAATTAAAATGCAACAAAATGGTAAAAAAGAAATGATATGTATTTCTTCTCTTTGCTATGCTTAATTGAATTCTGTCTAGATTACTGGTTTGACAAAATAAGGCACTTATTGCAATGCGACTTAATACCCTGTTGCGCTAGTTCATTATTCCCTTTGGGCAATTTCGTGTACAAACTTCACTTCACTCCCTCTCTCGCGAGAGTTTTGTATCATTCTAATTTAAGCAGAAATCGCTTTAGTGTAGTTAGTAGTGCATTATCGTACACGGGAACCCATGGTTCAAATCCCAGCTTAGAGAACTCGAACAAAACGAAATATGGAAAAATATGCTAGGTGCCGCTACTCCTGAATAAATTTAACACACACAACATGAATGGTGGTGTGAGTAGTTACGTTAAATTCATAACTAAAGGTTTGTAATGAGCAGCACATACGTAAGAGCCAGGAGACTCTCTTAATTACTTATTTAATTGGCCATTAACAACCCGATTAACGGATTTCGACCTATGTTAACACATCCTTGCAGGCGCCTCTGCTTCTTGCGCGCCTACACCAGTTGGTCACACCAATCGATGACAGGGCTTCCTCGATTTGGTCCTTCCAACGCAAACAAAGTCGTCCTCTTCGCCGACTTCTTCAGATCCCCGCATCAAATACCCGTCTCGCCGGAGCATCCTCCTCCGTTTGAACGACATGGCCGAGCCAGTGCAGCCGCTGGATATTAATACGCTGTACAACGTCTATGTCGTTGAGGAGCTCATACAGCTCACTGTTGGATCGGATGAGGAAATCGTCGCCAACTCGCATTGTACCGAAGATCTTACGTAGTACTTTTCTCTCGAATACTCTCAAGACTGCTGTAGCAGTGCTTAATAGAGTCCATGCCTCTGCACGTCCGAGAAAGGTCTCTGCTACTCAAATTGCCTATTGAGACTATAGTAGCACCTGTTGGCAAGAGTGAACCAGCGCTTGATCTCCAGACTGACATCATTGTTGGTGGTAACGGCGGAGCCAAGATAAATAAATTCCTTGACTATATCGAAAGTATAGTTACATACATACATAATTGGTCACTACAACCCTTCAGTCAGGATTATTGACCTAGTTTCTCACACCACTTATGTTGTGTGTGTTAATTTTATACATAAGTGGAGGGACCTACAATTTAAAGTCGACTCCGAACGACAGATTTTTTGAGAAACTTTTCATGGCAATTTTATTTACTCTCAGAGTTTTTGCCAGAAATGTGCTGAGAGGAAATCGCCGAAGAAATACTTTTTGTATTTTGTTTTGATGTCTGGCCTGGGGCTCGAACCCTGGCTTTATGTCTAATAAGCCAACACACTACCTACTAGACTACGGCGACTTCAAAGTAAAGTATAGTTATCGACCGTTATCTGAGATCCAATACGCCGCACGTCTCTACTCTCTGATGTTAACAATTCTATATGATAGTTTATAACACTATAATATGGACAATTGAATACAATAAATTGAATGAGGGTCACCGGAGAGTTTAATTTTTTTCATTTTATTTTCAATTTCCCCTTCTACGGAAAATAATCTCGGAATTCCAATGCTTTTTTGTTCTTCTTCTTTTTTTCAAATCAAATTGAAATTCCTGTGAAATTATGTGTTTTTTTTTTTTATTTTTGTTCTCATTTGATTTGATTTGCGTTAATTTAGTTGTCCATCACAGCTTTAATGCCTGCCTGCCATAAATCATTATGACCCTGAAACAAAAAAAAAAATGTCTCTGCTGTGCGACAAATTCTGTTGAAAGTCTAGAATGTGTTGCACTGTAGTTTCTAATTTGAAGGAAAATGTTATCGTCACTATGCCGTACTTCAAGAGAGAGAAAGAGAGAGTGAGAGGTAGAGAGAAAGCTACTGATGGCCATAGTAGCATTATGTGAAGAGAATACACTTTCCTATTAACAGTTTTCTCCTAGTAAGTTATTAGGGCAGAGCGAGAGAGAGGGGAAGAAAGTGTGTGACTTTGTTGCAATTATTTTAAGAGAGTATATTGAAATTACCGTTACCACTACCACCACTACTACTACTTCTACTGCATTGATATTAACCCAACAATAACAAAATTTAATTACAATAACAAGCCAAAAAAAAAATTCAATTTAAATTTTAAATTGAGGTCTTCTCTCATTGAATGAGTAAAGAGAAGCTTTGCTTTTGTGTGTGTGTGTGTGTGTACTTGGGTTCATTTTAATACAGTCAGTGGCTTACTTGAAAGGGACAATACAAAATTAATAAATTTTCTCTTTTTTTATTTATTGAAATTGTAACAAGTTTTGTTTTTGTTGTTAATGATTTAAAACAATTGTTTTAAGTTTTTTTTTTGTTTTTAATTTATTTCGAACCAAAGCCTGATGTTGGTGGTGTGCTACCACCACCATTTGTGTAAATATTTAAATTTTATTTCTTTTTATTGTTGTTATTATTTTTACATATTTGTTGTTGTTGTTGTTGTTGTTAACGTTGATATTTGACGTTGTTTATTTTTATTATTGTGTCTTAATATTAAACAATAACAAAAAATGTGTAAAAAGATTTATAACAAGCTTATATGACTGTATCTGTCTGTCTATGGCTATGTATGCCTTAGCTGTCAATCTTTCAGCTACATTTTCATGTAAACAATAATAAAAAAAAAAAATAGCAACGAAAACAACAACAATATTAATAAAACAAAAACTCTTTGTTTATAATGGGCGTGCGTTTCTCTATACAGATCTGTTGCTTTACTTAAAAAGCACACACACAAACCATTCCAAGCTCTGGCAGACTCTACAGCTGCTGCTCATCATCTCCCACAATAGTTTCACTTGGTTTTGTTTAGCAAAAAAATAGAAAAACAGAAACAGAAATAAACAAAACAAATTGTATTGTGTATTGTATTATATCTGGCGCAGCTACAAGCATTACATTTATAAATAAATGAGTGCACCAGCAACCAACCACCCTTTGCCTAACTTGTCTTCTACCCTAGACCTGTCACTCCAGATGCACTTAAAATGCATGAAACGTACATGTATGTAGGTACGCACGAACCGAACCGAACCATTTAACCAATAAATTCCCCAGTTCAACCCAAACTGTCTCGAGCACTTTAATACAACAAAACATTCATAATTTTTGACAAGACCAAGCAAAAATAAAGAAAGAATATGGCAGGCAGAGAGAGAGAGAGAGGGATACGAGACAATACAAATTAACAGCAACGCAGCATTTTATGTTTCGGAACAAAGAAAGAATTTTTTCAAAACATTAATTATTCGAAATCGATTTAGGAATTAATTTTTTTTAGATTTTCCAAACACAATCACCAGGAGGGAATTTAATTGTGCAACAAAGGAAATCGTTCTTATTCTTCTAAATAAAACTTAAAAAGGCCATTGAATGGCCAATGGAACTGGTCAGCCCATTAAAAGAAGAGAATTTAGCACACAATGTGCTTATGACAAACCTAGACAAATTCTTTTTCTTTTCTTTGGAAATATAATAAAAAAAAACCCAGCAGAATAACTTAAAAAACAAACTTTCCATACAGAAAAAAAATAATGCCAGTTTATAGGGTGTTTTCTTAAGACTGATGGTGTTTTCTTTTCTACCAAAAAATGTGCATTTTATTAACGCAAAATGCAATTTTGCGTTTGTTTCTTAAAAATGTTTCGCCCTCAAAAAGGGTGGTATGTTTTATTCTAAATAATTCGCACTCGCCAATGGTGGAGGGCATTGCATTTTATGCCCTGTATAAATCGAGAGTGCTGATAATGCCCTGTAAAGTAGATGACTTTTGTTTATTTATAGGGCTACCAGATGAAATTTAAAAAAAGTCGCATGGTATTGTTATCCAATTTGAAGTTAATTTTTTCATTGTTTTGTGGAGTAATCTTAAGGAAATATTACATTATTAAAGCTACATGATCAGCAATATAAAAAATTGCATTCAATGTTAGAACAGTGATAAATTTTTTTTTTGTTATAAAAAAAAGCGTGCAAAAAATAAAGTCGAAAAATTAGCGATCTGGCAACACCTTTGAACAAATTGGCATTTCCTCATTCATTTTCTTAATAAGTGGTAAACACAGGGCATACCCTTTTTTAATATTTGTGTTATGTTCTTCTCAAATAAAAAATGACATTGCAACAGGGTTGATCAAAAATTTTTTTAATGCACCTTGTAAGAGGGTGACATTTTCTTTGTAGAAAAGAAAACACCATGAGATATTCTGGTAGAATACTTCATGGCCATAGCTGCCAGATTTGACGATTTATGCGCTTATTTTGACGATTTTTAGAAATTAAAAATTTACATCATATTCTTTACTTTAGTACATTAAAAGCCACTTTAAGCTTTGTATTTACTTTGCAGTTATTACTGTTGGAAATTTATGCTAGTAATAACAAGGAGTAAAGTATTATATTTTTAAGTTATTTTCAAATACCTGTGATGATTTTTCTGTATTTTATGCTTTTTTACTCCCTTAAAAGCCAAAAAATTTCAACTCCTAAATAACATCGTAGTTGAGCATAAATTATCATATGGCGTTGCAGACAATTTTAAAAATTCGATTATAGCTTCTAATATTACCATCGGAAGAACAAAGGCAAGTGCCATTATTTTTTTTTTTCATTCGACCAACACCCAGGGGATGGCATTGTGTTTCGAACTAGGAAAATATATTATAGGAAGGAGGAAAGAGGGAGCAGTGTTTATGGACACTAGGTTTGAATATTTTTATACCATAATTAACAAAAAAGATCTCTGCATGAAGGGAGTTCCACATACGAATAGTCCGTCTAACAAACGAACTTTGTCTGTAATGCAGTGTGCGATACAGTAGCCAATCGACCACATACGGATTTGCTGGCCGAGAAAGACGAGTGTTACGTAGAAATACATGATTTTCATAAACAAGTCCCCATATTTCGCTCGAGCAACATCCGATGCTCCAATCCAGGGATGCCCAAAGCTTAAACTGTAGTAGTATTGGTGAGCGAGAGAAAACTGCACTGATGGAAAAGTTGTGTAAACTTAAATAAAATGTACGGAAAAAATCCAAAAAGCGGAATTTACAATAAAATTTGGAATAGAAATTTTTCTACAATGGCGGATTCTAAAGATGCCCCCAATTGATCAGTGCGCCGAATAAGACTACTGCGTGACAATGAAAGGTTTTCGATAAGCTTAAAATTAAGTTTTTGAAAACATTTATTTAAAATTTTTTTAATGAACTCCCCATCAGAAAATAGTCTGCCATGACTAACAATATCCAAGCTTATTAAGCTTGATAACGCCATTTTTAACATTTTATTTTCTGAGGTTTTTTCATTGTTTTCTTCTTCAAGTAACTACTCATTCAATTTTTCCAAATAAATTTTTTTATTTTTACAAAATAAATCATTAAAATCATTCATATCACTATGATAAGAACAAAAGTGCCTTCTAAAAGCATATTCTCTACATTCCTTCAATATTTTATAACATAAAATGCATTGAGCATCACCAAACGCATTTTTTATCATAAAATGTTTCGTAAGTCATAGTAAATTTTTTTCAGTGCTTTAAGCAAAAAATATTACAAAAAAATCATACATCCGCTACGCATGTTCATTCGTCGCTGGCTGAGTGACGACTAACCAAAGAGAATAAGAATATGTGTGTTTTTAGTTTGCGCAAAAGCACTATGAAATGGGCATCTATGCTCCAATCAATCAATGGAGTTGGACACACTATCGTGATTAACGAGCTATTACGGCCTCTCCTGTAAACGGTCGAGAAGCCTCAAAATAGACGTTAAGGGCCAATCCATACATGAGAGTTGTATTCCACTCTCGGTCGCTTATAAACTGTGTAAATGGTAAGTAGATCAGATGAAGTGAAGTATTTATTGCACCGTCTTAAGAAACCAAGGCACTGAAAAATGTGTCAGTTCTAGCGAACATCACACTGAATTTTCATGCCCATAACGTCAAGATCTTCTGACTTCCTAATATTTACACCACACATGGGTATAGATGATGCAATATTATTGCTGCTAAACATTGACTTTATATGTTTTTGTTTTTAAAACCTTTCAATTTATTTATATATTTTTTCTGACGATTTTTTTACGATTTCAATGAACGTCTTTGACGATTTTGACGATTTTTTCTCATATATTTGACGATTTGATGCTTCATTTATCTGGCAGCTATGTTCATGGCATTCATTTCTCCATGTTATGGTTCCCTTCATATGCCCTCCATAAATACGAGTTACATGATCGAGTTTCCAATAAATATAGCCGCACGACATTAGTGATGATCAGAGATCAGCAATGGGTATTCAAAAAGATGAGTAGAATCGAATCATACCAAAGAAAATAAAGTATAAAGAATGTGCATTTCAACATATTTTGGAATATTTTTCAAAAATACTTCATGACGCGGGGGGAAAGATAGAAGGGAAGGAAAGAGAAACGAAGAGCGTAACAATGCCTTGCTCTCATCGTGGGTTTTTGTTGTTTTTTTTTATTAAATTTTCTGAAATCACTTATTCTGGTCAGTGTTGCCACGAAAAAAAATATTGCAACCAACATTTGTGAAAAAAATTACCAAATAAGAGAAAATATAACCAAAATTAAATTCACAGATTTTTTATTTTATTTTTTCAAATATAAATTATAATTAATACAACATAGTAAGAAAAGAAACAAAAAATAACAAAATAAAATTTTAGTCTTACAAATTAATTCATTTCTACAAACAGAAGCTCTTTTTATAAGAAAAATAAATAACCAAATCCGGATATTTTGGTTAAAAATAGCTAAACGGCAACACTGGTTGTGATTAGTGAGCAAGAGAGAGAAAATAAGTTGAGAGAATTTATTTATTTACAGCCATAGAAAACTGTCAATAGTATCGTATATACTTTGATTTTCATTTCATCAACATACATATGTACGAGTAAAGCTATCTATCTTAATAATTTTAGATAAATAAAGATAAAATAAAAAATCCATTTTTTTATTAAAAGAACATAAAGCTATCCATCTTTGGCTTAAAAATTATACCTAGTTTTTTTTAGAAGAAAAAATAAAAAAATTAAATACGGCCAGCTAATGACATAGAACATTTTTAACATAAAATATTTTTTGAGTGTTATTCTGAAATAAAATGATAACGCATCCGCTACACATGTATTCTTGTCGCAGTCTGATCGACAACTAAATCAAATAACACAAGAATGCGTGTGAGTTCTCTCTGCACAATTGTGCGGGTAGTAATGTTAAACAAATTTTGGTGAGAGCGGGTTGTAATGTTACAACCCGCCATAAGAAATTTTACTTCTACATGATGCGCATTCTTTATATCCATATTCTTTGATCATACTCATAATTTTTGATACTTATACGCATACATACTTATTTTAATATCATGCAACCTCTACTCATATTTGAATATTGAAAGTTTTGCATACTTAACGAATAAAGCCGTTAATTTGAATCGTTCGTAAATGTTTAATCGTCGTCCGTGTGAAGTACATATGTATGTACTATGTCCGTTTCAATAGATTTTAATTATTGTAACTATGAGGCCATTTTCCACAAATTTTACAAATAAAATAACGTCACTGTGATTTAATTTTTTTGCTTTTTTTTCTATTTTTTATCTAAATTTCCGTTTTTAATTGTAAATTTATTTTTAACAACTTAGCAACCAACAATCATTAGCACTTATAATTGCAAAAAAAAACAAAAAAAAGGGAAAACAACACAGTATTTCTATAGAAGTTTTACAAAACTTACGATATATGAGAGGGGAAATTAAATAATCTTTATTAAACATACACTGAAAGAAAAATGTGAATTGAATGCAATTTCCTTCTCATTTCATTCAAGGCGTGTACTATAGAGTAGATGAAGAATAAAAATAAATAAAAACAAGTCGAGTGTTTTCTTAAGCAAAAACCTTTTAAAAATTGCAAGAATGTTATACAGAAAATTATTAAATTTTTTACAGTGTAATTTACAAAAAAGAAATCTTAAATTACAAAAATACTACATAAAGGCTAAATGCTATGAAATGACATAAGATATTATTTATATTATTATTATACAATAAAAAACAATAAACAAAAAGTGCAAAAAACAATAAAAAAAATAAAAACACTTTTAATGTAAAGTACCTGGTTATCCATTTCGTGGTTTCAAAAGTAAACGTAAATAAAACATGATTTTTTCATGATATTTCTTTTTTATTGTAAAGTTTGAACGTTGACATTATGTGTGAGACACTACATCATTTAAATGACCTCCACGCGAAGTGTTGCAAGCATTGATTTTTTTGAGGTAATTTTCGACCACTTTTTGACACATATTGGGCGGTATCTCAGCCATAACTTGACGAATGTTGGTTTTTAAGTGCTTAAGCGTTGAAGGTTTATCTGCATAAATACGGTCTTTCGCGTAGCCCCACAAAAAAAGTCTAATGGTGTCAAATCGCATGATCTTGGTGGCCAGTTGATATCGCCACGACGAGAAATTACGCGGCCAGGAAATGTCTCTTGCAATAAAGCCATATTCACTCGAGTTGTGTGGCATGTGGCACCGTCTTGTTGAAACCACATATTCTCCAAGTCGTATTCTTCAATAGCAGGCAAAAAAAAGTCGGTTATCATATGACCATAACGCTCCGAATTGACGGTGACAGTCGTTCCATCGTTGTTTTCGAAGAAGTAAGGTCCAATCGCATCTTCGGACCAAAGAGCACACCAAACAGTGACTTTTTCTGGATGTAATGGCCTCTCTTCAATTACTTGAGGATTCTCAGAACCCCAAATACGACAATTTTGTTTATTAACATACCCACCGAGTGTGAAATGTGCTTCATCGCTGAAGAAAATTTTGTTCGATACGTGGCTGTGTCAGTATCACCATTTTTGTAGTAGGTTTTGATAATTTTTATGCGTTGTGTGATAGTTAAGCGATTCATTTTCGTCAATGTCTGACTTTCAACTGAAAAGAAAAAAAATTGGTTTCACAACTTAGTTTGACAGATGTCGACTTCCAGTCCCATACTTTTGAAACCACGAAATGGATAGCCCTTTACATAATTATTAAATAATAAAGAAATTACTTCAGAAAAAAACGAACTTCTTTATGCAATAAATGCATAGTATTCCAGTGCACATGTTGCCAATTGTCGATAAAACAGTGTGTTAAATTGCCTTAAATTAGAAAATTTCAATTCTTTTGATGTCCCCTTTTCAATTTTCCAATTCTCTTTTTTTTTCGGTAAAATAGTTTAAAAAATAACATTCTAAAAAAATTTAAATAAATTAAATGGATTATAAAGTATGCTCGGTATGAGTATGTAAGCGACAAAACGGAAGTGTGAACAATTGAAATTGTCAAGTTTTAAATTTTTTTTACAAGAGAAATAAAAATTTTATATAATATAAACAAATAATACGTAACATTATGTACAATAAAAAAACAAAAGAAAAAAGTTTCTGTTCTAATATTTTTTGTATGGTTAGTTGCCTAGCTAAAGTATCACAGCCATGATATCATTACTTAAGGTGGCGGCGGCCTTTTTTAAGTGGGAAACAGCTTAAATTATTATTAAGAAAGCAAGATATTCAATTTCAATAAATTTCACAATAAAATCCGTTAAATAGTTAAAAAGAAAAGGAAAACATACGGGGTATTAAATCGGAAAATTATTGTAAACATTTTTGTAAAAAAAAAATATCGAATTTCAAATCCAATGCGGGGGCCTAATAGCCTTCAGTGGAAATAAAAAAATATAGAAAATATGAAGGATAAAACCAGCAGAGAATACTTAACCAATGCAGCAATATAACTGAAGATTATCCGTAGATTTAAAAAGTTATTTTTAGTAAATGAGTCTCTAGAAAAAACTCAACATCCCCATCGCATTTTATGTGTGTGAAGATAAATTCGAATTTGAAAATCCAAGACGCAATCCATAAATTTTAGCAGCGCCACATTTAGCGTTAACAATGCAGAGCACTGTTAACTGTTTGACAGTATCCATCTGAACAAGGTCACTTGTTTAGGAGCTAATTTTAAGGCATATACTAGGTCTATGAGTACCATATCATACTCAAAGGAGTGTTCCAAGGCCTCTTAATACAATCAGCAATATAGTCCCATATAAAGTGATGTGGTATTGTGAAAATTGGCTTTGCAAATATAAATTTTTTGATTGAAAATTCTCTAGAAGATCAGTGGCCATTTGAGAACATATCGACGCCTCTGTTCTATAACATTCTAAGTCGAAAAAGTGTGTTTTGAGTTATGAGCTCTCAAAGTTTTCACGTGACATACGACTATATGTGTATTCTTAGTACATTTTTCCCTATAACTTCGGAACGGATCGGCGCATCTTAACCAAATTTTGACACTATTTAAGTTAGAGAACGTAGAGTTTAAAAATGCAAGAACATTAAAAACATTCTAAGTACACTTAGAACGTTATAGAATGGAGGCGTCGATATAAGAAATAGTACACCATACAGACTATATGCAAATAGGTAGTCCAGAGGGTCCTTTTTCCAACCGTGGTAGTGGGATAGCTGAAATAATTTATCTTCACACACATTCGCATTTTTACTCTTCTTAGTTCCGCAAAAAACCATAACGGAAAAAATTACTACAGCGCACTGGTTGTTGTCTGAACTGTTGGGAGGAAGCTCGACTTACACTGTCAAAATCTATTGATTTGTTTATAAGCTGGGAAACGCGAAGTGTTCCACATTTTTTTGAGAAGTCGCCGTAATGTAGTAGGTAGTATGTTGGCTTATTAGACGTAAGGCCACGGTTCAAGCCACAGGTCAGATATCTCGAACAAGACGAAATATGAAAAAATATTTCTTCGGCGACTTCCTCTCAGCATATTTCCGGGAAAACCCCTGAGAGAAAAATAAAATTGCCATGAAAAGTTTAAACACTTTAAACTGTAGATCCCACCACTCATGTATAAAAATGAACACACGCAACATAAGTGGCGTTACAAGCTAGGTCGTAATCCTAACGGAAGAGTCGTAAGGACCATTTATATATGTTATGTGATTGAAATGATGGCCGCTTAGGACATTATCACATAGTGGAACTCGTAGAACCCAAAAAAGATTGTGAAAAAGTGTTCTGATGGACATCATATATTGAAGTTGTTCAGTGGAGGTTTGCTAATAATTCTCATTAAGTTTAGATTTCATATATAAAAGATATTAAAACTCAAACCAGATTTCAATTTATTTTTCTTTTTATTGATTTTCTTACTTAATGAGTCACTTTGGTGATTATTTGTTATAAAAATTCTTGAATAAAATATCGTATCAATATTGACATTTAAAAATATCAAATCAGGGATGGATGGATGGATGGGTGCATAAAATTAAAATTGTAACGATCAAGAATTTAAGAAAGAATTCGTTACTTCGTTAAATCAATATTTACAAAATGAAAAAGAAGAGATTGTTTAATTTTTTTTTTGTTAATATTTGTTATTAATGAAACAAAGTTTATTTTTGCAAGCGCACCTAAATTAAGAAACAGAAACAGAGAAAAACGCTTCCCAGTATGCGTGTTAAATATTTGCTTTTTTTTTCTTCTCTTTTTTAATTTTAAATTTAAGTTTAAAGTTCATTAACTTTTTGCGGTTTTTTTTTTGTTTTCTTTTGTTGTTTTTTTTTTAACAATTTATTATAAAATGAAACATCATGTTAAAAATTTTTTTTTTTTTTGTTTTTAACTTTTTAATAATCACTCGACCATCACTTGTAAATTTGTTGATGAGAAAAAAACAAAAATTAAACTAATTTATTATGTATTTGCAAATTATTTAATACAAACATATTTAAACGTCATTAAAAACGTATAAAAAAACAAAAAAATTATGTTGGTTTACCTAATATAAGGTTTCTAAAAATGTTTCTGCCATAACATTCGAGTGTGTGTTATAACATTAAAACATGGCTTCATGTCTTAAGTGAATTACCGTTTAATTTTGGATATTATTTTAAATTACCACAATTAAACTTCACTTCCTAATTTATGCAGATGAGTAACCTTTTCCTGTCTACATGTACACCAGTGATCAGCAATGAGTATTCAAAAAGATGTGTAGAATCGAATCATACTCATAATTTCTGATACTTATACGCATTCATATTTATTTAAATATCATGGAACCACCTCCTCTACTCATATTCAAAGTTTAAAGTGTACTCATTATATTCATACTTAACAACATATCGAGCCATAACCGCAAAAATATCTCAAGCGACAAAAACGAAATTTTACAGGGGAAGGTTTTTATTATTTATTTCTTGTGCAAATTAAGTTAGAAAGTTAAACTTTTTTTTGTTATAAATTCATAACGGTACAGAGTGTGACCCTGAAATTTTTATAGATGATGCAAATGATGCCAATGAATTTATTTATTGCAAAAAACGATATATGAAAAATATGTCGCTTGAGATATTTTTGCGGTTATGGCTCGATATATGATGTTGTTGATTTTGACTCTCCGTAACTCATCATATACAAGAATTACAAAATAAGTATGAAATGCCTAACAACAACTAAGACTGTAAATTTTGATAAATGATTCGATTCACTCGAATCATTTATAAGTACATATTATAAGAAATATTTTTCTAAAGTTATGAATCTAAATGAGTACGGTTATGAATCAAACATATTTCGAATGGTATGAGTTTGATGCCTACGTTGTACACAAACTCATTGCAACCTGTACTTATAAATCAATGTTGTAGTGAGTACGAATCAATCAGAGTAGGTAGTTAAATTTCAATATTGCTGACTCACTTATAATCAAAATTTCATGAGTGCTTATGAGTAGCGAAAAAACAATTCATTGCTAATCTCTGTTATGGATAAAATTAAAACACGCAACATGTGTGGTGTGAGAAGCTAGGTTTTAATCTTGACTAAAGGGTTGTAACAACTAATTAATGGTGATTTCTTTTCTGGCATAAATGTTGCCTTTATTCTGTCTTTTTGCCCTTTTGCTGTTCTTTTCTGAAAAAAAATGCAATTTTGTAAATTAATAACACGTTCTTTTCTAAAAATTTTGCCATAAAACCCAGAAAATATGCTGCATGTTTGACCCTCAATTTAATCAAAGGGTTGTAAGGTCAGCACTTTTAAAACAGCTGTTCTTGTTAGTGTTTTGAAAAAAAAAAAAAAAAAAAATAACAAAAATTCTTTGTTTTAAAAGTGGTGAAATGGAAGCAAAAAATATTATTTTGGAAAATTTGTTGGAATCCTCTTCATCGCCAGATATGGAGGACATGTATCCATTATTATTAAAACGAAACTCTTGCCGCGAGTTTAAAATTTTGTTGAAAATGTTATTTATCAGTATTGCGCCAGGTTCTAGTAACAAATTTATAAACAAACAACAGCTGACTATAGGTGTTGATAATTTTATTTTTGTAAAAGCAGAATGAGCTTTAAAATCGCTAAAAAAAAAAATTTTATTTTATTTTAGCGATATGAAATTTACTAGTCGAGGACTACAAAGAAACATATGCATATGTATATCCCAACAAAAAAGGTTTGAGATGAGTTAACTTAAAAATTAACATTTTTTTTAAATTGTAATAAAAAGATTTTTTATAAATACTTTTAAATGGAATTTGGTTATTATCTTTTGTAATAAAAATATTTCCCAAAAAATTCCCATAATTATTATTATTATTATTAAAAATTAAATAATTAATAACATATTGTGCCAACTAAACAGATTTGAAAACATTGGCCCTAAAATTGAATTTTACA
Source organism: Sarcophaga caerulescens (assembly GCA_927399465.1). NCBI lineage: Eukaryota > Metazoa > Arthropoda > Insecta > Diptera > Sarcophagidae > Sarcophaga > Sarcophaga caerulescens. The sequence continues at coordinate 106,637,636 of OV656866.1, forward strand.
TAAAAATAAAAGTTTTAACTTGTATGACCCCGGAGCCGTCGGTAAAAATATTATTATTTTTTTTTATTTAAATGTAATGTTAGCTTTCCGAAAATAAAAAAATTATTTAATTGGAAATTTTATTTTTATTTTTTCATTTCCTATACAATGATTTGTTTTAAAATCTGTTTAACTAAGTAAAAAAAAAACGCTAAATTGGTATAAAACTACAGAAATTATTGCATAAAGGGCAATGATTTTTGTTCTTTTATAATCGTTTAAAATGCAACACATTATGAGGGTTCGTGCAACCTTCAATAAGTGCTACAAAATATGTAGGCAACATTTTTTACCAGAAAAGAAATCACCATAAGTTAAGTATGTTTTAAGAAAACTGATACGTGCTTATGCCGCTTCGGACAAATGTCTGAAGTCTGATTTATAAGAAGAAGAGAAGAGAAATTTATAGTCTGTTTCTGTAAGACAAACGATTTTAGACTAACGTTTATTTGTATGGAAATATATCAAAAATATTTGAGTAACTGACTGTTTTTCCATGTAAATAGATCGTTTGTCTTACAGAAACAGAGTATGAAAATCATTTTGATTGAAAAACATTCTATTAAAAATGATAACAGCAGAGACAGAGTGAGTGAGTAATAGATAAAACGATAGGCAGGGGGAATCACCAATCCAATTGTATGGTTATTGTTATGATTTATTAACACATTGCCGTTATGGACCTGTATTTAACAATTTCTCAAACATCTTAATTTTAAAATACATGTTGTTGTTGTTGTTTTTTTTTTTTTAAGATTTGCTTCTGATTATTCGATAATCACTGACGCAAGCCATTTAAAAACGTCTCTTTGCCTCTCTCTTGCTGTTTTTGTAACACCTTAATTTATTAAAATTTTTGCATCTTCAACAGTACGTGCTTTATATACAAGATTTTATTTAAACTACACAATTTAAATACAAATAAAAATAAATAAATTAATTTGCACTTTTTTTTTTTTTTTTTTTTTGCTTTGAATAAACATTGTGGCTATGAGTGAAGAACACACACACAAAACATTATGGCAAGTTTTCTTATGTCAACAGACATAGGGACAGTTCAGGGAAAATAAATTTTATTTTGTTTTGATTTATTTTTGTTATTAAATTTGATTAATTTTGTGTTTTTGTTTTTCTTTTTCTTCTATTTTTTCATTACAGGTATGTACATACATACGTTAACTAACAGCCATGATGAATTACTGAGAAATTTTATTATAATGAGTTTAAGCAAACACCAACTCACTCACACATTTACTCTACATTCATATTGTTGCTGTTGTTGTTGGTAAGATGAGATCATTTACGGTTTTTTGTTTGTTTTTGTTTCTGTTTTTGTTGTTTTACTCCAGATTTAGATTTTGATTGTGTTTAAAAAAAAAAAAAACAAAAAATTGCAAACGCTTGCTAAGCTTTCCTTCTCTAACTTAACTGCCACAAGGTCATACAAGGCCGTTTTATTTTATTTTTTTTTTTAATAAAAAAAAATTTTTTTATTATCTTGAAATAATAAAAAAAGGAACAACAAAAACTATTTGAATAAAAAACAAAAGATAAACGAAATTAATTCAACTTTTTTTTTTCTAACAATGGCAACTTAAAATTGAAGGGAGCACCACCAGCAAAATAATGAAAAAAAATTTTAAACAAAGAAAAAAACCTTTCTAAGCTACTCTGGTTAAGCCAAAAACAATGTTAGTTCATACTGAATATAAAATAATTTATGATATGCCATTGAAATTGTATTAAAAGTGTTAAGAATTCTAGATATTTCGATTTTTAAAGAGTAATTGACGCTTGCACACGATTCCCTGATTCCCTGTCGTTTTTATTAATTTAAGGAGTCTTAACACTTTCGTGGCAGTCACTTGGTGCTTCCCAGCGGGTTGACGTAATGTAAATACAGCAGTTACTTAATGGTCCACAGAAACTGATGCTGCACATACACGGCAGTCGTTTCATATTCACTAGACAGACTCGTATGTAGTGCTTCGCAACTAGATTAAGTAACAAAAATGAATGAAGTAATCTCGAAGCTGCATACTCTCCTAAAAGAACGATTATTTTGTGGTATAAAGATTGGGCAAAAGAGGATCTTCCAACAGGAGCAAGAGATTTTAGTTCCAGAGTAAAATATTCCAAGTCCATAGGAAAGGTTAGGTTAGGTCGGAGTGGTAGCTCTGATATCAAAAGCTCACTTGAGCATGCATAGCGGCCCGTTGTGACTCCACAACGCAGTCCTTCTTCTACCAAAACCGAGAAAGAGGAAGAAGTTGGTCAGCGCGAGGGCTGCCCATCAAAAGCACGACTACCCTATGCTGGAAAACCAGCCAGAAAGTTTGATAAATGAAGCTATATCCTTGATATCAAGAAATGTGGAGCCAAATAACCTATATCTGCACCTAGCAAGAGACGGGCACTGACAAAGAAAGTGGATAACAGCCTCCTCTTCCTCAGCGGATCTGCTTCCACGGCAGAAGTCGTTAAATGGGATGGAGCCTCATCCTTTCCGCGTGTTTACCCATAACGCAATGACCTGTAAGCACAGTCAGGCCGCCATTTGAGCACTCGGTTCTTATGAGGTTAAATCGAAAATCGTAAGGGACTGTCCAAAGAAGCTCAGTCAGCTGGGTAAACAGAATGAGATTACTCTCTGTTGGATGCCATGTCGTGTGGGAATTTTCGGTTATAAACAAACAGACGTCCAGAACCCTTCTGACAAGTGGGGAGAGTTAATAAAATTAACATGAAAGGTTTCTCAATCGACTTTAAACTAAAGGTCTCACTTACTTATGGATAAAATTAAAAAACACAACATGGGGTTGTAATAGACAATTAAGCCAGTGAAGTACGTTACTTCAAATTTAGAACACTTGTAAACAAAGAACTCATGCAACTACTTATTCTCTTTCCTTTAGTTATGATGCTTGTATTTACACAGTGTTGCCATATTAATTTCTATTTTGAGTTTTCCCTACGATATGTACACGAGTGTGTCCATGGAAAATTGTTTTAGTTTAGTTTCTTTTTTAATTACACTATGCGACAAAATAAAAAAAATTAAATACACCCGGCTAATAACATAGTGTAGGTTGTGAGTTTTGTTGAGTAGATCACAAAAATATTTTTTTATATTTCTCGAACCCTCCAAACTTTTTTTATTTGACAAAAACTGTTTTTTTTTTACTTTACGCACAAATTGCTGGATTACTCAAACATATCTGACCCGATTTCCAAAATTTAAATCTTGTTGGAAAGGGGAGAGATGGTATACATATATAAATTATTCGACTTAATATGCTATGAGTTTTGATGAGGTAAACTTGGAAAATTCGAATTTTTTTCATATTTTTCAAGTTTGTCCATTCATAGTAGCAAACTTTAATAAAAAAATATAGGATAAGTGATAATATTCTTAAAGTCTGTTCTCTTGTGAAGAGATTGAGTTATCATTTGATCAAATCGGACAAAAATTACCGTAGTTGTTATTTAAAGAGTCTAACAGTCGAGTGAAATTTTTTATATACATATGTCATCTCATCAAATGAACTTTTAGTTAAAAAATTTTCAGAATTTTTGATGGATCTTGATTGTTTATCGGAAAATGTGTCAATTTAACGTTTGAGCGACCACCAGAAGTTGGTCAATGTTTGCGCAAAGAGAAATAATAATATTTGCAAAAAACACAAATATTAGCCGACTTCTGGTTGTCGTGCAAACGTGAAATTGACACATTTTCCGATAAACAATCAAGATCCATCAAAACTTTTGAAAAGGTCTCCCCTTTCCAACAAGATATAAATTTTAGAAATCGGATCAGATATGTTTGAGTAATTCAGTAATTTGTGCGCGAAGTCAAAAAAAGCAGTATTTGTCAAATAAAACAAGTTTGGAGGGTTCGAGAAATATAAAAAAGGTATTTTTAAGATCTACTCAACCAACTGAACAACGTGGACTATGTAGTTACTCGGGTGTATTTTCACTGTCGCACCGTGTTATTTTTTTTATTTAATAAATCATTTTTAATTATTGTATTCTTTCTCATCTTTTAACATCTCCGTTCGTTGTTTCCGTTTTGTGTGAACAAAGAAACATTTCCTAGAAATATTCTTTTGCACAGATACCACTACCACTACCATTGACTATTTCATTTCATTTGTTATAAATTTTTATTATTTTCTTTAAAGAAAAGAATTCTTTTTTTTTTGCGCAAATAATTATTTTTAACTTCTTTTAAAAACAAAAATAAAAACTCATTATAACTAATTATCTTTCGTTGTTGTCTTGTAGTCTTGGTGCTCTTTATTTTTTTTTTTTGCAATTATGGGCACAACATTTAGTAAATGATTGTTATATTTTTTTGTTGTTGTTTTTGTTGTTTTTTTTTGCAAAACAGATAATTATATTTCTTTTGCTATATACATACATACATACAGACACCCAAACATATGTACATACATACAGTTATTGTTTATAACAAAATATTGTTTATTTCTGAATATGACTCATTATGCACCGCTTTAGAGTATGAGTAATATTTTTTTTTTGTTTTTAATTTAATTTTTCTACAATTATTCTCAGCTATTTTTCACACTTTAATTGTTGAAAATCTTCTTCTCTGGATGAGTATTTTGTGAACTTGATTTAAGGGAAGCAAATCATTGTGTGATAAAATTAAATTCTCTTGAGCTTACTTAAATTAATTAATAATTACAAGCCTTTAGTCAGGATTACAACTTAGTTTTTCACAGCACATCATGGCTGGCGGCAGGACATACAGTTTAGAGTCAATTCCGAACAACTTTTTTTGGTAATTTTTTTATTTTGCTCTCAAAGTTTTTCCCGGAAGATTGCCAAGAAACAGACGCCAAAAAAAAAATATTTTTTTGTTTTGTTCAAGATGTCTGAGCTGAGGTTTAAACCACAGGCTTGCCAACTCACTACCTACTAGGCTACGGCGACTTCCCTATAACATTTTTGGGCAAAACTTTTACACCATCAGTGTAGAACTGCCGGGGTTATCCTAGCTAAACTCCCTTAGTTTCTGAGGTACAAACAAATATGTGTGTGGGCGCCCGATGTAGTCAAGATGGTACACAATCGTTTTAATCGAATTGCTTGCTTCAAACTTGTTAATTCTGGATTATAGAGTTCAGAATCAATCGTTTGAACAGGTTGTAACGGGTGATTTTTTAGCTATTATCTTTTTGTCAACATTGGTTTAAACAGCTCACGCACGTTTCGTGTTTTGTTTCACTGTCAAACATCTTCAGTTTGGTCTATAATTTAACCATGAATCGTCTTACAAACGAACAACGCCTGCAAATCATTGAATTTGGCATCATTGGACCACCGTACTTCTTCAAAGATGCTGCGAATCATAACGTAACTGTGAATGGTGAGCGCTACCGTGAGATGATATCCAAATTTTTTTTTTGCCCAAAATGCAAGAGCTTGACTTGCATGACATGTGGTTTCAACAAGACGGTGCCACATGCCACACAGCACGCGTAACAATGGACTTATTGAGAGGCGAGTTCGGTGAACATTTTATTTCACGTTCGGGACCGGTCAATTGGCCGCCTAGATCGTGCGATTTAACGCCTTTAGACTATTTTTTGTGGGGCTATGTTAAAGCTCATGTCTATACAGATAAGCCCGCATTGGAAGACAACATTGAAGCATTTATTCGTGAGATACCGGCCGAAATGTTGGAAAGAGTATGCCAAAATTGGACTAAGCGGATGGACCATTTGAGGCGCAGTCTCAATAATCTTCAAACATTAAATTATATGGACCGTACTATCGATTCAAATAAAGATTTCATGGATTTTTTCTGAATTTTATGTTTTTTTTTTGAAAAATTTTCCTATAGCTCTTAAAAAATTACCCCTTAGTATCCCATAATGAACAACTTATTTCCGATACCACCAGATACACAACATTAGCTTTCTTGGTGTCAAAAATAACTTGAACATTGTCTGCAAAGCTTCAGGTCACTTCATCCATGATCTTTTTTGCACATTATGGGCGTATATGAAGCTCTTTTCATCCTCCACAACAATTTGCTTTAGAAATGAGTAGATAATGTGTGGTGGTTTCAGCAGTTTCGGCGCCTACATCTCTAAACGCCTAATAACAGTTTAGTGATGTATGCCTACATCTCTAACAACGTTGATGTTGTTTATAAGGCGAACTTTCTTTATTATTTCCATGATTTTATGCACTTTTTTTGCAATAGGTTGGCCAGAGAAAATCGAGTTGCAATATGAATGAACGTATGCCCCTGAAAGTTGTTCTTGCAATAATCAATAACGGTAATTTTCAAGCTTCGTTAGAGTACAACTAGTATTCGCGTTATTTGCTAAACTTGGACATTCGTCTGAAATCGTTTTTCTTATAAAAATCTGGGGTAAATTATGTTCTCAGTACTCTTCCTCTCTCTCTCTGGCTTTTTACCCACCATAATATGTTATTCCCTCTTGCTTACAATTTAAATTAGTGTGCGTAATATGTACTACACACATACATACAATATTTATGATTTATTTACCCACTTCTCTTTTTGCAGGGTGCTCTCTCTCTCTCTCCCGCTGTAGTTAAAAATATTCAAATCACGTTTATTTTTTCTAAATCAAACAATAATTCCGAAAAACTGGTTAAAATTTAATTATAAAAACAAAGACCCACGCACACACAAAACAACCATAATTCAGTTAAATTTGTGTGTTTGTGTGTGTGTGTGTATGAATAAAATCCCCATGGCTTCTTAAAGAACAAAATTAAATTCTCCTTCATTTTTTTTAGTATCGTTAAGAAGAGTTTGTTATTAGAGAAGATCCATAATGAGAACGCGTGTGTTTTGTTGTATGTTTACTTTGCCAAGCACTCTTTAAAAGATTGGGTTATATTGTGTGTGTATGTGTGTTTATTTTGTCACACTCGTTATTATTGAAAACTAACAAAAACAATGACTGTGTGTCTGTGCTGTGTTTAATTTTAACGGTTTTTTATATAAATAATCAAAACAAGAGCTTATATTTGTTTACATTTGCTTAATACGCACATACACACGTTCGTATTGTATGTTTGTGTAACTATGTGTGTTTATGTTCGTTCGTTTTTTAACGGAAATTGACAAACATCATCACTTCACATTATTTGTATGAGGGAAGCAGCACCAGCAACAATACTTTTGTGTTGTATTAAATTCCGGACAATAAATTGGAGTTTTTCGGTATTGGGAAGTGAGATAGTGAGAGTACGACAGAGGGTGTAGGGATTGAAAAAATGGAGTGTGTGGGTTGTGTTGTTTGTTATTTGAAAAAGAGAATTGAATTTTTTCGTTAAGAGTTTTACAAAAAAAAGCACAGACGCCTTTGTAAATATTTGTGTTGTGTGTACAGTGTGTTTGAAAGCATTACATACATATATCCTAACTCTGGTGCCAAACTGAATTGAACAAAAAAATTCTTCCGTTTTTGGCTGTTGTACTCAAAACGAAAATGAAAGTAAATTTTTTTTCTTTTCAAGTGTTAAAAAAAAACAATTATAAATTAACCGGGTGACAAAGAATAAAGGGAACAAATTTTATAAAGAAATTGAAAATGTTTGAAAGAAAAATTTGCATTTTTTTTTTAAATTTATTTTTGTGGCAAGCAATAAATATTAAAAAAAATATAAATAAATAAACAATTATTTATAGGGCCATAAATTTCGTATGTACATATGTAATTGTATTTCCGTTTTTTTCTTCTTTCTTTTTTTTAATATATCATTTTTATTTGAATGACAAAACGAACCCAAACTTAAAATTGTTCTTTTAAAGACTTTATTTAAATGATTTTGCACGTTTTTTACATAAAAATTTTAATGGCATTTTTATTACGCTTTTTTACTCTAAAAGGCCTGTTTTTTATTTTTTTTTTTTAATAATAACTTAACGGTAGGAAATGTTAAATATATTGTATACCGGACAATACAAATATAACTTGAGTTTATTTTTAATAAAAATCTCATAACAAAGCATTGTTTTGAAATCAAACAACCCCTACCGTTAATTAATAAAAATCCATCTCTGATACCAGTAACAGGTACTGTTTATCATAGTGAGAGAGAGAGAGAGAAAAGAGAACATTATTATTCAATTGTAAACAACATACTGTGTCTGCAAAATTTCGTTTGACCATTTCTAATGTCGTTAAACAGCCGAAGTACACCTAAATGTTTATCATTAAAAAGCACTTAAAAATCTTTAATACACCAATACACTTACACACTCACGCTCTTTTCCATAGCACGCAAATATGATGATGGCTCTATGCATGCAATTAACAGCAACAACAACCAGAACCTTACAATGTAATAAATAACATACCAAATAAACACAAACAAATAATTACATTAATAAATAATAACAACAACAACAACAGCTACTTGCCTATGCAAGCACAGCTTTTGCATCCGCCATACGTACTAACCTAGTAAGTGTATGTGTGCAATTACTGTAAACAAGAGAAGAAAAAAAACACAGAGCAAAAGAAGAATCTTCATAAAATTCTTGTTTTGTTTACATTTTTCTTTTAATTTTTGTGCATGTTTTTTTGTTTTTCTATGTATTTCCAATAAGTTTTTGTTTACAATTTTATCGTGTAAATTTTTTCTTGTTGCTGTTGTTTGTTTTGTTTCTTATGAAAAGAATGCGGAAAAATATAAAAACAATTCAATGTGTGTGTGAGAGTGTGTATGTAAAATAACAGCGAAACGAGCATTTGTGATGTGTAAAGTGTGATGGCTGTTTGAGTGATAGGAAAAATCACAAAACAAGAAGAGTGAATGCAGTTGTAGTTGTAATGGTAACGAATATATTTGGATGCTGTTTGATTATTTACAACAACACAACACAGTATGCACAACACATGTTTATGTGTGTGTGTAAGCAAGCATTACATGAAAAATAGTACAAATTCAGGCCACTGTGTTATTTATAAACAAAAATAAATAAGAGAGAAGAACAAAAATGAAAAAGAAGAGTTTAAAATTTACTGAATGTCGTTGTTCTACATGCCTGTTGCTGCCTGTTGCTAGTGTTGTTATTGTTTTTGTTACATATTTTGCAATACACCCAGTATTTCAAAAGAAGGGGGAAGTATGAGTGCGAGGTGTGCTAGAGCGAGCTAAGTTTTCTAATGTACCCATAATTCTTCTTAATCGTCGATATCAATTAAACGAAAGTAGGCGAAATTGTTTTCGTCTTTTCTATTACTATTTAACAACATATGCGTATGTGTATGTATGTATGTGTGTTGCTTTGGTGGCGCCAATTAAATTTCTTTTCGATTTTTAATTTTGTTTTTATTGATGAGGGAATTTTTTTTTTTTTGTTTCTTACTTACTTTACGTGCATCAATGGCTATAAATTAATGGAATTAATAAAATATAACCGCCAGCTACAAAGTATACATGAAGTAGCAGCCTAAGGGTGTGGAAATAAAGAATTATTTTTTATTTTGGTTTTTTCGTTTTTTGTTTTTTATCATAAATTCCAATATATGTATGTATTTTCTTTTAATTAATTGGAATTTCTTATTTTTTTAAATTTTTCTTAGGAAATCAATAACAAGCCAGCCGACATATTTCAAGTGGTTCAATAAAAAAATAAAAATTAAGCAATAAAAACAAATGAAATTAAAATCGAATTTATTTTTTTTTTTTTTAATTTTTTTTAAGAATTTTTTTTTTTTCTGTAAAGGAAATAGAGTTTTGTTAAAATTTGGGGGATAACAAGTAAATAAGAGAAAATGAAATGCTAATAACTGTTGTATCAATGCTTACAAGGATAAAAAAAGAAGAAAAAAATACTCTCATCTACAAAAACAAAATGCTTGCAAATATGTACACACCTGCTCAAAATAATAGAAACGTTAACTGTAAAAATACCCTCGAAAACGCAGCGTAAACTATTTTTTATTATAGTTCCATCTGACTACATCTTTAAAACGAAATATTTGACAGGTACATGCATTTATTTAAATATAAAAAGCGAAATTCCGATGAATCCATAAAAATTGTTGATCATAATAATAGATACACTTGACGTATTTATAATTTTTTCCATAGTAAATTAAATTTTTGAATGATTTTTCATTGTGTTTATGTGAAACGGTAAGTATAATTCCATTTTGTTATAAAATTACATAAAAATCAAAAAATATTAAAAAGGAAATGGAAGGAAATTATCATTGAACTGAAGAAGAGGAAAAAGTTGTTAAAACCATAAGAAATCACGGCAAATCAATTTGAGAAATAGCAAAGACCTTAGGAAGATCTTTACACTTTGTGAAAAATGCTTTAACCAAAAAACAAACGAAAGAATCTCAAGGCAGACCTTAAAAAATCAGCTCAGAAACCAATAGACGGATACTGGTATTGGCAGAAAATTACCTCTTCAATTCCTCTGATGCTATTTCTGTTGGGATTTTTATTGAAATTAGTCCAAGAACAATTCATCGTCGACTTGTGCAAGCTAATCTTTCAGGAAAACCTTGCTGGAAAATTTTTACTAACGAGAAAACGGAAGAGGGATTACAATAATAGAACAGAACGAACAGAACATAGAGCAGATGGCGGAAAAAGTAACAAAAGATAAACTCAAGCGATGAAACAAAAATAAATTCGTTTAGAAACTATGGCAAATTCGTTTAGAAATGAATTTATTTCGGTTTCATCGCTCCCATATAATACTTGGCCATATTTTCCGCAGCAAAGTAAATGCTTCTGAGCAAGTTGTAATCTCTCTTCCGTTTTCCCATTAGTAAAAATTTTACAGCAAGTTTTTCCTAGAAGATTCGCTTGCACAAGTCAACGATGAATTGTTTTTGAACTAATTTCAATAAAAATCCCAACAGAAATAGCATCAGACGATTTGAAGAAGCCATTTTTTGCCAATACAATTATCCGTCTATTTGTTTCTGTGCTGGTTTTCTTAGGTCTGCAACGAGATTCTGCCATGTTTTTTTGCTAAAAGGTATTTGCATAGAGTCTAAAGACTTTCCTAAGGTCTTCGCTATTTCTCGCAATGATTTGCCGTGATTTCTCATGGTTTTAACAACTTTTTCCTCTTCTTCAGTTCAATGATAATTTCCTTTATAATATTTTATGATTTTTATGTAATTTTATATCAAAATGGAATTATTCTTACCGTTTCACATAAACACAATGAAAAATCATTCAAAAATTTAATTTACTATGGAAAAAATTATAAATAAGTCAAGTGTATCTATTATTATGATGAACAATTTTTATGGATTCATCGGAATTTCGCTTTTTATATTTAAATAAATGCATGTACCTGTCAAATATTTCGTTTTAAAGATGTAGTCAGATGGAACTATAATAAAAAATAGTTTTCACTGCGTTTTCGAGGGTATTTTTACGGTTAACGTTTCTTTAATATTTTAGAATAAGGTGTATCTATTATTTTGAGCCGGTGTGTATTTATGTAAGAGTAGAGAGAGAGTGAGAAAAATGTCCCTGTTAATTTTAACAAAGTGCAGGTGATGTAAACAGAAAAAACTTTTAAACTTCTTTAGAAGTATTCAAGAACAGAAAAAGAAAGAAAGAGAGAGAGAGAGAACAAGAGAAATCTCCTTGTTAATGTGATAAAATATTATCAATAGGGAAATGTTTGTAACAGTAAATGTACCAACAGCAACAAAAATCCCGTTAATAATTTAAATTCCTATTAAAAATTCTTGTTGCTTTCTTACGCCAACAGGCGATCCCTAAAACAATTTTAACAGTTTTTTAGAATTTTTTTTTTTTTGCATTTCCTACTAAAAAAAAAGGATTTTCTAATTCAAGGTTATTTTTATAAATTAAATAGAAATGTTTGTGTTTATTTTTCCTATGAAGTAAGCCTTCATGGAAAACATTATTAAAAATTTATTAACCAGAAACACTTGTCATGTCCACACATACCATCCATGTTGACATTTAAGTATCACAAGCAAAAAAAAAAAAAAAAAAAAAAAAAAAAAACTTTGCACAACAACCTTCATTTGGCCAGTTATTGTTTTATTTGCCAAGTAAATGCTTAAATATTGCAAATAAAAATAAAACAATTTCGAGAAAAAAAAGGTTTTTATTTCATTTGAAATGTTGTTGTTTTATGGCATATCCTTCCTTACATTTGTTATGACCAGTAATTGAAATGCTAACACAGAGAGAGAAAGAATGTTTTTCATTTTTAATGATGGAATTTGTTAAAATATATATTGCAAATGGCTGCTTGGTTAGTAAAACAGTCATTGCTGTAGTAGCGGTAGCCCATTTGAGTTTATTGATTGATTTTTGTGTTTTTCTTTCTATCCTTTTCCATCCTTTTTGTAACGCCTAATGATGTGTAATTATTTAATGAGTGTTTTATTTGTCTAGAGTGTGACGAAATGATTAACAAATAATTGTTGAAAACCATTAATTATTGATATTTAAAGGCATTTAATCGCTTAAAGGGCTAAAAGGTACAACAATTCTCTGCACTGCATTTTTATATACGTACGTAAGCACGTATTTGTAGAAGTAAAAAAATATTTGTAGAAAAAAAATTATAGTAAAAAACGATAACAAAAAATTTTTTCATTTACAATTATCGATAACAACAATTTTCCTATAAAAAATCGATAACAATAAATTTTTAACATGGAATTATCGATAATAATAAATTTTACACTTAGAATTATCGATAATAATAAATTTATCACTTAGAATTATCGATAACAATATATTTTTCACTTAGAATTATCGATAACAATAAATTTTTCACTTAGAATTATCGATAACAATAAATTTTTCACTTAGAATTATCGATAACAATAAATTTTTCACTTAGAATTATCGATAACAATAAATTTTTCATTTAGAATTATTGATAAGAATAAATTTTTTCATTTAGAATTGCCGATAACAATCAATTTTTCATTTAGAATTATCGATAACAAAAAAATTTCATTTTAAAAATAACGATAACGAAATATATTATTCAAGAAAATAATCGATAACAAAAACTCTTCTAAAAAAATATCGATAACAAACATATGTACTTATATACATATGTACATGTTCTGCAAAAAAATGTCAATTACAAATAATAATTTTCATATAAAAAGTATGGGCAATGAAAAATACTTACTTAAAAGTTTTCTATAAGAAATTTATCGATAACAAAAATGTTCCTTTAAGTAAATACCAATAATAAAAAGTACTGCACAAAAAATTAACGATAATATATCCATTTTATAAATAATTATCGAATCCTTTTTTCCTTACTTTAATTAAAGTTTCTTATGCCATTAAACCTAAATAAATGTTAAATTTTTTATTGATTTTTTTTTATTTTATATGCTTACACAGCTTAAAACAGAATCCAATTAATATTTTTAATTGCCATAAGCTGTTATAATACGCCCAACTTACATACATATATATTGATATGCCAATAAGCCTGAATGTATGCTTCATAAGTTTAAAACAATATGTGCTGAGGCCAGAAGTAGGTCATTAGTTATTAGTTTTACCCACAAACTATACAATATTAATTCCCTATAAAACATATATAAAAAGTTTAGTTTGTTCTGAAAAAAAAGAAAGGAAATTGATTTTTATCATTCAATTATGCTATAAATTGAAAGCTAAGGTAAGGTGAAAAAAAGGTATACACCCTTAAACTATGCTTTTATTTTCAATTAATTATGTTATTGAGGTTATGTTATGAATTGGGAGTGGAGAAAGTGATAAAATGAACAATAAGTGGTTTAAGAGTTTAATATGCATTTAATGTACTCACTCTCCCTTCCACTTACACTCTCAAGCTCTCAGTCTACCTTTTAATAAAAATTCTAATAATCGAAAAACTTAACCTCCTTTTGTGGTCATTTGATGAAGCATGTTTAGGCAACCATGCATGTCAGTCTTAATAAGAATGTTCTCCTAAGGTTATTTGCTAAAGCAATTACAGTACATGGAGAAAATAATAGAAACGAATATAAAAATTGTGTTCGCCCCAGCCCTTTTGTCCTGCTCACACAAACAAGTGTGCTCCAAAACAGAAGCCTTTCGCTGCTGAAAGTTGCTGGTAAATAAAATAAACTATCGCATACACAAATTTGTTTGTGTATTTATTATTTTTTCCCATTACTGTTGTTGCCTGTGCCACCCATACACACACGTATACATTTTTGTAATGCAGTTTACTTACTGCAATACATACTCAGAGAATTTTGCAAATAAAAAATCTTTTTTGGTTGCTCTTATAAAGTACGTTATACTTTGTGGTTGTATGTGTGGGATGTAAGCATTTGTTCTCCAAATCATGTGGGAGTATAACCGTGCTCTCTCTCTCTCTCTTTCTCTTGCTGTGCTTTGGAGTGATAAACAACTCATAACGTTTTTTTGTATTCATAATGCTTTAAAAAATTCACAACTATTTTCGGGGAATTTTTCTCATGTAATATCTGTTGTTAGTGTGGGTGGCTCATGCATAATAGTAAGGGAAATTTTAAGTGTGTGTTTAGTGTGTATTTTGTGGAATTGAATATTACTCTTGCAGTTTTTGAGGTTAGAATTGAAAATTTTAAAAGTTGTAAAAGAGAAATGTGGTATTGTTTTTAAATAAAATTAAAAATGTATTTACGAATTGAAATTTTGCAATAAAATTCTAGAAAACAAAGCTTTAGCTCGATAACAAAGCTTTACAATAACAAAACAACAACAAAATTAAAAGAGTAAAAATATACATTGATCAAATTACGATAGTAGAATTACATAAAAAGAGTACTAAAGACAGAAATAAAAAGAATAACAAATCAACAGTAAGATTCTAGAAGTTGACAGATTGAAAAGAAATAAAATATAAATGCTGCATAAGTTAACATAAACAGTTAGTTGTAGTAAAAACCGCTTCGTATTAACATTTTTATTATATACACTGTATAGTTTCATCTGTAAGGTAAAAAGATCGCATAACAAAATTGTTTTCATAGTATTATGTATAAAATTCTGTTTTTCATTTAAAGTACCCTGCAGGAAATGTCAATAGTGAAACTGTACTGACTTACTATTGACACAGTCACCAGTACTACTGACTTATTATATGACAGGCAATGCTTTTTACTATAGACATTTAACATGTGCGTGTCATTGAAAATCTACTACTGACGTTAGTACTATTGACTAGGTACTTCTTTTGGGACCATATATAGACATTGGAACCAGTGAATCAATAGTACAATTTAGCAGTTCTAGTCTACACTTTTGGTACTTTTCTGTAGTAAAAGTCGACAATAAAATTTCAATTTTTGTAAATATTTGATATTTTATTAAATATAAAAACTAAAAAGGTACAATTAATTAAGTCTCTCTTATTTATATAGAAACATCAAAATAACTTTTTTGTTTTAATAAAATTAAGTAAAATTATTAATCTTCTTTGGGAGAGTCGTCTTCTTCACGATTTTCATTATTTTTGGTTTTGCTGCGCCCCATTTGTTTGAAATATTTTTTCTTTTGGCGCTGAAATGCTGCTCTAAGTGTTTTGTCCGAATTTTCATTGAAAGTTGATATTACATCTGATATTAAAAAAACGAAACAAATTATTAAAATATTACAAATATTTATGAGAACACAAACAAGCATTTATTACCTATTAGGGCTTTAAAAACATTTGAGTATTCGCGCAACCTCTTTTTGCCAAAAGAGCCATCAACATTAAAATTCATGATAATATTTTGGCCAAATATTTCATAAAGGTTTCGTTCTGCATTACCCGCAAGGAGTGATTTCATTTATCGAATCTATTGAATATAAACAAAAAATGCAATTTTATTCCTTGAAGTAGTTCCACAATAAAAGTAAATACTTACATATGGGTCTGAATGAGTTTTCAAAATAGCATCAAATTCTCTCAGTTTTTCTTCTGAGTCGATAGGGAAAAATTCCATAAGATTTGAAGCAATTTCATTTTGTTTAACAATTGTGTCCAATATACCAAATTTTAATCTTCTCGCGCAAACTATATTTTGGAAAATCTATTTGAGATGACACAAACATTCAGGCTCCACAAAATTTTCACAATTTACACTTATAATTGTCTCATTTTCACTACTTCTATTTTTATATAACATTGATTGTTTTTTTATTAAACGTTTATAATTTCTTGACAATTTGACAATTGACAATTTTTTTTCTCATCAAAGCAAATTAAATAATTGTTGACGCTTCGATCACAACGTCACCATAAAGTCACCAATATAGTCGACAAAACTGGTGACTTGGAGACACTTGTCGACATGTTTCCTTCAGGGTAGTTATGGATTTATTTCTAAAAACCGACAAAAGTAAGTAGAGGTCTTCATTTAAAATTGTAATCTTTTAAGGTACAGGAAATAATCGTTTTCAAAAGGTAAAAAACCTAAGAATATATTAAAAATTAATCAGAAAGTTCTTTAAAACTCTTGAATATAATTTGTTTTCTATTTTTAATTATCTCAACTAGAATAAACCATAAATTGCGGTGTTTGTAGTGCTTTATTATCGATTTTTCATACGAATTATAGGCTTATTTGAAAGAAATTCTTGTTAAAAAAACATTAAATGATAAGAGTTATTAATTTTGTTTTTATATATATTCAGATACAATATTATTTGCGACAGCCATAAATTTTTAGTGTTTTTACGTGTCTAGATCTAATTCACCCTGAATTTAACCAACAATGAACTTTGATAATGAAAATCGAGCAACAAAAAAAAAACGAAACGCGAAATATGGCCCAAAACGTTTTAAGTTTATAAATATTAAATGTAAATAAATGTTGAAAAGTTAATTTCAGTACTTAATTTTTATTATCAATTTCGATAAGACATCAACAAAAAATTATTACAATATTATTGTTATTATTATTTATCAATAAAACACATACAAGTTTTTCTTTTTTATGATTTCTAAGAACGCACCCAATATTTTTATTTATTTTGTGTTTCTTTTTTTTTTAAGCAATATAATCAATTACCAATAAAAATAAAACAACGTTCTTTTTTTTTCAATCAATTATTGTTGATTTTAAAATTTAAAGAAAATATCTAAAAAAAAAAACCTGCAGCTTTTGTTTGTACACAAAATTGCAGTTTTAAGTTTTCATTGTGTTTTGGTTTTCATAAAAGCCTTTACTGTTATACCGTATACTCTAATAAATACTCACTCGTTCATATGCTGTTGTAAGTTCAAGTTTATTAACATCAATTATAAACACACTTTACTCTAATTCTCTCACCCTCTGTCTTTCTCCCTCCCTCTCTCTTTTTCACTTGTGTCTTTTAATTTTACTCACAAAGAGTTAAACTGTAAACCACAAGAAAACCTTTGCTTTTAAGTACATATACATACAGTTGTGTTCAAAATAATAGGAGTGCCTTTCATTTAAAAGCAAAGTTTAAAATTATGAAAAATAAAAAAGTAAATATCAAATTTTTTTACTTAAAATTTATTTCTAAATCATTTTCTAATTTTTTAACACTTAATTATTTAGTTAAAACTACGAAAACAAAAAATATTTCATGTAAATAAAGCTTACTCTCAAAATTAATTGTTCAAAATAATAGGAGTGTTAGCACACAACCTAATAATTTTTAAACAAAAGGCACAAAAGTTTGATATTATCTTAAAATGGTAAAGCTATTTTAGTATTTGGTTGAATAACTTTTGTTTTTAATGACTTCAGCACATCTACGAGGCATTGAGTCAATAAGATCTTGGCATCTGTTTAAAGGATTTTGATGGCACGCATCCGCGCACTGTGATCCATAGTTCTTCTGCATTTGAAGGTTGTTTCTCTGCAGCATACTTTTTAACATCTCCCCATAGATGTTTTATGGGATTAAGGTCAGGAGACTGAGCTGGCCACGCTATAACCTTTACCCCATTAACCCGAAACCACTCATTTGCCAATTTACTGGTGTGTTTCGTGTCCTTATCTTGTTGGAATATCCATTTTAGAGATGTGGACAAAGTGCCGACATAGACGTTCCTATCCATTATGTCTCTAATTGGATGTATTGGGCCTACACCATTATATGAAAAGCTTCCCCATATCAATAGTTTTGCACCACCATGTTTAACTGTCTTTTGTGTATACTGAGCTTTATCTTTGGTGTTGAGCAGACGTCTAACATACTGTCTAGACCCAGTGCCACTAAATAAAACAATTTTGCTTTCGTCGGTCCACTGTATGTTACTCCATTTTTCTTTCGGATATTTGATATGTTCTTGGGCAAACTTTAAGCGTGCTGCTACCTGTTTTTTTTTTTTTGTTAGCAATGGCACCTTTTGTGGACTTCTTACCGAATAAATTGTTATCCATCAGACGCCTACGAATAGTAGGGCCACTTACGGCAAGATTCAGATCCTTTTGAATTTTTTTAAAGACGCCAAAGGATTTATTTTGCTGTATCGCACAATTCGCCGGTCATCGACAGTTGATTTTTTGCCCTTGCGCCCACGCATTTCGGGCTTTTTTTTATATTTTAATGCATTTGGGATCATTTGATCGGAGTAACTTAAGATTTCCTTAATTTCTTTGTAAGTTTTGCCTTTTTTTCGAAGATTTTTTAATTAGTTCTCTCTTTTCTTCAGTAGAGTGCTTTCGTCGTCCCACTATTACAAAAATTTATGTGAATCACTGTAGAAAAAGTTTTAATTACATTCACCCTTATTCTGGTTGTCGTCGTCGTCGTCGTCGTCGTCGTTACCAAAAATGATGTCGATAAAATCAGAGTCGACAAAATCAGAGTCGACACAACACAATATCGACGGCGTATTGACCCACAGAATACCAAATGTGTGTCGACAGTCATCTATAACTGTTAATAACGACAAACAGAATACCAATTTTAAACTGTCGACGCAAGACGACGTCGACGACGACAACCAGATTAAGGGTGATTTTTTCCGTACTTACTATTTACTTTTTTTAAATTATATGCTGTTATATTTTTATTTTTAAAAGAACACTCACACTCCTATTTTTTTGATCAACTGAAATTAAGGGCAAACACAGAAATGAATCAATTTCATCGCAAATATTAAAGTTATTACGAGATTCTTTTTTGTATTTTATTTCTTACGTATCGTTGTAACTACCATTAAAATATATCATGTTTTGCAAATTGGTACAATAAAAATTTTTGACTTTGAAAATATTACATGGTAGCACTCCTATTATTTTGAACACAGCTGTATGTACATGCATTGATAACAATCTAAAGTTCATTTATTTACTAACTTCCATTCCATTATCTCTTTAACATACTTACTCACTCTCTTTCTTATTCCTCCTTTACTGTTCTTGTTGTTGTGTAAACAATATTACAAGGGAATTTTTTTTTTTTGCACTCATGCGAAAAGGTTGATATTGTTTACACACACACACACACACACCGTAAGCAGGTGGTGTTGTCAACATCATATTGTTATCGGAAAGTTAATTGTTGTTTCTGTTGTTGTTGTTCTTGTTTGTTATATTTAAATCAAAAAGAAATTAATTCTAGATAACGGTTTTTAATTTAAATGTTAAATAAAATTTATAGTTTATTCGTTGAATAACAATTGCGTTTTAAGTTGTTTTTACCCTTACCCTACACACTCATACATACATACATACATATAACGAAGAAGAAGAATAATTGCTTTATTTTCAAAGAATTTGTTTCTTCTCAGTTTGCCCTCTCTCACTTACTCTTCTATGCTTTTCTATTTTACATAAAATCCTTGAAAACAGCAACGAAAACAATAACAACAACAAAGACGACGACGACGACTACTACACTTGGGTTTTTAGCAGTCGTTTAGGCTCGTGTAACTAACTGTTGTGACACCTACACTACTGCCATATGGAAGATTTTATTGCTTCCTTGAATTTCGCAATGATTACGTTGTGTATTGTTTTGTTATTATTTTTCCTAATGTGGGTGGGCGACTGTTCGTTCAATAGAAAACTTCTGCAATAAATTCCCTTTTTTTCTCTCTTTGTTGTGGTCTTTACCGCCCCCACTGCTATAGTATTTTCAGATGTTCTTCTGCTACTTAGAGTGGATATTGGTTTTAGAAATTGTCATAAATTGTCTCTTTTGATTATTGAGAAGAAAAGACATTCTTTTCAAAGATTTACTGTTTTAATGTATAAATAAATTGGCTTTGAAATAAATTCAATTGCGAAAAAGGATTGTGTGTGAAGTTAGCTATGACATTATTTTTATTTTTTTTTTTTTTCAGTGAAAGTTATGTTAACAGAGACTGTTAAGTTAACATAGTTGAAAATTTGGAAACGTGAGTAAAGAACATCATCTTAAATAATCAGGAACTTAGTGATAAGTTAGAGCAAAAGTAAAAGGAAAACGAAGCTAAGAAATATGAAAATAACAATTTTTTTTTTTTTTGGTATAACCAGCACTCAGGGGATGGCCCCTACTCATGCAGTGCATTGTGCAGGTTTAGGAAAATAGGTTATAGGAAGGTGGAAAGAGGTAGTAGTGTTTGTGGACATTTGATTTAAACTTACCAATATCGTAACTGACGGGAAAAACTTCCGCAGTAAGATCATTCCACAAGCGAGCAGTGCGGGCAATAAATGAATTTTCCCTGTAATGCATTGTGCGGTTCACTGGATGTACTCACTGGATGGTTCAGAAGGATGTGCTCTGCCAGACGTACGAGTACCACGTAAAAATATGTGATTATCGGGAACCAAGCCCCTTATATCTCGAGAACAACTCCCATTACACTCATTTAAGTCTTTCAAAAATGCAGAGGAAACAATTTACATATTGGAAATAAAAGAGTTATAAAATATAAGAATTTTACCTTGGAGGCCATAAATGGGGTAGAATTCGACGAAATTTTAAAAGGTGCAGTTTTCTGACTAACTTGCATTTTTTGGTGCATGACATGCATTAATTTTTTGGTCGATGACTTGTATTTTTTTTTTTATCGATGACTTGCATTTGTTGGACGATAACTTGCTTTTTTTTTTGGTTGATGACTGGCATTTTTTTGTTCCATGACATGAATTTTTTCGTCCATGACATGAATTTTCTGGTTGATGCCTGTAATTTTTTGGTCGATGACTTAAATTTTTTTTTGATCCATGACTTGCATTTGTTAGCCGATGATTTGAATTTTTTTTTTTTTTTTTTGATCGATGACTTGCTTTTGTATGACGATAACTTGCAGTTTTTGGCCGATGACTTGCTTATTTTGGTTGATGACTGGCATTTTTTGATCGATCATTGGCATTTTTTAGTGCATGACTAGAATATTTTTGGTCGATAACTTGCTTTATTTGGTTAACTTGCTTTTTTTGGTCGATAACTTGCTTTATTTGGTTAATGACGTGCATTTTTTGATCGATGACTTGCCACTTTTGGGTCGATGACTTGCATTTTTTGATTGATGACTTGCTTTATTTGGTTAATGACGTGCATTTTTTGATTGATGGCTTGCCACTTTTGGGTCGATAACTTGCATATTTGGTGGATGTACTGCATATTTTTTTTGGTTGATAACTCGCATTTCTTGATTGATGACTGGCATTTATTGTGATTGTTGACTTGCATTTTTGGTGGATGACATGCATATTTTTGTTGATGACTGGCATTATTTGATTGATAACTTGCATTTTTTGGGTCGATGACTTGCATTTTTTGATTGATGACTTGTATTTATTGTGTCGATGTCTTGCAATTTTTTTTTTGTTTTTTTGTTGTTCCTTGCATTTTTTATGTCTATAACTAGTATTGTTCGTTATCGATAAATAAAATGTTTATCGATAATTTCGTTTAGAAAAATTTCTTGCAGTCGATAATTTTCTATACAAAATTTCGAAATAGCGATCATTCATTATTCGTTATAGATATACACATAATTGCTATCAAAACCTTTTGTTATCGATAATTTCCTAACAATTAAAAATATCGTATGTATGTACATAGAAATTGTTGCCTACTTCATGGTTCATTTTAAAATATTTTGAAATCTGAAACAAAGTTTACTTATGACAATGTAAATGGCCACTGAACTACCATCATTTTATTTTTAATTGACAAAAAAAAAACCTAAAACCTAAATTTATAAATCTGGCAACCTTAAACGATATAATGATGAGGGTTTGTTTTTCAATATTTTTGGCTGTTAGCCAGGTGACATAGAGACTCATATTTTGAAAGCCAACACAAGGAGGACAAAAATAAATTTAAAAAAAAAATGAAAACAAAAACAGAAAGTAAATGTGGACATTAAAATGTAAGAATAATAACAACAATGACAATAATAATAATAATAATAATGTATTGTAGATTGTATTTTTTGTGGGTAAATAAATCAATATTAAAAACAAACTGTTTTTTTATTTATTTAGATGAGAAAGGAAGAGATAGCCAGTGGTGGTGTGGTGGTAGTATATCATTTCATAGTTTATTTATTTACTTGTCTACTCTGCTAAAGATTATTTAGAAAAAAGTGTGTGTTTTTATTTGGTGAAAAAAAAAGCAAACTAAAAATTTATTATAATTTATATTCATCATGGCAATATATAAACATTTCAGTCATTATGAGTGACTGAGTGAGTGGTTGTTGTGTTGAGTATGACGTTAGCAAGTGAAATAATCACATAAAATATATTGTGATAATTATTATTATTGTGTCTTTATTTGTCATACAATACATACATACATACAGCACTTTTACTCTTGTACTCACTTTTTTATCCTCTCTCTCTCTCACCTTCACTCTCTTTTACTATTCTTTGCTATTTTTAACTTGAAAATTAACGCCTTCACTTACACCACATCCCCGACATCACCAGTGAAGAAAGCAAATCACGTCATCAGTCTTTATGAGTGCGACCGTGTCTCAATTGGTTTTGTATGCCATTAAACAAGTAGAAACGTCATTATCGTAGTGCATTTAGTGTTGTTGTTGTTATTGTTAGATTATTCGTTATTATTGTCGTTGTTTTATGCATAACAGGAAAATCAAAATAAAAACAAAACAAACAAAAACAGTAATTTAAACGTAATGAATGGCAATACCTCCATACAATCTAACATGTTAACGAGGTGATTGGTGGTGTTTGTTTAGAATCTTTGCACATCAGAAATATATGAATTTGTTTACACGTTTAAAGTTTAAAACAATTGATGAATACATTGTTTCCTGGCTTTAATTGTTTTAAGCAATCGAATTTAATTAATTTCATTTTTCTATAGAAATAGAACATGTTTATCGAAACATGTTATCGAACTATCGAATAATTTTCTATAGCAATTGTTTCGATAACAGTAAATTTATATAGAAATTGTTTCTACAACAATTAGTTTCTATGGAAATTGTTTCGACAACAATATGTTTCTATGGAAATTGTTTCGATAACAACAAATTTCTATAGGAATTGTTTCGATAACAGTAATTTTATATAGAAATTGTTTCGATAACAATAAATTTCTATGGAAATTGTTTCGATAACAATAATTGTCTATAAAAATTCTTTCTACAACAATAAATCTCTATAGAAATTGTTTTGATAACAATAAGTTTCTACAGAAAATTATTCGATAACAATAAATTCTTATAGAAATGGTTACGATAAAAATAAGTTTCTATAGAAAATTATTCGGAATTATTCGGTAACAATAAATTTCTATAGCAATTGTTTCGATAACAGTAAATTTGTATAGAAATTGTTTCGATAACAATAAATTTCTAAAGAAATTATATCGATAACAATAATTTTCTATAGAAATTGTTTTGATAAAAATCAATTTTTATAGAACAATGAATGATAACAATGAATTTCTATAGAAATTGTTCCGATAACAATAATTTTCTATAGAAATTGTTTCGATAACAATAAATGTCTATAGAAATTATTTCGATAACAATAAATTTCTATAGAAATTGTTTCGATAATAATAATTTTCTATAGAAATTGTTTCGATAACAATGAATTTTTATAGAAATTGCTTCGATAACAATAATTTTTTATGGAAATTGTTTCGATAACAATAAATTTTTATAGAAATTGTTTCGATAACAATAATTTTCTATAGAAATTGTTTCGATAACAATAAATTACTATAGGAATTGTTTTTATAACGAAAATTTCTACAAAAATTGTTTCGATAACTAAAATTTCTACCGACAATTTTCCGATAACTAGAATTTCTACAGAACATTTTCCGATAACTAAAATTTCTATAGAAAATAGAAATTTTTTCGTTAAAGGTCTACTGTCCGATGTCACGAATCCATTCTAAAAACCGAATAGCAAAATCACCTTTTGGTAAGCTTTGTTTTTGCATTCTGCATTTTTTTAAGACTACGAGCCTATTCAATAACACCCTTAAAGCATTTTTTTCTCTTTGCAAAATACAATTTCAAGCCTGTCGTTGTGTTGTAAGAAAACAAATTTTCTTTTTAAATTTCTCTTACAAAACAAAATTCAAATACTGATAAATAGAAAGAGAGAGAGAAAGAGAGAGCGAGAGCTTGTTTACCTGGTTATTATGTGTAGAACTTTCAAAAGGAAATAAAATTTCATGCATGCTGGCGGGGTTGGTATGTATGTATGTATATAAAAAAGATATAAAAAATCATAGCCTACTTTTATGCGCGTGTATACAATTTATCCTCATTTATTATTTAAAAGTGGAACTTTTCTTTCACATTTTACTCGTGAATACTCATGTAAAAATATTCGACATCGTATTTTTGAAAAGTCATTGACACCATATATATGTTTACATGATTTTGTTCTTGTTGCTTTTGTATTTATTTTAAAATATTCATTCATTTTTATAGCACCCATAGACACTTATTTAATGTAACGTAATGTAATTATATGTCACAGGCTTACAAAATATTCAGTATTAATAATATGAAGTATTTTTTGTTGTCTATTTTTAGGTTTATAAGACAGCAGCAGCATAAATTCAATTGAACTAAATAATGGTGAGTTTTTTTAATACATTTTTGTGTGAATATTGTATATAATTATTTAAGAAAAGTTTTATATTTTACTTTATAAAGAGAAATTAAGGCTAAGTAGATGCGTAACAAAACGTTTGGACTAACAGGGTTGCCAGCTGTTAAATATCTTTCATTTAAAGTGTCGTTTATGTGGTGAATGGTATGTCATTTACAAAAATGAATCATTTATCAAACGAGAAACGCTTAAAAAATAGTTAAAACGGTCTACGGAAGTGATTATCCAAACGTGTCCACTTTCTAGCATTATGGCGAGATAATGGTAGTCATACTCGTCTGTGTGTTACAATATTGAACCAATTTTCTTTGAAATCTTTACAAATCCAAATCTTTTTTTTTTTTTTTTTTTTTTTTTTTTTGTTCAAATTCAAACAAGCTTAGCATTTAATAACCATATGGTTTCAATTTTTTTGTTTTCAGATTATTAAGCAATTTTTTGTTTCTGTCTTTTTTTAAATTCCCATGACAAAAATATTTCACATGTTAAACATATGGACGGGGGAACAAAATAACTCATTCATGTAAAAAATAATTTTGCAATTTAATACACCCCTTAAGTTAAGTTGAGATAACTTCAGTGTTGACTTTTTAAATTGCGACAGTCAGTCAGCAATAAAAAACAAAATATATTCCCCCTCACCCCAGAAAACTGATACTTCTTTAGAATATTTTTGTGTGGAATTTGTTCCAAAAAATTAACTCTGGAATGTAAAACACTGGCAGGCAAGCAGACAGACATACAGACAGAAACAGAAGTTGTATGTTAAAGTGTAAATGAAATTAAAAAAAAAAAAAAATAAAAACATGTGTTGCACCACTTCATCAAATTGGATTAATGGAGCATGTGAAACGGTTATAAAAAGAATTTTTTTTTTTGTAATTTCTTTGAGAATATTTTACGCACAAAAACACAAAATTACCACTCATAGCAAATCATTACAAAAAAAAAAAATCCTCAAGTTTAATTGGACGTCAACCCAAGCCGATGGAATAGACACACCAAACATGTTACATGATACAGCAGTTGTCTATATTCTAGAACCAACTAGATCATCTGATGAAGCCGCTTAAACTGTTGATGTCCATAATCAAGAAATCAATAAGATCGTCTACATAGTGGCCAACATGGTGATTTTTCCTTCTCCGACATAGCGCTAGTTATGAACCTAATAGGTAAAGAACAGTTTCCTCCTTTATCTTATCCCTAGAGCTGCAACAGAAAACAGTTGTGATGTGTTCAAGGCCAATGTGTCTCACATAAGCTTAATTTACTATCGTGCCACTTATATTTACAACCTGTGAGGAAGTAGTTCAGTGTGTTGAATGCCTATGCAATACTCCACCTTGCGATGTACCTATACTCACTTCCCTTGTTAGAAGGATCAGCAACATTATCTAGAAAAAAAATGAGATATTTTATTTGGTTTATGAAGTTAAATTCTTTGCTTTCTCTCTTTAGATTAATATTTTTTAAGATGTCGCCTAAGTGTATGCAAACCTTTTAGAGGTTCTCTAATTGTATACACCCCCTAAAAGTATGTAATATTTTAATTCCATTTCCATTTTGTAGAAAATCATTTCATAATACAACGCTTAATGATTGTCGGCTTATGTTTTCCATTAAAAGTCCGTTTAAAAGTTTCCCTAATTGTATGCAACATTTTTTAATGGGATCAGATTTAAAAAGTTTAGTTTCATTAGTTTTTCTAAGGAATTTTGTTTAAAGGTATCTTATGCATTTTAAATAACTTACATAAGTTTTTTTTTTCGCGATTGAAAAAGAAAATTGAAATTCCTTTTTAAAGTTTACCTAAAAGTATGCCACATTTTTTAAAATGTCTTGTTAAATTTAATATTATAATGATGGCTATTGTTTTATAATCGATTTGTTTTTTTCTTGCTTTGTTTCTGTCCCTTTTATTTTTACTTATTCTTTATACAATTATTATATAATAATTCTCTTACGGCAGCTGTCGTTTTTAATATTTTCTCTGATGATGCTGCGGCTGCTGCTACTGGCACTGGTTCATTATTACACTTGGGCAACCATAACTGGAAAAATAATAATGAAAACACGAAATCATTCATTTTCTGTTTTCGATTGTAATTTTTCTTACGTTTTATTATGTTTTTTATTTCACGAATAATTAATGCAGTTCGTTCTTCTCAGGCATTATATTTTGTTTAAAAAAAAAAAATATTTTGCTTTTGCATGCAATTCAATTCCATCTGTGGCAAGGCTGACTCAAAATGCTTGATGAAAAAAAGCATTACGGAGAGGTTTGGTGGTTTTCCATTTTATTTGCTTAACAATTGCAATTCTCCCACATTTTGATGGCAAGAAAAATTCATGAAAATTCATACAGAAAACCAACACTTTCATTTTTAAAAAAGCATTTCTTTTAACTCTGTTTACACTGGCTGGCGCTGTTTTATATGCTTCAGTTAATCAACTGCAAGAGAGCGTACTTCTATAAGTTTTTTTAGTGGAAATTAAAGCTCTCATGTAAGTTGTCTATTCATATTTGATTCAATGAAATGAAATATTTCCGAAAAAATCTCAACAAAAACTTTTCATTGACTCTGAACAATATTTATCTAAAATTATTTTAACAATCCTGTTAAAAGTTCAAATAAAAACGTTTATTTTTCATTTTTCTTAGTTTTTTTTTATGAAGAATTCATGATTTTCATACGAGTAACCGTTTAGAAATCTTTGTTACGAAACTCATTTCAAGTAAAAAAATTATCAATAAAGTTTAGAAATTGTACAATTAATTAATAGCCACAAAAAGATTTGTCAAAAATAGCGTTTATAGAAAAAGTAACCACATTATGCAATTATTCGTTACATCATAAATTTTACAAAAGTAAACCAAATGTTACGAATTGTAATAAATGCTTGTTTAAAAATGCAAAATCAATGATTTTAAATCATTGATTTTAAAACGAGTACCCATTCAAAAGTGACGATTATAAGCGAGTAACCGCTTTAAAGTAACCATTTTGTAAGATTTACTCGGGCTGAGTTTAAAAAATAGTAACAACAAATCCTTCCTTTTAGGTTACTTTTGTCTTTTATTTTTATTTCAATGTATTCGTCTAGTTAAAGTAGTTGAGTGCGAGTACTTTGTACAACACCATCACCTTTCTTGATAAAAAAAAAATAAAATTTTTTAAAACCACCATTGCCACTACCACCACCACAACATCTTCTCAGTGAAGATATTTATACCTCGTATAATAACAAGTCAAACTGCAATTTCATGCTGTGAATTCTTAGTTGCATAGTACGAGCACAGAAAGAAACAGAGACTGAGTACTCGCATTTCGTTAGTTATTCCTTAATGCTTGTTGCTTTTCTCTCTATTCTTTAGATATGTACATACACATATTAAAGTTGTTATTGCTTTTGTCATTATTGTCTACTTAAAATGATACGTGTACGTATGTACGTATGCACATAAAAACTTTAAAATTAAACCGAGCAGCAGCTAAAAATTGTGTCTTTAACTTCACTTCAATAATGTACGTTAGTGTTAGTGTAACATGGCGGTAGGATTAAGGTAAAGCACTTGTGTGATTTACAACAACTCAGCACAAAGAAAAAGAGAAAAGAATAACCCTGAACATGCAATATGATACAATGACCTTGACAAGTCATGTGTTAAAGGAGATCATAAATTTATTTCTATTTTTTCAACTACTACGTACGCATACTGTGGTTAAGGTGAGTGGTGGTGGTGGTTTAAAAAAGAAAGGGGAGAGAGAGAGAGAGACAGAGAAAACACTCTCCGTTAGTAAAGAGGAACTCTCTGTTGAGTTTTTTGCAGGAGAAAGAAAACATTTACATATAATCTGTTACACAAAACACCCGTTTGTTAGGTGGTTTTTTTTTTTTCTTGAGATGATAAAACTTATTTAATAAGGTTTCAAAGACAAGACATCCTTTGTCTACACGTGGAGCATAGAGATAAGTAAGATTTAAATATTATTGGATGGGGGAAACAGTAGCAAGATAACTTTGAAATAAAATGAATGGAAGAACATTTTTTATAATAATTTGGTTTAAAAACTCGTAGAATATTTAAAAAAAATTAAAGCAAATTTTTTAATTTCTACGCCTTTTACCGTTATTTTGCTTTGAAACAAAAAAACCTGTATTTATTTTTATTGTAAATATTTTTCTTTATTAACAATTAAACATAAAATGCATAATTTTTATTTGTTTTTTTTTTTTTTTTTTTTTGTTTTTTTTTGTTTTTATTTTCACAAGTATATGCAATTCATTTTGGGGGCTATTTTGTTTGCGTTTTTTTTTCTGATTCACTTTTTTGCATTGCTGCCAAGTTGATGTCATATACACTCGTTCGTTTGTACTGTGTTAAAACAGAAAAAAAAAAATAAAGAAAAGTATTACCAGAAATAGTTTTTCATGCACATTTATTTTTGCATTTTTTCCCTTCCTACTGTAAATAATCATGACGTACATAGTGGTGTTAGCGATGAAAAACAAAAATTATTTAATTTTTATTTTTTTCTTTTTTATACAATTTTGGCGTTTCTTATTATACGTGTTTTAGCGATCATGACGACGTTTTCATTGTTGCCCGCCTAACTATGATGAAGGCATTGGTTTTTGCAACAGTACCCCGGTGATTCGTTTAACAAGTTTTGATGTGGGTTAGGTTAGGTTAAAGTTGGCTGCTATCTGAACAATTTATATATCAGTTGCTTCCTTCAGGGTCCATATTATAACTGCTGGTACTTTGGTCCTTGGTTTTTTAGTGTAAAAGGATAATAGTCAAGTAGGTAATGTGTTGGCTTATTACACGTGAGCCTGTGGTTCAAACCCTAGCTCAGGCAACTCGAACAAAGTGAAATATAAACAAAAATTTCTTCGACAACTTCCTCTTAGCAGTCTTTTGGCAAAAATTCGGGGAGTAAAATAAAATTCCCATGAAAAGTTTCTCAAAAAAATCAATGTTTCTAAGCCGGCCCGCCACTTATGTATAAAATTAACACACACAGCATAAGTGGTGTAAGAAACTGGGTTGTAATCCTGACTAAACGGTTAATTCACAATTAAATTAAGAATGTCTTCAACTGAAAAACTCATATAAAGGGCTATCCATTTCGTGGTTTCAAAAGTATGGGACTGGAATTCAACATCTGTCAAACTACATATGTTGTGAAACCAATTTTTTTCTTTTCAGTTGAAAGTCTGACATTGACGAAAATGGATCGCTTAACTATCACACAACGCATAAAAATTATCAAAACCTACTACAAAAATAGTGAGTCTGCCACAGCCACGTATCGTGCTTTAAGAGGAGATTATGGTTTACATAATCGTCCAACTACGCAAGCAATTGGCAAAATTGTGAAGAAATTTGAAGAGACTGGAGTGATTACAAACATTGAAAGGCCTGTGCATCATCGTTTCGCTCGTTCCGCTGATAATATCGCTATTGTAAGTGAAAGTGTTGCCGAAGACCCGAATGTGTCGATTCCTCGTCGTTCTCAAGAATTAGGACTGTCTTACGGCACATTATGGCGTATTTTGCATTTAGATCTACACCTACATCCATATAAAGTCCAGCTCACGCAACTACTGAAGCCAGCTGACCATTCACAACGTCGTAGATACGTAGAATGGGTGCTTGAACAACAGGCGGTGGACGGCAATTTTTCGAACAAAATTTTCTTCAGCGATGAAGCACATTTCAAACTCGGTGGGTATGTTAATAAACAAAATTGTCGTATTTGGGGTTCTGAGAATCTTCAAGTAATTGAAGAGAGGCCATTACATCCAGAAAAAGTCACTGTTTGGTGTGCTCTTTGGTCCGAAGGTGTGATTTTACCTTACTTCGAAAACGACGATGGAACGACTGTCACCGTCAATTCGGAGCGTTATGGTCGTATGATAACCGACTTTTTTTTTGCCTGCTATTGAAGAATACGACTTGGAGAATATGTGATTTCAACAAGACGGTGCCACATGCTTTATTGCAAGACACATTTCCTGGCCGCGTAATTTCTCGTCGTGGCGATATCAACCGGCCACCAAGATCATGCGATTTGACACCATTAGACTTTTTTCGTGGAGCTACGCGAAAGACCTTCAACTCTTGAGCACTTAAAAACCAACATTCGTCAAGTTATGGCTGAGATACCGCCAAATATGTGTCAAAAAGTGGTCGAAAATTACCTCAAAAGAATCACTTCGCGTGGAGGTCATTTAAATGATTTATGGTGTTTTCTTTTCTACAAAGAAAATGTCACCCTCTTACAAGGTGCATTAAAAAATTTTTGACCAACCCTGTTGTAATGTCATTTTTTATTTGAGAAAAACATAACACAAATATTAAAAAAGGGTATGTCCTGTGTTTACCACTTATTAAGAAAATGAATGAGGAAATGCCAATTTGTTCAAAGATGTTGCCAGATCGCTAATTTTTCGACTTCATTTTTTGCACGCTTTTTTTATAACAAAAAAAAATATTTTAACACTGTTCTAACATTGATGCAATTTTTTATATTGCTGACCATGTAGCTTTATTAATGTAATATTTCCTTAAGATTACTCCACAAAACAATGAAAAATTTAACTTCAAATTGGATAACAATACCAGGCGACTTTTTTTAAATTTCATCTGGTAGCCCTATAAATAAACAAAAGTCATCTGCTTTACAGGGCATTATCAGCACTCTCGATTTATACAGGGCATAAAATGCAATGCCCTCCACCATAGGCAAGTGCGAATTATTTAGAATAAAACATACCACCCTTTTTGAGGGCGAAACATTTTTAAGAAACAAACGCAAAATTGCATTTTGCGTTAATAAAATGCACATTTTTTGGTAGAAAAGAAAACACCATTAGTGTTTCACACATAATGTCAACGTTCAAACTTTACAATAAAAAAGAAATATCATAAAAAAAAATATTTTATATGTGTTTTATTTACGTTTACTTTTGAAACCACGAAATGGATAACCCGGTATATTTACATCAGCCGTTAATTGAGTGCTTAGTGTTTAACTACTCTCTTTAACTGCTCTCTGAGTTTTTTATTCGCTGTCTCTTTCTTGCAATGAGGTTCCTATGGTTGGCATTATTTATCGCAGCTGAATTTCGAACATTTTTCGTTCAGGCTGCCTGAATTATTGTCTGTCTGTCTGCCTGCCTGCCTGTATAATTTTTAATTTTTTTTTTTTCTGTATTTCACATTTGCAAACTTGTTTTCTACACAATAAATTTTCATAAGATTATAGAAAAAGAAAAAAAATTAAAAAACTAAAAACACAATAATTTTTTTTCTGGTTCGTTGTTTTTTTCCCCATTTTTTTTTTATTAAAAACATTAATAAATAAAATCTTAGTCAAGGTAAAGGTCAAGTTGATGTAATTGCTTATTTTTTTTGCTACGGTTAATTTTTTTTATTTAATTTTTGTTTTTTTTTTTTGTATTTTGTATTTTATTTGTTTATAATTCACCATATACTATAAACAATTAATATTTATTTAATGGAATATAATATCGTATACGGAGAAAATCTGAATTAATTTATTTTTTTTTTTTTTTTTTTTAACGCTTTAATACAAATTAATATTTGCATTTTAAGGTTCATTTAACGTTAAATTTATTTTATTTTTTTAATATTTAGTTTTTATAGTGGTTTAGCAATCATGTTTAATGACACATTAACGTCATATTGAAAGCACGTGTATTAAATGGAATTGAAATTGAATTTCAATTTTTAACACATTTTCATTATAATAACGTTACAATTACTTACAAGTTCACTTAATCGAAATAGTTTTGGGTGAGCGAAAGAAATGCAATATCTTGGATCTTCCAATAGGGACTTTTGAACTTCAACAGTTGATAATGGTCATCTGTGAAATTAGTTGTCATGTATGCAGT
The DNA here is from genome assembly GCA_927399465.1 of Sarcophaga caerulescens. Lineage (NCBI taxonomy): Eukaryota > Metazoa > Arthropoda > Insecta > Diptera > Sarcophagidae > Sarcophaga > Sarcophaga caerulescens. The sequence goes on from OV656866.1 coordinate 106,670,689, forward strand.
CTTACTTAATTGATCATTAAAAGCCTTCAGTTAGGATTACGACCTAGCTTCTTACACCACTTATGTTGTGTGCGTTAATTTTATACATGAGTGGTGGCGGGACCTACAGTTTAAAGTCGAACGACAGATTTTTGAGAAACTTTTCATGGCAATTTTGTATTTACTCCCAGTGCTTTTGCCAGAAATCCACTGAGAGGAAGTCGCCGAAGAAATATTTTTTCATATTTTCATTTTGATGTCTGACCTGAGGTTTGAACCGTGGCCTTACGTCTAATAAGCCGACACACTACCTACTAGACTACGGCGACTTTTAATTTATTCAGTCTGACTTAATTGGTCGCAATTGATCACTCTTTAGTCAGGATTATAACCCAGCTTCTCTCCATATCCATGTTGTCTGTGTTGATTTTTTATGATTGGTGGGACGGACCTACCGTTTAAGCGTCGACTCCGAACAACAGATTTTTGGCAATTTTATTATGCTTTCAGAGTTTTGGACAGAAGACTACTAAGAGGAAATCGCCAAAAGAAATGTTTTTTTCAAAGTTCATTTATTCGAGATATCTGAGCCAGGGGTTGTTGTACAGGCTCTCGTCTAATAAGCCAACATAGTACCTACTAGACTATGGTGACTTCAATGTCTTTATTGATTACCAAATGCCAGATTACAGCAATGGTGTCCACAAAGCACACATCTTGTATAGTCATACTACACTCACTAGGACCAGTTTGTAAATTTCCAACCGATGTCCATTGGATCCAAAGGAAATCGAATCTGTTACTGTCGTGAAATTACTTCATTCAAAGAGTGAAGAAATTTTTTATTTAAACAGTTTGTTCGGTCTGCCTCTTTTTATTGGTACCGATAGACGTTTGTACGTTATTGGGTGCAACCATGTGTATGTTATTGATCAAGAGAAAAAGAAGTTGTAAGGGGTGATTTTTTAAGAGCTATAGGAAAATTTTTCAAAAAAAAACACATAAAATTCAGAAAAATGTATGAAATCTTTATTTGAATCGATAGTTCGGTCCATATAATTTAATGTTTGAAGATAATTTCATGCAAATGTTAACCGCGACTGCGCCTCAAATGGTCCATCCGCTTAGTCCAATTTTGGCATACTCTTTCCAACATTTCGGCCGGTATCTCACGAATAAATGCTTCAATGTTGTCTTCCAATGCGTCAATTGAAGCGGGCTTGTCTGTATAGACATGAGCTTTAACATAGCCCCAGAAAAAATAGTCTAAAGGCGTTAAATCGCACGATCTAGGCGGGCAATTGACCGGTCCCGAACGTGAAATAAAATGTTCACTGAACTCGCCTCTCAATAAGTCCATTGTTACGCGTGCTGTGTGGCATGTTAAAACCACATGTCATGCAAGTCAAGCTCTTGCATTTTGGGCAAAAAAAAAGTTGGATATCATCTCACGGTAGCGCTCACCATTCACAGTTACGTTACGATTCGCAGCATCTTTGAAGAAGTACGGTCTAATGATGCCAAATTCAATGATTTGCAAGCGTTGTTCGTTTGTAAGACGATTCATGGTTAAATTATAGACCAAACTGAAGATGTTTGACAGTGAAACAAAACACGAAACGTGCGTGAGCTGTTTAAACCAGTATTGCCAAAAAGATAATAGCTAAAAAATCACCCTTTATATATCTTGCTAATGTCAGGTCTTGTACATCTTTGATGAACAAGCAAAATATAATTAAACTTCTTGAGATGTTTTGATGCAATCAACAGAGAGTTCAAATATTATTCTTCTCCTTCTCTGTTACGCGAAAAAAAAAGGCCGGAAAAATATGGGCTTCTAGATCACACGACCATATTTTAAATGTTTTTGGATTTGCTTTATCATTTCATTGTATTTGAGCAGAATTTATGAATATTTAATTAATTGCATGATGTTAACAAATCCTCATCGTATTTTATTTAAAAATCACACATTCAAACTGTTTTAATATTTGCATTCGCATTCGCATACTCATATTCGCCTTCATATTCACATTCGCATTCACATTCACTTTCAATGTCAATGATTTTCAAATCAAATGAAATATGAAATGTTTGTCTGCCTGCCTCTGCCTAGTTATTGCTGTGTTGAGCTGTGCTGTGCTCGTAAAGTATTAATTAATCGGACGAATGGAATTCATATGTTAATTTCGTATCGCTTATTAATTAATTTTTTTTTTTTTCAAACATTTTCATACATATTGTTTATATGTATTTACAAAATAAATAAGCAAATAAAACATATTGTTAAACATTTTGTATTTATTCTCAACAATTTTTGCATTTATTTTCTGTGGGATTTTTCTGTCAGAATTTGTAGATTCTTTTAACACCCATATCACGTCACATTATCAACCAATTTTGGCATTTCAAATAAGATGTTTAAACGATAAATAGACAGTTTCAGGAGATTGGAATGCTGAAATACATCAACACGCGAACAGCTGTATGGAAAATATCAAAGAAAATAAAGTATAAAGAATGTGCATTTTAACATATTTTGGAATATTTTTCAAAAATATTTCTTGACGCGGGGGGGAAAGATAGAAGGGAAGGAAACAGAAACCAAGAGCGTAACAATGCGTGCATTTTTGTTGTTTGACCACTTTTTCATTAATTTCTCTGAAATCACTTATTCTGGTCAGTGTTGCCACGAAAAAAAATATTGTAAGCAACATTTGTAAAAAAAAGTCACCAAATAAGAAAAAATATAACCAAAATTAAATTCACAGTTTTTTTATTTTATTTTTTTTTTTTTTCAAATTTAAATTACAATTAATACAACAGAGTAAGAAAAGAAACAAAAAATAACAAAATAAAATTTTAGTCTTACTAATTAATTCATTTCTACAAACAAAACAAAAGCTCTTTTTATAAGAAAAATAAAAAACCAAATCCGGAAATTTTGGTTCAAAATAGCTAAACGGCAACACTGGTTGTAATTAGTGAATAAGAGAGAGAAAATAAGTTGAGAGAATTTATTTATTTACAGCCATAGAAAAGTGTTCTTGTCGCAGTCTGATCGACAACTAAATCAAAGAACACAAGAATGCGTGTGAGTTCTCTCTGCACAATTGTGCTTTTTAAAAAATATTATGCTGCCAACGAGTCGTAATGTAGATTTTGGTGAGAGCGGGTAGTAATGATACAACCCGCCATAAGAAATTTTACTTCTACATAAGGCGCATTCTTTATATCCATATTCAATTAATTAATGAAAAAGTGGTCAAACAACAAAAATGCACGATGAGAACAACGCATTGTTACGCTCTTGGTTTCTGTTTACTTTCCTTCTATCTTTCCCCCCGCGTCAAGAAATATTTTTGAAAAATATTCCAAAATATGTTAAAATGCACATCCTTTATACTTTATTTTCTTTGCTGGTACTTTAATTATTCTAACATTGTAAAGCTTTTGTAAAAATACTTTTATTGGCTGATTCTCAACCATAAGAAGAGCTACACCGTACACAGAAAAAAATCATAGACAAGTTCAAGGTATGTATGTGAAGAAAAATTCGAATTTAAAAACCAAAGACGCAAACCCATAATTTTAGCAGCGCCACTTCTTGTCTCTAACAGGGTAAACTTTGCTATTAACAGAGCACTGTTAACTGTTTAACAGTGGCAATAGTAGATTAGTCTTCTACTTTGCAATTATTGCAGACTATTGACATAAAATAGAATTCTCAATATTATCATTATTATTTGTGAACAAAAGTGTTGAAATGTAAAGGATGCTTGGTGGGCGTGAAGGACGGAAATTTTCTCAACTCTCAAAATTATTGCAGCTATTCCAATACCACGGTTCGAAAGAGGACCCTCTGGACTACCATTTGCATATAGGCTGTATGGTGTACTATTTCTTTTATGTTCCCAAATGGCCACTGATCTTCTAGAGAATTTTCAAGCAAAAAATTGATATTTTCAAAGCCAATTTCCTCAACACCATATCACTTTATATGTGACTATGTTGCTGATTATACATATTAAGAGGCCTTGTTATCTTCCTTTGCATATAGTATGGTACTCATAGACCTCGAGTATTTCCCAAAATTAGCTCCTAAACAAGTGGGCTTGCTCAGATGAATACTGTTAAATAGCTAACAGTGCTCTGTTAAGGGCAAATTTTGTTCTGTTAAGAGGAAATTTTGCTCTGTTAACGCCAAATGCGGCACTGTTAAAATTTATGGATTGCGTCTTGGATTTTTCAAATTCGAATTTATCTTCACACACATGTTCAAAGTTTGCGGTGGTTTCAACAAAAATTCCAACCAACGTTAGTAAATTTATGGCAGGCAAGTCATTAAAGATGACTATTACGATGATAGCAGTTTTTCTGTTGGGTAATTCTGGTCGCTTCCTGTTTTGAATGCCGTTTTACGACATATGATATACAATTTAGTCCGTAATGAAAAAGTACTGTGACTTCGAAAGCAAATGGCTTATTAGTTAGAATTGAATTCACCTAATCAGCTGAATCTTCATATGTGTTCTTATGACAAAACCAACAGCACTTGAAACAAATATTGGTCTAGCAGCGGCGTCCTTTGCGGCCAAACGCAAAAACTTTTCAAACTCGCAATATATAGGGTGATTTTTTAAGAGCTATAGGAAAATTTTTCAAAAAAAAAAAACACATAAAATTCAGAAAGATGCATGAAATCTTTATTTGAATTGATAGTACGGTCCATATAATTTAATGTTTGAAGATTATTTCATGCAAATGTTGACCGCGACTGTGCCTCAAATGGTCCATCCGCTTAGTCCAATTTTGGCATACTCTTTCCAACATTTCGGCCGGTATCTCACGAATAAATGCTTCAATGTTGTCTTCCAATGCGTCAATTGAAGCGGGCTTGTCTGTATAGACATGAGCTTTAACATAGCCCCACAAAAAATAGTCTAAAGGCGTTACGATTCGCAGGATCATTGAAGAAGTACGGTCCAATGATGCCACCAGCCCATAAATCACACCAAACTGTGACTTTTTCTGGATGCATTGGTAGCTTTTGCAATGCTTCTGGCTGATCTTCACTCCAAAATCGACAATTCTGCTTATTTACGTATCCATTGAGCTTAAAATGAGCTTCGTTGCTGAACACAATTTTTCGATAAAGAAGTGGATCTTCGGTCAACTTTCCAAGAGTCCGTTTTGGTAATAAAATTCAATGATTTGCAAGCGTTGTTCGTTTGTAAGACGATTCATGGTTAAATTATAGACCAAACTGAAGATATTTGACAGTGAAACAAAACACGAAACGTGCGTGAGCTGTTTAAACTAGTGTTGCCAAAAAGATAATCACCCTTATTCTGGTTGTCGTCGTCTTGCGTCGACTGTTTAAAATTGGTAAATATGAAAATATTTCTTCGGCGACTTCCTCTCAGCAGATTTCTGGCAAAAACACTGAGAGTAAATAAAATTGCCATGAAAAGCTTCTCAAAAATCTGTCGTTCGGAGTCGACTTTAAACTGTAGGTCCCGCCACTCATGTATAAAATTAACGCACACAACACGATTGGTGTGAGAAGCTAGGACGTTGTACAATGGGTCAATTCGACCTCCGGGTACTGTACTTGTCACAGTTGACAAGTACACGTCCTCTAACCTAACCTAACCTTAAAATTGGTATTCTGTTTGTCGTTATTGACAGTTATAGATGACAGTCGGACACACATTTGGTATTCTGTGAGTCAATACGCCGTCGATATTGTGTTGTGTCGACTCTGATTTTATCGACATCATTTTTGGTAACGACGACGACGGCGACGACGAACACGACAACCAAAATAAGGGTGAATAGCTAAAAAAAAATCACCCTTTATTAGTGGGAACTTCTTTGTAACAGATAGGTAGGTAGGTCGGAGTGGTAGCTTTGGTACCAAAAGCTCACTTGAGCACGCATAGCGGCCCGTTGTGATGCTACAGGTGAACGCAGTATCTATACTGAACAAGTTCCTCCAAACCCGGGAAGAAGAAATTGATCAGCTCAAGGGCTGTACATTTAAAGCACGACTACCCCAGGCTAGAAAACTAGCCCGAAAGTTTCATAAACGAAGCTATATCCTTGACATCAATGGATGATAGCTCCGTCAAGCTGACAAGGAATTTGGAGGGCCAAATAACCTATATCTGCACCTCACAAGAGATGGGCATTGACAAAGAAAGTGGATAACAGTCTCCTCTTCATCAGATATGATGAGATATTGTAACATATTCTATCCATATTCCTTAAGAGGAGCGTCTAGTTTCTAAATAAACTAACTTTTCTCCGTTTGATTAACGAATACATTTCAACAGTGATATTGAGATGACTTCTCTGACATTTGGCAGACAAATCAACAGTAGAGCCAATCATATATCCTTGCATCATATCATATCACATCATCATCATCGTATCAATTAAATAACGATCAATAAAATAATTCTTTGAACGAAATTTAATTGAAATCAATAAAAACGAAAGAAAAAAATGAAATAAAAATTAACGAAATTATTTATCAAGTGTGCTGTGTTGTGTGTGCATGTGTATGCAATATGGTGGCAATATGGCATTTTTATTGGATGATTTGTAATAAAAAATTTGCACTTTTCAGCCGCATTCAGCAATTATTCGCTAAATTAATGAAGAAACATATAAAAACCGAAATTAATTTAATTGAAAAACAACAACGATAATATTTAAATTGACATTTTATTCCGTTGTCGTTGTCGTTGTCGTTTCATTGCAATTCATTTGTTAACAAAAGGCAATTTGTTGTTAATACTCTACACACACCATTTATTTAAATTGAAATTAAAATTTAAATTTAAATGTGAATTCAAATACAAAAACAAATTCACACAATAAAAATGTTTTAGAAAAATAATAAAAAAAAAAAAAGAAAAAAAGAAAAAAGAATTCAATTCTAAAAAGTAAATCTAAAGAAATTAATTGAAATGAAAATGAAAAGAACTGAAAAAATTGCCACAAATTCACAAACAATTTGGAATAATTCAAGTTTGAAATTTACTACACCAAGCGGGCGCAATTCATTAGCATACACTCGTAATAAATGGTTAGTAAAAAACGCATAAAAAATTTGTAACAAAAAATGTTTTCAGATATTTTACACGAAGGGAGGTCTTGAGAGCTTGCTTGGTAAGGACTTTTGGCGTTTATTGCGAATTGTTGTTAGTATACCGTCGTACCTCATCATCCACAGCCTCCTCTTGACACTATTCTCTGTCTGATTCCACTAACATACCTTTATTCATACATAATTGGCCATTACAACCCTTCTGTCAGGATTACGACCTAGCTTCTTACACCACTTGTACTGTGCGCCGTGGTCTAGTAGGTAGTGTGTTGGCTTATTAGACTGAAGGCCCGAGTTCGAATCCCAGGACAAACATCAAAACGAAAATATTTCTTCGGCGACTTCCTCTCAGCAGATTTCTGGCAAAAACTCTGAGAGTAAATAAAATTGCCATGAAAAGCTTCTCAATAAATTTGTCGTTCGGAGTCGACTTTAAACTGTAGGTCCCGCCACTCATGTATAAAATTAACACACACAACATGAGTAGTGTGAGAAGCTATGACTGAAGGGTGCGGCCTTCTTGGGGACGATTGCTGTAGACTGTCTAATGGTGAAGGTATAGCACTGGCCATTTTATAGTCACCTAGCAGCAACTCGTTTCCTTGCCGTTCGCATCTTGAGATGTCCACAAACACTACTCCCTCTCTTCCACCTTCCTATAACCCATTTTCCTAAAACCTGCACAATGCACTGCATGAGTAGGGGCCATCCCCTGAGCGCTGGTTTCACAAAAAAAAAAATAATATGGCGGGACTACAATTTAAAGTCGACTTCGTCGAACGTCAGATTTTTGAGAAACTTTTCGTGGGGCATTTTATTTTATGGTGTTTTCTTTTCTACAAAGAAAATGTCACCCTCTTACAAGGTGCATTAAAAACTTTTTGACCAACCCTGTTGTAATGTCATTTTTTATTTGAGAAAAACATAACACAAATATTAAATAAGGTTATGCCCTGTGTTTACCACTTATTAAGAAAATGAATCAGGAAATGCCAATTTGTTCAAAGGTGTTGCCAGATCGCTAATTTTTCGACTTTATTTTTTGCACGCTTTTTTATAACAAGAAATAAAAATATTTTAACACTGTTCTAACATTGAATGCAATTTTTTATACTGCTGACCATGTAGCTTTAATAATGTAATATTTCCTTAAGATTACTCCACAAAACAATGAAAAAATTAACTTCATCTGGTAGCCCTATAAATAAACAAAAGTCATCTGCTTTACAGGGCATTATCAGCACTCTCGATTTATACAGGGCATAAAATGCAATGAACTTCACCATTGGCAAGTGCGTATTATTTAGAATAAAACATACCACCCTTTTAGAGGGCGAAACATTTTTAAGAAACAAACGCAAAATTGCATTTTGCGTTAATAAAATGCACATTTTTTGGTAGAAAAGAAAACACCATTACTCTCAGAGTTTTTGCCAGAAGGCTGTTAGGAGGAAGTAGTCGAAAGAAATGTTTTTTTTTTTTCGTATTTCATATTATTCAAGATGTATGAGACAGGGATTGAACTAGGCACTCTGGTCTAATAAGCCAATACACGACCTACTAGACTATGGCGACTTGACATACATACATACATAATTGGTCATTACAACCCTTCAGTCAGGATTATTTCTCACACCACTTATGTTGTGTGTGTTAATTTTATACACAAGTGGCGGGACCTACAGTTTAAAGTCGACTCCGAACGACAGATTTTTTGAGAAACTTTTCATGACAATTTTATTTACTCTCAGAGTTTTTGCCAGAAATCTGCTGAGAGGAAATCGTCGAAGAAATACTTTTTGTATTTTGTTTTGATGTCTGGCCTGGGGCTCGAACCCTGGCTTTACGTCTAATAAGCCAACACACTACCTACTAGACTACGGCGACTTGACATATGCTTCAGATAATCGGATTGTTGGAAATAGGCCCCATACGATCACTTCGTATTAAGAATATATTTCTTCCCCTCTGGAGAAAGGAACTTATGAATGGCACCACTGATTATATGACTCCCGAAGCTAAGTTTATGCCCGAATTTAGGATTTTTAATCCACATGAAATTCTCTAGATTACTATTATTGTGAAAGTACCGCGACCATAAGATCTATTGTTCCTTATAGGTTAGTCCCATAATGTCTCCTCCAAGTCCATTGCCTTGATAAACCTCAGGATTCTGTTCGACTTTAACAAGGTCAACTGCAAGCTCAGCACTTGATATGCACGCAGATATTTCCTTCTGATATGAATTAAGGCCTCACAGATTCCAACAGTTTCAGCAATATAATAATATATTCAATGTACTCGTCGCCAACATAGACTAAACCATAGCAGACTCCAAGCACAGCTTCTTCTGATTGAAACAATAAACGGGTAGTGTCAGAGTCTTGTACAATGTGATATTATGATACTTTTTTCGTTTTCCATTACTCGCTTTCAAAAGAATCTAATGTGTTGAGTATAGATTCCTTGTATGGATTTCAACGGCTCATAATAAAGGGTGATTTTTTAGCTATTATCTTTTTGGCAACACTGGTTTAAACAGCTCACGCACGTTACGTGTTTTGTTTCACTGTCAAACATCTACGGTTTGGTCTTACAAACGAACAACGCTTGCAAATCATTGAATTTGGCATCATTGGACCGTACTTCTTCAAAGATGCTGCGAATCGTAACGTAACTGTGAATGGTGAGCGCTACCGTGAGATGATATCCAACTTTTTTTTTGCCCAAAATGCAAGAGCTTGACTTGCATGACATGTGGTTTCAACAAGACGGTGCCACATGCCACACAGCACGCGTAACAATGGACTTATTGAGAGGCGAGTTCGGTGAACATTTTATTTCACGTTCAGGACCGGTCAATTGGCCGCCTAGATCGTGCGATTGAACGCCTTTAGACTATTTTTTGTGGGGCTATGTTAAAGCTCATGTCCATACAGATAAGACCGCTTCAATTGACGCATTGGAAGACAACATTGAAGCATTTATTCGCGAGATACCGGCTGAAATGTTGGAAAGAGTATGCCAAAATTGGACTAAGCGGATGGACCATTTGAGGCGCAGTCGCGGGTTCGAGTCCCAGGCCAGAAATCAAAAAATAAAAAATAAAATACAAAAAGTATTTTTTCGGCGATTTCTTCTCAGTTTCTCAAAAAATCTGTCGTTCGGAGTCGACTTTAAACTGTAGGTCCCGCCACTTATGTATAAAATTAACACACACAACATAAGTGGTGTGGGAAACTGCGGGCTTCTTGGGGACGATTGCCTGTAGACTGTCTAATGGTGAAGGTATAGCGCTGGCCATTTTATAGTCACCTAGCAGCAACTCGTTTCCTTGCAGTTCGCATCTTCCCCCTTTCCACCTTTCCTAAAAACCTGCACAATGCACTGCATGAGTAGGGGCCATCCCCTGTGTGCTGGTTTCATAAAAAAAAAAAAAAAATTATGTGTTTTTTTTTTTAAATTTTCCTATAGCTCTTAAAAAATCACCCCTTAGATGTACAACTAGGGCTAGGCTGAATAGATATTCTGTTTTGGCGTTGAATTAATAAATGAAAGGGCTCCACTCTTTATCGCCAGTGATGATTCATATCGACCTTGCGCCGTTGTGACTACTAATTGTATTGGAGAAAGCATTAGCCAACCGAGGAACCACAAAAAGTCATTGGAACAAGTGATTCGTCGATGACCCGCTGAAGTTGAGTACTCATGATAAAATGTTACAGATAAACATATGATGATGGAAATAAAATGAAATTGTAAAATCCAAATTTTACCACAAAAGCCGCGTATATTTTTTTATATCGCTTAACCTATTAATAGGCTAACATTCAAGGCCAATCCTCTTATTTGTGAATTTCTTTTGCTTCAATTTTACAATTGCTTCTAACAATTCTTTTCAATTTATTTGTAAAATTTAAAAATTTTTTTATTTTTTCCTCGTTGATTTACTTGATTGATGATGATGATGATGACTCTGTTGAATTTTTTTGAAATTTTCGTTTTAAATGGCTGACTGGCTGGCTAGCTGGCTGCTGGATGGTTTATATTGCTTTGCTGTGTGTGTGTGAACGATAAATAATTTATTGCACTCAATTAAAGTTAAGTAAAGCAATAAAACGGCATGTAAAGGTCAATAGTTTGCCAACACTATGATTTTGCATTTTTCTCTAAATTCCTTTTAATAAATATTTTTAAATATTAATTCAACACATTCCTACCACCACTGCTGCATACGAAAAGAGAGGAGTTTTGGATTTATTGCAGCACATATCACCGCTGACATTGAACTTTATTATGGTTTTTATTATTAGTTTTACTACTAATTGATGTGATTAAATCAAATCAAATACAATTAAAAATAGGTAGCATGGTGTACTAACCCAGTTTTTTTTTTTTTTTTTTTTTTTTTTTTTTTTTTTTTTTTTTTTTTTGTGAAACCAACACTCAGGGGATGGCCCCTACTCATGCAGTGCATTGTGCAGGTTTTTAGGAAGGTGGAAGAGAGGGAGTAGTGTTTGTGGACATCTCAAGATGCGAACGGCAAGGAAACGATCCCAAGAAGCCCGCACCCTTCAGTCCTAGCTTCTCACACTACTCATGTTGTGTGTGTTAATTTTTATACATGAGTGGCGGGACCTACAGTTTAAAGTCGACTCCGAACGACAAATTTTATTGAGAAGCTTTTCATGGCAATTTTATTTACTCTCAGAGTTTTTGCCAGAAATCTGCTGAGAGGAAGTCGCCGAAGAAATATTTTCGTTTTGATGTCTGACCTGGGATTCGAACTCGGGCCTTCAGTCTAATAAGCCAACACACTACCTACTAGACCACGGCGACTTGTCGTATCATCTTGGAAATGTTTTATCATGTTGGCTGGCATTTCTCAACGATCATCATAACGATTGGCAAGACACTTTCTGTCAGTGGCTGGTTTCCCCGTGTGGTAGCGGGGTGGATAGGGAGAGAGAATACTGCCACAGTGATCACCATACTTGTCGTAAAAGGCGACTAAGGGTGCTGCTACCAGTCAGGAACTTTTTGGGGTTCAACTGGCAGCAGCTTGGTCTTGGCTTTGCTGCGAAGCCGGACCAGAGGTCTTAATCTGGTACCACGGGTGCCGATAGCCCAAGGGACTCGTCCCTGGTCGTCAATTGGTGAGGCCCCTTTTGGGGGCACGTGGTGGTTGTGGTTTAGACTCAAATCGCGAGGAGTGCGCGATTACGGGTACGGTGTGGCGTTGCACTCTCAACGCATTTAAAGGAGTTTAGATGGTCTCCGACCCCTAAACAAGAGGGGAGTCATGCCCAAAAGCATGACTTCGAATTGGTACCTACTTCTGGCTGTAGCCAGTGATTACAGCATATAAGTAGGGGCATTGGTCTACGCATCATATTCACCGTGTGTCTTCTGACGCACGTGAGATATGCTAACCATAGCGGTGCTCACGTAAATCGGAATTCCTTGTCAGTGGCTGGTATACCTTGGCAATCTTGAAAGATATGGCTTCTCTTCTAATCATCTTTGCCTAGACACGTTCTATCAATAAATTCTAGGAGCCTAAGAATCCTTTCTCTCACATTCCCAAATTCAAGTTAATGACCGAAAAGAACTTCCGCGATCTCCTATTCGTCATTACAGCTTCGCTAGAAGTTGTGTAAGGAATTCCCAGCCTCCCAGCTTGTGCACCCCGGCGCTAGGGTCCCGTTGTAATAAAATTTGTCACTTGATTGTAGATTATTTCACTCATCATCGTTGTAATTATTAAATTTCCTCTTAAGTTTCTTTACTCTTCACATTCCTTAAGTCTCTCTCTCTAAATAGTTTCATATTTCAAATCGCATTTAATATAATGTCGTGTAAATGTCACCCCGGGAAATTCTTATTCACGCTTTAAAATGCTTTTCACAAAATGATTTTCAATTAATTTTATTTCGACATCAACACCACCGAGGTGGTCTTGTGACTGTGATTTTTTTTTTTCTAATTACACAACGTTTTAATCCCGCCCACGTTTTTTCCGTTTCGGAAGAGGAAAGAAGAAGAAAAACAAAACTACGATGAAAATGAAAGTGGGTTAAAACCTTAACTTCCGTTTAAGTTTATGAAAACAGCAACAACAACAACAACAAAAAAGTTAACAGCCTATTTAGAGCACACTTTTCAAACACGCCGCACCCTGTTTTTATTTTGATGTGAAAAGGAACTCTGAATGAATTTGTAGACATAAAGAGACTGAAAGAAGATGGCAAGTAAATTTGCATTAAAGAAAGCCTCTTCTTTTTATGGGTTTCTTAAAAGCGGTAATTAAGAAAATTTTACAATTTATTTAATAATTAACAGACAGACAGACAGACTGACAGATAGATAGGCAAGCTAAGGCTACATTTGGATTTTTACAACAAATAGCAGATGATGGAATACTTAAGGTTGTTGACATGATGTGAGCTTTAGAATTTGCCTAATGAATGTGGATACTTAACGTTACAGTGATTGCCATAAGAAATCGTACAATATTGTTTTACTTACTTATGGGGTACAGATAGACTGGCATTACCGCTTGCAGCATATACAGAATTTTCTGAACAAACTAGAATTTTCTTGACCGATTAGGCTCCTAAGTGAAATAATTAAAATAAAATAAATAAAATAAAAATAAATTTGTGTTTAGTTTTAATTAAAATTCTTTATTGTTCGCACAATTCTGTGTGCCACTGTTCACAACTTGATGTAACAACAACAATTTCTTTGTTTGTTATTCCTCTGCTTACACCCTTTGCATATACAATAACAATTACTAGACAATTGTTCGACAGATCTTTGTAACGGAGATCTTCAAACCACGATTACTCGCTTCAAACGCACCGCGCCTTCACACAAGACTTAACTCACTCGCCTGTTTTGCCTTGCCTTTTATATGGCATGGTAAACAGTCTGATGAATGTTCTTGAAGGCAAATGTTCGTGGCTTCGTCTTTTCGAAATCCCTATAAATGTAAACATCGTTGTTTCATTATTGTTGTTTGTGTATTTTGTTTACATTTATTCTTGTAGTGTTGTTTGTGGATTTTTGTTTACTCGTTTACCATTTTTTTATGCTGGTGTTTGTTGGTATATTTTTGTTTGTAAACAGTGCGATAATTTGTATACATTTTCATTGTATTGTTTTTGTAGCTTTTGTTTATAATTTTAATGTTAAACGATATAAAAGCAAAACACCAGTATCTAGATTTTTCTCATTTTCATAACAGTATATTCAAGTATTGCAAGAGGGCAGCCCTGAGTATTTCAACAGTTTAAAACTGTCTTCTTAACCATTTGTTCTTCCATGTCGTGCAGCGATATAACAATAAGACCATTTTTGAGAAAAGTGCATTAAATTTAATCTCTTCTTAGTGGACATCGAACCTAACCTAACTTTTTCTTTTTTGCAAAAAGGTGCAATTTTTCGTTGTATAATTGCAACTGCTCTTTAATCGAAATGCTTTCTTAAACTAAGACAAGGAATTCTTACGTTTTTGTTATCTAAACTATAAAAAAGAAAAAATCATACATATTCTCTGTACGATTTTCATTGACACTCACTGTATACGTATGTACTATGTACATAGAATACATACAAATGTAAATTTATCTTAATAGTATGCATTAAATTGTTTAATGACTTTCTTAAACTGTGTGTTTTATTTTCGGAAATCTTAAAAAAGAAAATCTTAAAACGCTTTTTAAAAACATAAACAAATCCGGTGATGTTTCTCAAAAGATAACGGGTAAAAAGGAAATTTATTTAATGGCGGCCATAACAAATAATACCGTTTTTAGAACATTGCATATCTTTAGGCGTTTGTGACGCATTACGAAAATTCTTCACTGTACTCTAGTGGTGGTGGTATTTTATTTTGCTTTAATGCCATAATCAAGCCACAGTTAACCTTTGCGTGTTTTAAGCACTTAAATTAATATTTTTCTTTCTACTTCTTTTCCTCTCTTTCTCTCTCTCTGTGTGTTACTTTGTCGGTGTATGCAATCAAAAGAGTTTAAATAGAAATAAAAACGTATAAAATAAATATTTTTGCTTTTTTTTTCTTCTTATTTGGGTGTTTTGCAATTTCGTTTTTTTTTTTCTTACGAAATTTAAGTCAACATTTCCACGAATTAAGGCCAGGTTAATGGGAATACAAAGTTCTTTTATAATAATAACACTTATACACTGCATAAGTGTATGCAAATGTGCGACGTATAAATTTGTTAAATTATACTTTTAGGCTTTTATATTTAATTTCATTTAAAGCATACTTTTAGGCTTTATACAATACATATGTTAAATAAAAAAAAAATGTGAATGAAGAATTAACATGAATTTTTATCATGTTCTTTGTAGACGAAAATAATTAATTTTTATTTCATTTTCTTTCTCTCTCTCTCTCTCTCTACAATAATAATACGCTGGTATTTAAATAAGGTGCGTAGTTTCTGTGAAAATTAATTAACAGCGTTAGCCCTAGTCGCGTACGTTTTTCACAAGAACTTATTGTTAAAATTATAAATTCGTAAAAATATCTGAAATAAACCAACAAACAAAGAAAACCACAAAAAAACTTTGCATTAATCACTGTCACAAACAAAACATTAACAACAAACCAATCAAACATTCAAAGTAAATAGAAGAACGAACGCAAAAACTGTAAAAGTTTTGATTTCAAATGAAAGATAACACCACACAGATACTTTGACTTAAGTACGCCCCTTCAGAACAGATTTTCCACGTGTCATACATCCAGTTCAGGCCGTATTTGTTGTGCTATCATATCCATATTTAATGCCAGCCATACGCCGTTTCTGGAATCTCTTATTCCATTATCAACTCTGAGCTTAAAGGCTCAGAGTGCGGTCCGCAACATAGAGAGGCCACCGAAAAGTTCGAAAATTGTACTATGTTTTGGCAATTCTTTCGCTCTGAAATTTTCCATAATGTTACTATGACTTGGTACCCATATGTGTAACTCTGCCATCCTATTGAAAGCCTTGCTGCAGACGTAGACCGCTTAAAAAGTTGTTGTGTTGGAACCCGGTGTACTGACAGCCACCTGGCTTTCAAAAACTATGGTAACTCCTCTCCCGAGATATTATCATACTTAATAGTCTTCACAGAAGTCCGTAAGAACGACACTTCCGTCTGCGAAATGTTGAAATGATACATACATACGAGGGTTGCCTTTTATATTTCGGGATTTGGCAACCCTAGTGTTGCAATCTGCCAACTGACAGCTCTATCGTAAATCTTGACATTTTTGAGGTTATACGTACTCAGAACGTTTTGACATACGAGCGCTGTTTGTGTTGTTTACAGTAACTTAAAAGATTCATCTCGCCCAAAAAATGGAATTAAATCGTAAACATTTTCATGCGATCGTAATGTCAAGCTTTACGATGGAGTTGGCAGATTGCAACACTAGGGTTGCCAAATCCCGAAATATAAAAGGTAACCCTCGTATGTACATAATTGGTCATTACAAACCTTTTGTCAGGATTACAACCTAGTTTCTCACACCACTTATGTTATGTGTGTTAATTTTTTATACATGAGTGGATGGGGACCTACAGTTTAAAGTCGACCCTGAACTACAGATTTTTGAGAAACTTTTCATGGCAATTTTGTATTTACTCTCAACGTTTTTGCCAGAAATCTGCTGAGAGGAAGTCGCCGAAGAAATATTTTTTCATATTTTCGTTTAGTGGAAGATGTCTGACCTGAGGTTTGAAGCGAGGCCCTACGTCTTATAAGCCAACACACTACCTGCTAGACTGCGGCGACTACAAATGATACGGTGGCTTTAATGAATGAACTGTTGCTGTCGACTCCTCCACCAACAGTTCTCTTTAGTTTCGAAGTGCTTCACACCAATTCCCTATCCGGAATGGACGTTCTGAATTCCCTCGTAGAGAATTCCTCGAATAATATTATGTAATCCGTATACTTGACTGTCCTTAATTCTGATGGGGTCCTTAAGAGACCGACATTCAGTTCGTGGCATTGACGCTGACTAATATTTGCTGCTGCGGTCTTACAGAGAGTTGCAGGTCACGAAAGTAGTTCGTAGGAGATGACAAGTTCCTCAAGCACACAGCAAAACTAGGCAGACAGACCATTCCCTAATCATTGTCGAAAAGAATTGAATTCTGCTTTATCGAACGTATTCTTACTTTGTCAAGTTCTCGGCTTCTTATACTAACTTTTTCTGAGAAGTACTTAGAATTGTTGTTTAACACTAGAAAGACGGTTGAATTAATATACCTTAAAAGACGGGTAGGGGTCATTTGACTCCCTTTAAGTTTTTATATCGAGATCGTGAAACAGGTCAATAATGTTACGATTTTTTTTAAATCTGTCTGTTAAACGCATCCAGCGTATACAAAATGTTTTGATTTATTATACGTTCCGCATAGGGGTTTCTGGCATATTTCACACATTTTATTTATTTTATTTTTGCAGCCAGTTTTGTTACAATGTCGTCATTTTATCGATTGAATATGTGAAACTTGTGGTTGAATTTTCACCGCTTGCGGTTGCTCGTCAATGTGACTGAGTTCAGATGCTACTTCTTCCCTTCTCCGAATATTTTTGTCTGTTTCTTCTTGGAATAACATCCATGCATTTATTGCTGCCAAGTCCAATATGTTGAAAAAAACTTGTACTGGCCATCTTCTGAGCTTCACTTTGTGCTATATTTTCTAGACATTTGGACAACAACATCAACACCAAATTTAGTTGAATTACAAAAAGTCTTGGTATTGGGTTTGCGTTTGCTATTACCTTCATCTATTTCAACCACATCGTGTCTCTTTGTTTGGTAAACTGTCAGAAGGCACTTATTATTTTCGGTTTTTAGAACTTCATGGACATGCAAATTTTATTTCGATTTTTTCACATATGGTCGGACATCCCGTCTTGCTTTATTGACTGTCCGGGGAAACCGTTGAGCAGATATTTTGATTTGACATCTACGCAAAGCCAAAACTTTATACTAAATTTGTCGGGTTTATTCGCCATGTATTGTGCATCTTGCTTTTGTAGGAAAGAGATGTTCGTCTAAAGCGATTTTTTCACCTGGTTTATAACAAGATTTGCAATTTTCAATAAAACGGCTCCAAATATACGAAATTAGGGCGAACTTATATGTTTTTAGTCTAGTAGATCTTTCTTCTCGCACGTCGAAACGAATATATTTCATTTTCTTTGAATCGGTCTCTAGACATAGTTTGTGAAAAAAAGCAACTCCCCATTTTTTGTTCCATAAATCTTTTACAGATATAATTTTCATCCACAAGCACTCCTAGCGTACAATACTGAGATGTCTATGTGCCTCAGCCTGCGTACACTTTTGGATGTCACGCAAAATTGTATCATCAGTCGCCAGGCTGTTGTAAATTCAGCACCAATTCGTTGTTTTGCGTAATGGGTAGTTCCTGGATGTTCAACCAAAATGTTACGGTCAGCAAGACGACCTGGTGTGGAACTGTTTTGTGAACAGGTCTTATAAAGAATTCTTCCTGCTGACCGCCTATCGTGTTCATTTTCTTCAATTGATGGAATTTGACATAGGCCGCGTTGTTCTGAAACTGAGTGACGTTGGCCATCAGAGAAAACCAACAAAAATTATTATTTTTTTTTTTTTTTTATTGCTTTAAAACAAAATTTAAATATATTTTCTATAACACCTACAGCTAGATACAGTGCATTAATTAATTATTCTTCTGTTTTTCTTTTTCTATTTCTTTTCTTTACAGTTTTTTATGCAACATTAAACTACATTACAGTGGGCGGCGGCATGTCTTATCAGTTCCGTTTCTTAAGGACTTAAATTTAACGTTTTATTTTTATTTTTTAGTTGTTAGTCTTTTCTGTTTTTTAAATGAAAATAAATTGAAAATTTTACAATTAAAATGTAAAAATGTGGTGGTGGCTTCCAAAAGCAAAGGCAACAGCAGTAGCAACTCCACAATTTGAGACTACAAAATAAAAACAAATTTTTTAAAACCCCACAGAAAATAAATAAAAAACAAAAAAGGAAATAAAAATAAAAAACAAAAATTTAAAGTTTTCCAAAGTGTTGTGCAGCAAACTTCCTATTAGAAATTAAAATAGACAACAACAGCAACAACAACCACAACCACAACTGCAATCAAATTCGAGCGATAATAGACCGACCACAAAAGCTACGCTAAAACTTCCTAAAAAGAAAGAATTCCTTGAAAAGTCGATACACAAAAATAAGAAGAAGAAGAAGGAAAAATCCAAAGAAAAGAAAAGAAAAGTGAAAAAAGAATTTAATTTCCCAAAGCGGAGTCGTCGGTCTGGCAAATCTCCCTCTCCCTAACTCACCAACTTTTAATTGATTTATGTTAATAAGGGCCTAAGTGCCCTTGGTTATGGCCTTTATGATGAAAAAGAAAAAGTATCGTTTTAATGTTGAAATCAAATTGCAAGACTTGGAAAATGTGGCCCTAGTAAACGAAGTATTATTTGCTAAAATTCGACTCTTAGATGGTGGTTCCTTTCAAGAATACAGCAGCCGGTATGTATGCATGATATATGCTCCTGCAAAACCTACATATCTCTGATTACTTTTTCCATTTACCATTACAGAGAAGAAGTGCGCAATCATCGCGTGGAATGGAATCGAAATTTCGAATTTCCCTGCAAAATGTCTGCGAATGCCTCGACGGGTGTATTGGATCCATGCTATTTGCGCATCTCAATACGCAAGGAGATGAAGGGTGGACGTAGTTATTATAAATTAGGTTTTATTGATTTAAATCTTGCCGAATATGCTGGCGCTGGTTTAACCTCGCGACGATTTCTACTCGAGGGCTATGACTCGAGGCATCGTTTAGATAATTCCATGTTAACATTATCAATTAAAATGTTAATGTTAAGTGGTGATATATTATTTAAGGCGTAAGTTTTCTCATTCACTATCTCTCTTTTATAAAATTTATTTTTAATAATTAATATTTCTTTTTGTATATAGTCCTACACCAAATTTAAAAAATAAACAAAAAAGTCCCACAGATGATATGGCTACAGCGGCTACCGGTGTGGGTTTACAGTCGCCCACATCGTTAACTTCCTCCTCCTTACCTTCAATAGGGGTAACAACGCGTCCTGTCTCCACCATAAGGGATGATGGTAAATATTTTTTTATTTTTTTTTTCTTTTAATTCTAACACTTATTGCTCATTTGAATATTTGTTGCTTCATTTCAGATTCAGATCCTCAATATGTTATTGTAACTGATTCTGGTCATTCGGAATCATCAGAGTCGGCCATTACCTTGACCTCGGATGCTTTAGTATTGCAGCAACAACAACAGCAGCAGCAGCAGCACCAGCATCAGCAACAACACCAGCAACAACAAACGCATTTGCCATCTTCCTACCCACCCTCATCTGCTGCCACCTTGGTGCCAGGTGTATCGCTAACAAATGCACAACAAATGCTACCCTATGGCGGTATTGGTGGTACAGGCGGTAGCGGTGGTGGTGGTGGCGGTAGTGGTGGTGGCGGCAGTGCTAGTATTAACAGCGGTACTGTAGGTGTTGCCAGTATTGGTATTATTGGTAGCAGTAATTGTGGCACCACAGCATCAATAAGTGGTTTAACCACCTCTGGTGCCACTGTTCCAGGCCTAGAAATGGGCCACTCAAGAAATTCCAGTAATACTAGTCAAGTAAGTCTAAATCAAAAAAAAAAAAAAAACAATTAAAATTCTAAGCATACTCTAGCTTGTATGTATAACTTAAAGATAAGGGATATTTAATATCATTTTGGGCGTTAATAATAAATAAGTTGACCTTTTGCAATCTTTTTGGGATAATATAGATTCCATACTACAAGATCTGCTCATTTCTTGAAATCAAGAACGAATCTAATCGATTTTAAAAATTATATTCTGTTGGCCTGCACTACATTTCTATTCAGAATATATGTACCTCCTAAGTGTAGAATGTTTGAATGAGACCTTTCTGCATCAATGCACCAATGGTCGAAAGGGTTCATGTCTAGACTATGAATCGGGGAAAAAAAAAAAAAAAAAAAAACAGGATTAAAATTCCATGCATGCCCAAATCGACATGGGCATAAAAATATAATATTGTTGGAGAAGTAAATTTATGGGCTCCTATTCTGCACAAATATGTCTAGAATGAACATTGATAGTCTAAATGGCTTCCTCACAGGCTGTGAATGTCTTCAAGGTTAGAAAAATTATAAGACTGTGGTATCACAATGGACCACACATGGTGTGTTTATGTCCTTTTGGGATATACCTGTCTGCCTACCCTGTCTGCTTGTCTCTTTTAAATGCTTTAGAAGTTATTACTCAGAATATACCCCCTAAGTTTAGAATGTTTGAATGAGACCTTTCTGCATCAATGCACCAATGGTCGGAAGGGTTCAGGTCTAGACTATGAATCGGATAAAAAAAACCCGGAGTCCGAATCCCATGTATGCTCAAATCGATATGGGCTGTAGTACTTCAGCTACGCTTTTCGCCAAAATATAATATCGTTGGAGAAGTAAATTTATGGGCTCCTATTCTGCACAAATATGTCTAGAATGAACATTGATAGTCTAAATGGCTTCCTCACAGGCTGTCAATGTCTTCAAGGTTAGAAAAATTATAAGACTGTGGTATCACAATGGACCACACATGGTGTGTGTATGTCCTTTTGGGATATACCTGTCTGCCTACCCGTCTTGTCTCTTTTAAATGCTTTAGAAGTTATTACAGACACAAACCTCTTTTTTTTTTTTGTGAAACCAGCACTCAGGTGATGGCCCCTACTCATGCAGTGCATTGTGCAGGTTTTAGGAAAATGGGTTATAGGAAGGTGGAAGACAGGGAGTAGTGTTTGTGGACATCTCAAGATGCGAACGGCAAGGAAACGAGTTGCTGCTAGGTGACTATAAAATGGGGCCAGTGCTATACCTTCACCATTAGATAGTCTACAGCAGTGTAGGGCAAACACATACTATCATAGTTTTGGTTGTGTTGGTAAAGCAGCGGAGAACAAAATTCAACGTAACTTTTGAGAATCGTACACTGGGAAAATAAAAAAAATGTCTTTTTATAAAAAAAAAGAATTTCGACATAAAGTGCGATAACACACAATACATTGTGCATTACCATCCATATTTTCTCTATACAAAAAAATTATATTCCCAATTTTCATCAAACATTTTGCTGCGTGTATTTGCAAAAAACAAAAAATCATTCAAAAAAGTTGCGTAGTGAGATCTTGCTTCATCAATTGCTAAACGTCAACTGAATTGATTTTGTTCTTTGAGATCAACACAAAACAACACACAAAGCAACAAACACACGATCATCATAAGAAACTACACAAGTAAGCTTATAGTGTATGTGTATCAACGCAGCGTCAGCAGAAATTTCTTTGCCTATCACATGTGATACGAAATTTCAAATGTGCCCTTCACTGGTCTACAGCAATCGTCCCCAAGAAGCCCGCACCCTTCAGTCCTAGCTTCTCACACTACTCATGTTGTGTGTGTTAATTTTATACATGAGTGGCGGGACCTACAGTTTAAAGTCGACTCCGAACGACAAATTTTATTGAGAAGCTTTTCATTGCAATTTTATTTACTCTCAGAGTTTTTGCCAGAAATCTGCTGAGAGGAAGTCGCCGAAGAAATATTTTCGTTTTGATGTCTGACCTGGGATTCGAACTCGGGCCTTCAGTCTAATAAGCCAACACACTACCTACTAGACCACGGCGACTTCAACTTGTAACGGATACACTATTCATTATAAATCCCTCATAATTTAATTTAAAATTTCCTTTGATTTCTAATTCATTATGTTTTTTTAATGGTTTCACATCTTATTCCAGATGTCTAAAGGTTCCGGCTATAGTAGTTTTTCGCACAGTCAACATTCTCGTCAAAGCTCAGAAGGTGATTCAGGGCATGCAAGGTAAGTCATTGTCATTTCCATTTTTTTTTTTGTTTATTTTATTGAGAAATTTTGAATTTATTCTTACTTTTGTAATTTAACTTTAACTTCTTAATTAGCTTTAGTTATTTATTATCTTTTAGTTTTAGTATTCTAATATTTAAAAAAATACTTTTAAAACAAAAAAAAAAAAAAACAAAAAAAAACAATCTTAGTTTTCTTTTATAAATATTTTATTTATTTGCTTATAAAATTTCCAAAAAAAAAAAAAAGAGAAACAAATTCAAAATAGGCCGTTTAAACAAAAGAATTCAATTTGAAAACTCTTTTAAAATTAAAACTAAAAAAAAATCTCAACTCAACTAAAACTCATAAATCCAACCAATCAACCTACTTACACCCTTCATATCATAATTTGTAAGAAGAAAAACAAATAAAAATTTCAAATCATAAACATTTCCTTCAAAACTAATTGATACTAATAATAATAATAATAATAATAACAACAACAATTACTAAATATTAACAAATTTCATACATTTTCTAATTAATTAACCTACTTCTTTACGTATTTTTGTTATTACTTGTTGTGTTTTTTTCGATAAAAACGAATTGTTGAATTTAATTCCTGTAGGTGTGTATTAAAAAATTATGATAAAACTTCTTTTTATTAGGTATTGTTGTGTATTAACGTTTTCTCTGTTGAAATAACATTTTTTTTATAAAAGAATTTAGTGTTGAAGCAGATTTGTTAGTGTTAAAAACAAAAATATTGTAGAGCGTATTAATAAATACAGTGCTACGATCGATCTTTGCAACAGTTAATGCGGAAATTGGATTTCTACATTAGAGGATCTCAAAACGATAAGCTTCGACAAATTATTTTTTAATATTGCAACAGAATCTTCAGAATTCGTACAAGATTGTTGGAAATTTGTTGTTTTCGAACAAAGCAATTCGAACTCGAATCGATGATAAATTATTATTGTTGAATTGAGTCATTAAAATACTGCCGCTCTCTTCTCTAACGACAGACGTCGTACCTTGTCTGCAAATGAAGAACGATTGTCCCATATCACAGTGGTCCCAATGACGAATTTAGCGCGAAAAAAGTCATAACTCTTGTTTAAAAGCACTTAGAGGGATAAAAATAATCTACGAATAAGTGATTTGGTACAGTGCGAGCTCATGCCAAAAATGGGCGGATTCGATTAAGGGGGCGTGGCACTTTTCATACAAAACAAGTTGACATAATGACTGCATTAATTTGTATATTTAAATATTTTCACTGAGAGCATAATGATTAATAAAAGTTGTAAAAATATAAAAAAAAAGATAGGAATATTGTGTTTTAAAGGTTTTATTAAAAATAAGTAAGGTTTTGTTTATTAAAAATTTATGTAATTAACATAATTGTGTATTTTAAATATATATGTATGTACATATATTTACATAAATGTTTATTCATCTGAATGGGTTTCCGCTTCATCCGATTCATCTCCTGAAAGGTTTTCTTCATTTAAAATAGAAGTATCTAAAAGTAAAGCAATTGACTCCTGACACAATGGTTCTGGATTTCTATTCGGCAGCTTTGTAGACAGAGACGATATGTAAGGATCCGATGAAAATAGAAGAAATAGAAGTTATTCTCCCGTGATATTTTTCGAGCATGATGTTCTCTAACATATCTAAAATCCTTGTTGCGGGATTCAAGCGCCTCCTCGGATAACATTCCAATAGGCAGAGCAGCATTTTGAATGATGTCTGCACCATGAATAAGTATTTTATGAACGCTAGATGGCATACAATAACAAGGATAAAATTCAACGTATAATTCCGCAGTTTCGAAAGCATAAGCTCGAAACGCTTCTGCATTAATTGCGTAGCCGAATGCCATAGTTCGTAAAATAATGTCAAGTCTCCTAATTAAATTTTCGTTCATGCCAGTTATTTGTGACGCTAAACATGGTTGCTGAAAAAACCGTCTGGCAGTGTTTCCATCATTAGTAGTTCCGTGGCCTGGCTTTGGTATATCGACTAACAAGTTCATCTCTTTTTTCATCCTATCAATTATCATTTGCTTTCTTGTTTCAATTAAAGCCTTTTCCGATTCTCCCCGATCTTGCCATTTTTTTAAATCAAGTTTATTTGCAATATGCAAAATACATTCAAATATCCTTATCCAAGCATGTAAAGTCGATAGACCGTACTCGTAAAGGCTTTCATTCGGTTTCAATACTTTAATTTTGTTAATTTTGTTTATGTCGACAAATTTTCATAAAAATGTAATATATAACAGCATTAAATTTTTTTTTCTTGCACCCTTTCAAAGAACCAAACATTAAACAATTCCCTTGTGGTGATAGACATCGCAACTAAATGATTTGATATGAAAGCTTTCAGGCAGAAATCGGCAGGAAATTTTTTTACCATTTAACTGGCCACATATCATAGATGATAACAATATAAAACATTTTGCTAAATCGGGTTAAATTCACAATTAAAACTCTAACACTAAGTTATAATGCAATTAAAATTGCACAATTAACGAATACATCTCAGTTTTCACGTATTTTTTTCTGAACGAAATGTAAAATCGCCGGCATATTAGGAATTATAAAAATACATACCCCAATTGTATAAATAAAACCCCCAAATAGTAAGGAATATACTTTCGCTTTATTTGACAAGATCTCCAAACCAAACTAAAACATTGTCTAGTCTGTTATGAAAAAAAACTAAATCTATTATTTGTGTTTAAAACAGTACTGCAGTAAATTTTATACCGTTATGTAGGCTGAAGACTTGTCATTACAAAACCAAACAAAAAATTCACATATGTACGATCCGACAAAACGACTTTTTTCGGGCTAAACTCGTCATTGGTACCACCGTGCATATGTTCCATTCATGGTTTCAAATCGACTTTATTGCAATACCTACCAGGGATCTGTAGGGTTTCAGAATGCGACAAAGGAAAGCGGCATCTTTATCAAATCAAAGCTGACTTGAGCACACACATAGAAGCGTGCTATTATTCTACATTAAAAGATCCCCTAGAACTAAAGTGACAAATATAACTGCTTTTGGCAATCACTATCAAGATTTCGTAATTAAAGCATACATTCTTTACGATTCCTTTTTAATTTAGACCTGGTGTATCTGGCAATAAAGCAAGGCCTAGGGTTTGTCGGCTGCCAATAGATAGAAGAACCCCAGGCCAGACATCTCGAACGAACGAACGAACGAATTATGAAAAACATTCTTCTTTCATGAATTTTGGAATACGGCAAGAGTAAGCCAGCTCTAGCAAGTTCCTTAACTGTACAATTATCAGGGATATTCCTGTGACCAGAAAACCATACATACATAATTGGTCATTACAACCCTTCAGTCAGGATTATTGACCTAGTTTCTCACACCACTTATGTCGTGTGTGTTAATTTTATAAATAAGTGGCGGGACCTACAGTTTAAAGTCGACTCCGAACGACAGATTTTTTTTTGAGAAACTTTTCATGGCAATTTTATTTACTCTCAGAGTTTTTGCCAGAAATCTGCTGAGAGGAAATCGCCGAAGGAAATACTTTTTGTATTTTGTTTTGATATCTGGCCTGGGGCTCGAACCCTGGCTTTACGTCTAATAAGCCAACACACTACCTACTAGACTACGGCGACTTCAGAAAAACATATAAAACTGAAATAAACCTACCAAGTCGAGTAAAAGAGTCGCAGCATAATCCAAACAGTTTTGACGTAAAGGTTGAACCCGAAAGGGTTTCAATTACTCCTTGACTATCAGAGAGGATAGAAATGTTAGTAATTAAAAATACCTTACTCAGGATCAATTCCGCCTAAATATCTATGACCATTACCTTGAACTGATATACTTTACGGAAGTTTAGAAGGCTAAGAGAAGACTTCCACAGAAGTCTCGGAGCAGACAGGATCAGTGTTCCTAGACTCGAAGAAATATAATTAAGTTGCTCAAGTACAAAATATCAACGGAATTTTAGAAGATTTTGACCGTGGATAGTTGCAAAAATCGAGCGTGTACTGTATTTGAAATTTGTGTACTTTGCAGCGTGTTTATGTTTTCATTTTTATTATTTTTTTTTTTTTTTTTTTTTTTTTGTATGAATTAAAATAATAAAAATATATAATTTGGCTTGTTTGTAAGCAAGTATTTTATTTTTTGATATATTTTTTTTAATAAATTTTAATTTAATTTTACTTGATATTCAGCCTTATTCTGGTTGTCGTTGTCGACGTCGTCTTGCGTCGACAGTTTAAAATTGGTATTCTGTTTGTCGTTATTGACAGTTATAGATGACAGTCGGACACACATTTGGTATTCTGTGAGTCAATACGCCGTCGATATTGTGTTGTGTCGACTCTGATTTTATCGACATCATTTTTGGTAACGACGACGACGACGGCGACGACGACGACAACCAGAATAAGGCTGATTAAATAATCCAAATTTTTGTTTGTTTGTTTGTACATTCAGTTTCCTTTTTGTAATTTGTTTTTAAAATACGAATTTGAAAAAGATGGAAGATCCATCTTAAAACAAATTTTCATGGCAAAGTTTAAGGTCGCCTTTATCAATTATTTTTTTTTTTTTTTATTTTAAAATGCGTTTATATATGTATGTATGTAAGAGATATTGTACAAGACGCCATCATATTTTTTAGTTTTAGTTTTTTTTTCTCTCTCTCTCGATATACAGCCATGGACATTAAATTAGCACAAAAATTTGTCTTAAAAACAATCTAATTTTTTATAGTACATATTTTAAGTCTATTTACAAAAAAAAATTTAAACATAAAAGGCATATTCTTCTTTAAAGCAAAAACAAAAATTTTGACTAAATTGTCGATCGTATGCTCATTAAGGCCTGCAACATATCAAATGCTAGATTTTAGCTGGACATTAAAATAGCACAAAATTAAAATTTTTGAAATAAAAATTAATTAATATAATTAATTATAAAATTAACACACACAACATGAGTAGTGTGAGAAGCTAGGACTGAAGGGTGTGGGCTTCTTGGGGACGATTGCTGTAGACTGTCTAATGGTGAAGGTATAGCACTGTCCATTTTATAGTCACCTAGCAGCAACTCGTTTCCTTGCCGTCCGCATCGGGAGATGTCCACAAACACTACTCCCTCTTTTCCACCTTCCTATAACCCATTTCCCTAAAAAGCTGCACAATGCACTGCATGAGTAGGGGCCATCCCCTGAGTGCTGGTTTCACCAAAAAAAAATAATAGTAAAAATATTATTGTTTTTCGTTTACTTGGTCAATATTTGGTAGAATATCCTTATTTTTAAGTATCGCGTGTCATCTACGGCACATGCTTTCAATCAAATTCTGGCAACGTTTTTTGGGAATCGAGTACCAAGCGTTCCGTATTCCAAGCCACAAATCGTCCAAATTTTTGTACTTTTGTTGAGCAATTACACATTTCACATCGTGCCAGAGATTTTCAATCGGGTTTAAGTCAGGACTTTGTGCCGGCCAGTCTAAAATGCGAATGTGCTCTTTGTAAAACCAATCCTTTACCAGCTTAGACGTGTGTTTGTGATCATTCTCTTGCATAAATATAAATGAAACTGGCATGTTTTCAAAAGCATATGGTTTCATTTTGTTCTTCATAATCATAGATGGGCACTTTGCAGTACCAGTAAAATTTCAGTAAAAATTGATCTTTACTGATTACTGAAAAAAATTACAGTCACAAAAATGAAATCTAAATTTCATTACCCGTAAACATTTACTGAATGCTGAAAAGCTTAATGCATTAGAATTATAATGCAGTATGCCCATGTATGTTCATAATGTCCAAATACTTGTAACGGTCAATTTTTCCATTAATTTTGACGTTTGGACCAGAGATCAGCAATGAATCGTTTTTCCGCTACTCATAAGCACTCATGCAATTTTGAGTATGAGTGAATCAACAGAATTGAAATTCAACTACTCTGATTCATTCGTACTTGCTACAGCATTGATTTATAAGTATACATAGGTTACAATGAGTATGAGTACAACGTTGACATCAAACTCACAACATTCGAAATGTGTTTGATTCATACGCCTACTCATTCTGATTCATTCAATTTAGAAAAATACTTATAATACTTATAAGTGATTCGAGTGGCTCGAATCATTCATCAAAATTTACAGCCTTTGTTATTGTTGCATATACAAACAAAGAAGAAAGGAAAGACAAAGACAACAAGCAAAGCATACACACAATCTTCTTGTGAGTATAGTAGTGTTCGTACGCGAATCATACTTATTTTGTGCTTCGTGTAAATGTTAAGTAGAGACGAAGCGAAGTCAATAACATCATGCGTATTGTTAAATATGAATACGACGAGTACTTCCAACTTTGAGTATGAGTAGTATGAGTATCATATTAAAATAAGTATGAATGCGTATAAGTATCAGAAATAATAAGTATGACTCGAATCTACTCATCGTTGTGAATACTCGTTGCTGATCTCTGGTTTGGACCCACACCGTGCCATGAAAATGATCCCCATACCATGATGCTTCCTCCACCATACTTTATGGTCTTTTAAGTGTAACGTGGATTAAATGCCTGACATTTTGGCTGATGAACAAAGGCTCTACCACCCGGTCCCAAACGATTTATCTTTGTTTCATCACTCCAAAGTATTTTTTTTTCCAGAATGAGAGGTCTTTATCCTTGTAGGAAAAAAATCATAATCTAACTATATATGGATTTTTGTGCTAATTTAATGTCCATAGCTGTATATTGTTTTCTTTGTATCAAATGTGATGCACTTTAATAAATTTTTGGCTACAAGTCAAGAAATTGTAAAATAAACCATTATTTGTTTTATATTCTATCGTGTATTGTAATATACGATATACAGTAGGACCTTGATTATCTGTGATTCGATTATCCGGGAACATCAATTATCCGGGATGGAAAAAGAAAATTTTTTGCATTGACTTGAATTTTTCTGCATTGTTTAACCGTGATTACCCCTGTTATCCGTGATTATAAGTAAAAATTTTTTCTATTATTTTGGACAAACAAGCGAAAAAGGGGAATTCCCCCTTTAGTACATGAAATCCTTATCTACTGTTCACTGTTTTGTGACAAAATTATTTTTTTTTTTTTTTTTTTGAAACATGTATGTACATATATAAAATCCTTGAGTTATTTAGTTTTTATATAAATATGTACATATTCATCTATTAATTAATAAAAATATCTATTAAAAAACTAGCCAAAATTGGTACTCAATTAACCGGGAAAATCGATTATCCGGAATGCTTCCGGTCCCGACCATCACGAAAAATCGAGGTCCCACTGTATATGTAAATACATACATACATACAATATATACTATACTATACACACACACACAGATACAAATATTTTTGTGTAATTTCTTAAATGTAAATTCTTTGATGATAAAAAAATAAATTGTTTATTCAATATAAATTATTCACAGCTTTCATAGCCAAAGTAAAGAATAAATAAAAAACAAAAAACAAAAGAGTAAAAAATGAGTTTAAATTTCAATTTCATTTGCTTTTGCTTTGCTGCTCTACTCTGCTCTGCTATACATTATAACAATATTATTGGGCGCCTTTTCTTTAAGTTTCCAAATGATTTTTCCTTTTTTTTTTTTTTTTTTGCCATCATTTAAACAATTTATCAGAAAGCATTGTTATTGGTGGGTTGGCTTATATTTTATGAAATATTTCAGCAGAAATGAATTTTTTTTTTAAATTATTAAGAAATTCCTTAAATTGTTTATGAATGCCAATGTAAACAGGAGCACAAGGTTTAATTAATTTTTAATCAAAACGTTTTGTTTAAATTTTCTTAAGAAAAGAGAATTTTTTTTACTGTCTATCTAAAATACATAGAGGAGGGAGGGAAAAATTAAATTAAAACAACTCATCATACTATGCCTTCCAACAACAACTTTTTAATCACATTTTCTAAATTTCAAGGTTTTAAATTTAATTAATGATTGTTATAAGGAATACCAATCAAAAATGCCCCAATATTGGACAGTAATGTTGCTGTCGTGTAGTCGTATGACCATACTGTCTATCGTACTATCTTCAACCTCTTTAAGATATCCCTATAATGTCTGCCACTTTACAAGTAGAAAAAATTATTATAAAGACAGTTACTGTAGTCGATATACAAGTTAAGAGTAAGGGACAAACAAAAAAAGAAGGAT
Source organism: Sarcophaga caerulescens (assembly GCA_927399465.1). Classification (NCBI taxonomy): domain Eukaryota; kingdom Metazoa; phylum Arthropoda; class Insecta; order Diptera; family Sarcophagidae; genus Sarcophaga; species Sarcophaga caerulescens. The sequence continues at coordinate 106,702,003 of OV656866.1, forward strand.
CCTTCCGCTCTCAGTATTTATTGACACAACATGTCAGGTCAAAGGTGATCGAAAGCGGGTTCTGGTATCATGTAATCAATGGGGGTATACAGAACAACAATATCTTAGAATTGGGCATGACCTTAACTTTTATATTTGCATACTCATGTGGTACTCAGTTTCATTGCCACATTTGCAGAAACACGTGTGGTAATAGTAGTTGACGATAGCAAACAATACTTTAGACAATGTATTTCTAAGTGTACCTGTTAGCATGATATCCCCCAACGTCATAATACGCTGACTGGTTTGTTGATTTCTTTTCTTCAAAGCCAACCACAACTGGCCTTGTAGACAAGAGTTGGTTTTCTTACAAAGTCGTATATCCAATATACACTTCTAGCGTTAAGAACCCAATTTAGGCCTGCGCTTGCTTGCAAAAAATAAAGAGCAGTTGACGTCCGTTCCCGTTTAGTTTCTTGTCCAATGTGACTCCAAGATATGTGTATTTGTAATGGGTTACAATGAGAACTACTCTGTTGATGTTAGCAGTATCGAATTGAAGACTTTTCTATCCACTTGTGATTAATACTAACTTTATCTTTGTGAGTTTAATTTTGCAGTCCACATTCATTGCACTATTGAGATAGTAATAACTGTCGTTTAGTTGGCAAAAAATTATTCTGCTTACATTAGCCATTTGGCTGCTAAAGCAGTTCGGAGCAGTTGGTAACATTTCGAGCGTCGAAAATTGACAAAATCAATTCTACGATGCTTACAGATTAATGGTGTTTTCTTTTCTACCAAAAAATGTGCATTTTATTAACGCAAAATGCAATTTTGCGTTTGTTTCTTAAAAATGTTTCGCCCTCTAAAAGGGTGGTATGTTTTATTCTAAATAATTCGCACTTGCCAATGGTGGAGGGCATTGCATTTTATGCCCTGTATAGTATAAATCGAGAGTGCTGATAATGCCCTGTAAAGCAGATGACTTTTGTTTATTTATAGGGCTACCAGATGAAACTTTTAAAAAGTTGCCTGGTATTGTTATCCAATTTGAAGTTAATTTTTTCATTGTTTTGTGGAGTAATCTTAAGGAAATATTACATTATTAAAGCTACATGGTCAGCAATATAAAAAATTGCATTCAATGTTAGAACAGTGTTAAAATATTTTTTTTTTGTTATAAAAAAAGCGTGCAAAAAATGAATTCGAAAAATTACAGATCTGGCAACACCTTTGAACAAATTGGCATTTCCTCATTCATTTTCTTAATAAGTGGTAAACACAGGGCATACCCTTCTTTTAATATTTGTGTTATGTTCTTCTCAAATAAAAAATTACATTACAACAGGGTTGGTCAAAAATTTTTTTAATGCACCTTGTAAGAGGGTGACATTTTCTTTGTAGAAAAGAAAACACCATAAGATTGCTATTTTTTTATGTAGTTTTCGCTGGGATAAATTAAATTACGATTATTAAATTGGTGCAGGTATATAAACAAACGTGTTGGCTAATCAGTAATAGAAATTTAATTTTATTTTTTTTTTATTTAGTTTTTATATTAATTTTAGTTATATTATTAGTTATTATTTTTTTAAAACTATTTATAAATAATATATAAGTTTTAATATTTATTACTGCTAATTTCAAATTGATTTTCTTTTTTATTTTGTTTTTTTTTTTTTTATTTTATTTTTTAATTTTATGTTTTAATTACACTTTAATTTGTGTTGAATTGAATACTCGAAAACAAAACCAAACAAATTTCAAAATACCCTCTCACAATATCTGTGTATATGAATAACGAATGAATCAATTGAATAATTCTTCCTTCTCAATATGGTAAATGGTATCACCACTTCCCAATCAATACCCAACCACCCCTCACACTACACTGAACATTGTAATACAAAAACAAACAAAAAAACAAAAATATTTCTTTGAAATTGTTTAAAACCATAAACAAACAACACAAAACAAACAAATTAGATTCAGCAAATCCGTTTCTCTTCTGAATAGACTTAATCAGAGAGCTATAAACGCCATGAAATTGCATATTCCCGCTTTAAAACACCACAATCCGCCAATTGATAACAAACAGCAAGCTTTGCATCATCACAAGGAAACGACAACTAGTATGCTATGCATCACGAATGTGATAAATATTGATGAGAACGATGAATTGATGTTTCAGACACCCAACTCTTCCCTAAGGGAAGATACTGTGGTGGAAGATTTTCGTACACCTTTAAATGAAATGCCCTCACCACCGCCACTCTCCTCAAGTTCGATGTATAACATGAATATGAAATATTTAAATACACCCTCGCCCACTTATCGCAGCGTGAATAGCAATAGTCGCTCCTGTTCACGTGAATCGGATCTAAGTGATGGTGGCGAACGTGACAGCGAAAGTGAGACTGCCGATGATTCAGGTTTAGATGAGAATTTCCATACGCCTCGTGTAGCAAAAATTAAATCCATGGAGAATCTTTCTATATTGGAAATGGAATTTCATAAAGCTTCCCAGGAATTGGATCGCAATTCACCAAGACGTTTGAAGTGGTTGGCCGAAAGGGAGCGCATACAAATGCCAAAAATGAAATCTTTAAATAATCTTTGTTTTGACGATTATTCTGAAGAACATATGCGTGCCGAATTTCAAATGATCAGAGAGCAGAACTTGGAAGAGAAACATCGTTTCAATTTGCAACAGAGGAAGAACTCTACATCCTCTTCAAACTCGGGCAAATTGTATATTAAAAACACTAAAGTGGGTAATGCCAAATTCATAGGCAACGATGATTCGCCATTGCCTATGAGTAACAATAATCAAATTAGCTCAAGTCTTATGCATTATCCGATACAAAAAATGAGATCAATGGGCACCATACCCGATGTGGTTACCGAACGGATAGAACCGGATCCATTTCTAACACCGACATCGGCTAGAAAGCCACAATTCCCACAACTAGTAACACAGTCAGCTGAAAAGCCTACGCCACCCAGTTTAAATTCGTATGCTGCTCATAGATTACTTAACTACGATTGTGTAGATGGTGGTGGTAGTGGTGGTGGTGGTGGTGGTGGTGGTGGTGTTGGTGTGCAAATGAATCATCATTCGTACAATTCTTTAAATGAACTCTACTCACAAGATCGTTTAGGTAAACTTAACTTAGTCAATGATGTGTCATTTATGTCAAGAACACCATTCGAGCGGGCCTATCGCCGTAGCCTTATGAAAAGCTCAACACCTCTGCGTCAATCATTGGGCCTTATACAGCAACAGTTTAGCAGCAGTACCGAGGAAAATACCATTACGACGACGTCGTCGTGTGCAAGACCACATTCCAATAATGCTGCCTATGATATAATGAGGTTCGTAGCGCAATTTTTTATGAAGTCAAACAAACTCTTTATAGTACCATCATCAGTCAATCAATCAATCAACAATTTTAGCCACAAAGTCTCCAAGTCTATTAAATGTTTTTTTAGAATAATAAACGCTTCTATTTTATTGCTCATAAATAGCCAGAGTCAGTCCTTTTCCTATATAATTAGTTATCATTATACTTGTATCAACTAGAAACAACAACAACAATGTTAGCACTCTAATTTCAATTATTTATTTTTTTTTTCTTGTCTCTGTCTAACACTTACAAAAACAACACATTTTATACACGATATTTTATTTTTTTAAAAACGATATATAAAAAATTTGTAGGGGAAATATGGTATTTTAACCTTCCCAAATTTTTTAACTTTTAAAAATAGTTTTCTTTTTTATTAACCCCCTCTACTATACCCCTTTCCACCTTAATTAATTATTTTTATCACTCATTTGTTTGGATTTTTATTCCTAATTTCTTGGCTCTCTTTAGCATACACAAAAAACAGTTTAGAATGGACCACCAGCACATTTTATTAACCAGGCTTAGTAGTTAGAAATTTATAGTTTAAGTTAAGATAAGTATTATATTAGTGAATATAGTGGCTACTAAATATTGTACATACATATGTATGTACGTCGCTTAGCGTATATCTAATACATAGATGCCCATTTCATAGTGCTTTTGCGCAAACTAAAAACACACATATTCTTATTCTCTTTGGTTAGTCGTCACTCAGCCAGCGACGAATGCACATGCGTAGCGGGTGTACGATTTTTTTGTAATATTTTTTGCTTAAAGCACTGAAAAAAATTTACTATGACTTACGAAACATTTTATGATAAAAAAATGCGTTTGGTGATGCTCAATGCATTTTATGTTATAAAATATTGAAGGAATGTAGAGAATATGCTTTTAGAAGGCACTATTGTTCTTATCATAGTGATATGGATGATTTTAATGATTTATTTTGTAAAAATAAAAAAATTTATTTGGAAAAATTGAATGAGTGGTTACTTGAAGAAGAAAATAATGGAAAAACCTCAGAAAATAAAATGTTAAAAATGGAGTTATCAAGCTTAATAAGCTTGGATATTGTTAGTCATGGTAGACCATTTTCTGATGGGGAGTTCATTAAAAAAATTTTAAATAAATGTTTTCAAAAACTTAATTTTAAACTTATCGAAAACCTTTCATTGTCACGCAGTAGTGTTATTCGGCGCACTGATCAATTGGGGGCATCTTTAGAAGCCGACATTGTAGAAAAATTTCTATTCCAAATTTTATTGTAAATTCCGCTTTTTGGATTTTTTCCGTACATTTTATTTCAGTTTACACAACTTTTCTTTCAGTGCAGTTCTCTCTCGCTCACCAATACTACTAAAGTTTTAGCTTTGGGCATCCCTGATCTAATATATAAAATTCTCGTGTCACGGTGTTAGTGGTTAAACTCCTCCGAAATGGATCGACCAATTTTCATGAAATTTTGTGTGCATATCGGGTAGGTCTGAGAATCGGACAACATCTATTTTTCATATCCCCCAACTGTTAAGAGGGCGTGGCAAATTTTTAAAATTTAATATTTAGGTACATATTGATCGTAGACGAAAAAAAATTGGTGGGTAAGTTCGTAGAGTCGATATCGAACATCCCACCAAAAATGGGCGTGACAACCCTCCCCCTTCAAGTGATACCTATAACTCTTAAACTACTAAACCGATTTTAAACATTCTTTTTTTGTTTGAAAGCTTATCAGGTTTAGATGGTTTAAAAAAATTCGATATAGCAAAAAGTAGGCGTGGCAAATCTTTAAAATTTAATATTTAGGGACATAGTAGTCATAGACGAATGCAATTTGGTGGATAAGTTCATAGAGTCGATATCGACAAACTCTCCAAAAATGGGCGTAGCAACCCTCCCCCTTTAAGAGATACCTATAAGTCGGCTAATTCGATGGTTTATAACTCCATATGTACATATATAACATGTATGTCTGTAGGTTTTTGTTTTGGAGCGAGTACAACAACTACATCTTCGTCAGCGCTACCCATGATTCGGACCTCTTATTGTTATTCTTTGTATGCCTCACCTAAATAACGTACCGACTTCGATTAAATTTTGAACTAGATAGATAGATCCCCGCACTTATAGTAAGTAAGTTATTTTTATATAACTGTTTTATGCAGCGTATTACATTAAATACATAATGTGACCTCTTTTGGGCAATAAAAAAAAATCAATTTTGGACGGGACGAAGTTCGCCGGGTCAGCTAGTATGTACATATATAGAAATATAATATATTGTAGAAAGCCTTCAATTCGTTTAGAAAAGTTTCTTAGCTTGACATTGCGAACCCTTAGGGTAATGCAATAACTTCGTAACACAGGTTTTTACAAAATCAATCGATTTTTTACAAAATCATTTGACTTTTCAATATGGCCAACGTTTTTTCAATTATTTTTTCATATCCAATAAATGCCTTTCACTATCCTTCCGTTGGCGCAATATCAACCATGTCAAGAATAGTAATTGTAATTGTTTCGTAGCTGAAAATCGCAAAATCAATCCATAAGGCGTCAAAGCGTGATATTCATGTTATTCAGTGGCTCGAAGTTGTCGGGTAGAACATGCTTAGGTTCCTGTAAAGGCCATCCATATACAAGGGCATACAGATGGACCGTATTGATAAGACGAAAGGGTTTATGACCACTTCCTGTAGCTGGCATTTAAGCATAGGACTCCAAAAGAGCCGGTCTCCAGGAGATGTCTCCTCATATTTAGTTTTTGTTTGATCGCCGCGATGTTGACTGCCAATTCTTTTTACGAATTTCCTTTAATGAAGACAATATTGACTTCCCATGTCTTGTAACCATTAAGGACTACAGATTTAACATTTACTTCAAAAATGTGCAGCTTAGGTTAGGTTAGGTTAGAGGACGTGTACTTGTCCGTTAAGACAAGTACAATACCCGGAGGTCGAAATTGACCCATTGTACAACGTCCTTGGAGAGGGAAGGAAATAGAGGGAATAGGATGAAAGGAGGGCATAAGGGTAAGGGGAGGATGGGAATCACACAGAAAGAAACAGACACAAACAAGGGTTGAGCGCGCGACTACACTTATGAATCCCTAGCACCTCTCAACCAGCTCAAACTGCTAATGAATCTGTGGAGAGCCTTGATGTCGGCTCTCGACACAGAACTCAAGCTCTCAAAGAAGGCTCTGCCAAGGGTCCTCAACCTCAACCTACCAAGGGCTGGGCAGTTACAGAGGAGGTGTTCGATAGTCTCTAACTCCTCCTCATCGCAACATACCCTGCAATAGTCCGGCTAGGATCTGTTCCAGATCCCCGTCAGCGACCTAATCTCGCAGTGCCCTGTGCAGCTTAGTGTACAGCCTCATTTTGTTGCTTTGTTATGTGGGTGTAAAGAATTATCTAGACTTTCTTATTCCACCAGCTACATCTAGATCTGATCCATAAATGTTACCAATTTTACATTCCACCTACTAGAAGTTGGAAACATTATCGTGGATTTATCATGTTGTTGTGGTGTGTGAGTACACATCACCTTCAAGTAGTATTCCCCGGCTAGCCAACGCCTAGATGTTTATAATTAAATTAAACATTGCACCCCAAAATCTCTATCCGGTTTAGGTAAAGTAATTTGCTGGTGAAAAATTCTATTTTTCACATAAGCTTGCAAATGGAAAGGGGCTGACATTCGTGCTGAATGGGATCAGAAATAAAGCCTTTGTATTCACATGACCTTTTACTACACTTTATACAAATCAGTTTGTTACAGGAGGCTTATTCTATGGTTCAGACGTATTTTTCCAATTAAAACGATCTTTTGCCAATGATTCATAATTTTGAATTCCAAAAACCCTGGGGTCTTTTAGCAGTTTAGTTTAGACAGCTTGCGCTTAGCGTGCTGCGTTAACATAACAGTCTACTATTTAACACCTCCTTGGGCATATATGTACATAGCAAATGCTATAGCCTTTTGTATGCATTACTACATATAGGCCTATGACCAATTCATAATTATACAGTAAAAGTGTAAAATGTTGCCTGTGCTGGTTCATCAGTTCATCAAAGGGAATATAAAACGGAATATATTTCCATTAAGCAAACAGATTATCTTATTTCATGTTTTTTATAATTATTTTTAAGATTATTTTTTCTTTAATTATTTCGTACTAATATTTAACGTTAAAGTTTAAAATCCAATGTGGCGGACACAATTTAAAATGTGGCTTTGGTTTCCAGCTTTTATTTTTTATACGTTTATAAATGCTATTTCAATTGGCTTTGGTTTGCTTATATTTTAATAAAGTTTTTTTTTTATTTTATTTTCTATTTTCTATTATTTTTTTAATTAATATTTTAACATGAAAATTGCATTGCATTTGATTTAAAATTTAAGACTCAAACGTCAACCAAGAGGAAAACCTTGATTATGTATACATTTTTACCGAGAATTTATTTTAATATTGATTGTGATTTTAAGGATTGATTATATTATTGAACAAACACACACATACATATGTATACTGTGAGCGTCAAAAGAAAGTGTACAATTCAAAAAAGATATACATTAATAAATTACCGTTAATTTTCTTTTCTTTCAAATTATTTTATTGCCAATTTTTAAAATTGAAACAAGAAGAAAAGAATTAAAAAAAATTTGAAAATATTGTTACGTTTTTACCTTTTAAAAACGTTAAAAATATGAGTACGTAGATTGCAAATAAAATAAAAATAAATATGTGTTTAATTTTAAGTCAATTCTTTATTATCTGCACAACTTTTGATGCCACTCTTCGAACTTATTCCACGTATACAATGATAACTTTCACAATATGTGCTTATTCGTGATATTTCGCTGCTTACAACCTTTTTTGTAAGCAACAACAACACTTGTTAGTTATTCTTCTTTGCTCACAACCTTTTTTTTTAGTAAGCACAACACTAACAACTGTTTTCTTCACGCAACTTGTCTGCACACAAGTCTGACTGAATTATAGCTCGATCTCATATCTTCACACACCACTGGTTCTCACTCAATTCAACGCGACGTCGTCACACGACTAACTTAACTCGAACTCCGAGAATCACGTGTCTTCATACACGGCTGACTGAATTCTAACTGAATCCCCGTTGCTCGCTTTATCTTGCCTTTTATATCACTGGATTAACAGTGTGATGAATGTCCTTGAAGGATGATGACGGCCTTCGGGAACAATCCAAAAATGTAAACATCTCGTCATCATTGTTGTTCGTGTATCTTGTTTACTTTCGTCCAGGCAGAATTGTTGTTGTTTTGTTTATTTGTCTTTCCGCTATATGTTTTTTTTATACACGGACGTTGTTGCTATATTTTTGTTTATTCATCGATCTTGTAAACAAGCCTGTTGTTTTTGTTGCTATATGTTTACTTATTCGTTGATCACGTGAACAACTGCATTGTTTTGTTTTTGGAGCTTTTGTTTATCATTTTATGTGTGATCAAGTCCATTGTGTTGTTTTTGGAGCTTTTTTGCTTATTATTTTAATAACACCATTTCCATTTTCGTAACAATATTGTAACATTTTTTCGGGCACTCTCCTTAAGTGGAAAACTTGAGTTGAGATTGTTAGAATTTTATCCAAAGTGTACACTTTCTTTTGACGCTCACTATATATACAGTTTTTGTGAATTTGTAGCATAGGTTTTTACGACGTTTTTATTAATTCAATATCAATGATGTTGTTTTAAAACAAGGTACGAACAACGCAAGCAAAAGAAAATGCAACAATTCTGATGTATTTTCTTGTGACACATCCTTGACATACACTCACTCACTCACTGACTAGAGAGGGTGGTATCCTTGTATAGTGGTAGTGCAAGTGCGAGTTTCTTTACTGCATACCTTGTCCTCTAGGCATCATTTCCCTCACAATTGTAGACACAAGTACTCACAAGTAAAGAATGGAAAACACACAATAGCTACTACACAACTCTACATACAATCTCTAACAATTTGCCACATTTTTGTGGCAAAAAAGTTTTTCTAGTCTTTTTTTATACTCACTCGACTCTCGTACCTTTGAAATTGAAAATTTATTGTAAAGTATGCAACAAAAGTTGCTTTAGAGTCGAGTCCATTGGTATGTGATGGAGAATAAAGAAACTTTGCATGGAGGAATTTTATTTTTTTTGTTTTTACTCAGCTTTTGTTTAATTCTGTCAACATTTTCTTAGCGGCAGCCAATAATTCAATCTGATTTTTATTTTTTTTCCATGCTTTTTATTATCTTGATAAACTTTTTTTTTTAGAATAATAGGGGTCGTCATTCGGATGTGTGGTTAATTAAAAATAAAGACCATTATTTTTAATTTGTGTGTTTAAATGTGAATAAACCAACTTGGGTTGCATCGTGTTTGCCAAAGACGTGCTCACACAATGCAGGAATATGGCTTCTAAACAAATTTTACTCTATGTTGCTAGGAATAGGATAGGTGGGGGGCCCACTTTGATAGGAGAGGCCTAAAATAGAATAGAATATTGGCCAACAACTCAATATCCAACTCAGAGGTCAAACATTCCATATAGGAAAACATTCAGACTCCAAAATAAATCATGCTATTGCATGTGTTCACATAACAGACGGTTAGTTTATTCTTGCGATAGATGTAGTACTTAGGAACCATTTTTTGGATCTTAGTAAGGAAGCTAAAATAACTATTCTGCTGCTATCTGACATGTCTGACCTTATATTGGGCTCCGGAATTGAACATGTAGGAAAAAAAGTCTTCCGAATTTAAGTCCATAGTAAGAAAATACAGTAAAATCTTTTTTTACACGATTTTGAAATAACACGGTTCGTGAAGAAGAAAATTTTAATTTTTTTACACGCCTTTTTTTTGGTTTAACACGAAGTCCAAAAAAAAATTTAATACGAATTCAAAAAAAAAAATTATAATCATTATCATCATTATGGCAACTCTACTACACAGCATGTTTACTTTAAGGGAAATACCCTTTTTATTTAACATATCAGTTTATTGATGACGCAATATAAAATTTCAAAGTGCTTAAATTTAATGTTTAAGTTTATCTTTTTTATATATTGGTGACAGCTTCAAATTATATAATCGGAATCGTTAATAACTTTTCAAAAGATAACATAGTGTTAGGTTGTTATTGGAAAAACCAATTTTATTTAATTTCGTTTTTACAGTGCTCTTATTAATACAATGTCTAAACAACAGTATTTTCTAAAGAGAAAAACAATTTCATTAGAAACGAAAATAAAAGTCCTAGACTGTCTAAGAAGTGGCGAAGGTCCGACATCTGTTGGCAAAGCTTTTGATTTAAACGAAGCTATCACTTTTTTGCACGGTTTTTTAAGAAAGTATTTGAATTTTTTTCATTTTACACGATTTTTTTATGGTTTTGGAGCATATTTCCAAATTTACATATGAACCGTGTATTTTTTTACACGATTTTGATTTACACGAATTTCTTAGGAACGTATTATCTACCGTGCTAAAAAAGATTTTACTGTAGGGGCTATTGTAGTGAAGAAACAAACCTAACAGCCTTGGTCTAGAGAATAGTTCATGTGAAAAATTCCACATGGGGTTTTATTGCGACAAATTTGTTAGGCATTGGATTTTATAAATCTTATAGAAAAGTCCAAGTGTTTCCACAGAGTGGTTTACCTCATTGAATGCAATAACTTTATATTGGTAACATATACTTTTGCCGACCCCTGTATTTATACTGCCCTTAGGGATTTTGTATTGTTTTCGAAGTTGTTTTACTTAATTTCACATTTTACAAAATCTATTACTTGCCCCTTGAAATAGATTATAGAGCCTCCCTATACATTTGGGAAATAGAGAAAACAGAAATTTCTATTGTAAACTTGTTGTAGCTCAAAAGGTTTATGTAACAAGTAGCACAGCTACACTGCACTGCACTGATTTATTTCATTTTCAATTTAAATTTCTTTTAAATGACCTTCTCTCTCTATATATATATTCATACATATGTACATATATATTGTGTGTTATATACTTGTAACTATGTACACTTGTATAATGTGATGGTGATTTATATCCTTATTGCACTTGATTTAAAGCATAGCAATTGTTGTTGACGTTGTCGTAACTATGCGTCGTTATAGTTTTATAATAGGGGCACAATGGCAATAGTAGTATGTAGATATTTACCATGAAATAAACCATGTGAGTCACAAAAAAAAAATCTCTTCTATTACTTTGGATTCAAATTTAAATTGAATTTTACGAGTAGATTTACAGAACATGTAAGTGGACACAGTCACGTTAGTATGTATTGTCAGTTAGTCAGTCAGTCAGTACCAAATTTCATGCTTTGTAACCTTCAGAGAAAAAAATAATCAATTTGTAGAGTATGTACGGATATGTTTCGGGCATATCATAGTCACATTGCATTTTAAATTTTCATATGCTATGGAATACAATTGGGCAATTCACACAAGCCGTTGTATCGTTGTATTGAGTGTATTGTTGGACGATTATACAACAGTGTATGCTTGTTGTTGATAATTTTCATGTAAAAATTCGATACACTTATACACATTTTTTTTCATATGTTTTTAAAAGTTGTATTGGTTTCGTGCTATCAAATTGTGTGAATGAAAAAAATGTGTATATCGCAGCACACCCAGTACAAAAGTGACTCAACTAAAAATTTTAATTTTTCAGAAATCGATTAAAAACTATTTTTGACGACTTAATTAAAAATAGTTAAAAACAAAATCTTTGGACCATTTTTAGTGTCAGTTAACAACAACAAAATACAGTGATATTTGTTTTATAAATAAGCAAGTGTATTCTACATAGTTTAAGCATATAAACTCGAAAAATGAAAATTTTGAGTTGAGTCACTTTTGTACTGGTTGTGCGATATGTTTTTCAAAAGTTGTTTTGGTTACGTGCTATCAAATTGTTTGAATGCCAAAAAAATACATTTGGAATACGAAATACACAATACAGCATAGCCATTGAGCGTTCACAAACAACCAAGTGTATTCAATACAACATACACGATACAAAATCGTGTGAATTGCCCAAATACAATTTAGCAAGCTTTCTGTGTAACATTTAAAATTTATGTAGAATTGTAAGAATATTTATTAAATTTAGTTCAACTCTTAAAGGATTCAAATAAAAATTAAATAAATTCTTGGATGTATAACTTAAAAATAGGTCATCTACTATCCATGCTTCCGTAGACAGTGTGAATAGGACCTGTGTCATCCATCTGGATATCATAGGCACTATACCCCTTCTATTTACAGAATTATTACAACTACAATCTATTATTTTCTTAGGAAAAATATTATACACCCAAACCTGTTTTTACACGGTTTTTTTTACGCGAATTTGAAATAACACGGTTTTTTTAACAAATTGACGAGACTGATATTGAGTCACCCCAGCAAAAGAGAATGCGCTTGCTATCAGCAACTAACTCCGAATAAAATAAAAAAAAAATTTTATTGAAAATAATTCCGTTCCTAATTGTCTTAAGAGTTTGATAACTAATTTTATTTTTATAAATGGAAGAGAATTTTTAAGTTTTTTCTTTATTTTTTTATAATCATAAAATGAAATAAAATAAAAACTCTGTGTATACTATTGAACTAGATCTGTGCGTTTTTATAAAGTTATTCAATTTTATAGGCATATGTAGGCTGCTGCATCAATCCTATGTATATCTGTTCAGTTTGTTTATACACTTACATACACACATAATATTTGTCTTTTTTTACGCGTTTTTTTTTTACACGGTATCCACTGGAACGTATCTACCGTGTAAAAAAAGGTTTGGGTGTATATCATAAGTTATTAAAGACACAAACCGGATGCAAGTTATACACCCAATAATTAATGGTTCTTTAAACATCTATAGCTTAAAATCTTATTTGAAATTATTGAAAATAAATGTTAAAATTAGAAATTAGAATTGTTTTCTTGTTTTTATAGTGAAATATGAGAAATAAAAGAAATTTTAAATAGAGCAAGTTTTTATAAATAAATACAATACAATCTCATTATAAAAAATACTATTCCATTTAACATACAACAACAACAACAGAAAAATTAGAAAAAACTCTCAATTGATTTAAAAGGCTTTTTAAACAAAAAAAAATTGTTTCCTTAACATTTTATTTAAAATTTTTTTGTGTTTTAAATATTATTTCTGTTTAGAATTTTATTTCATGGTTTTGTGTTAAATCCTTTGTTCTCTCTTAAATCTTGTTTAAATAAAAACATAAAGACTAATAAGTCTACGACTACTATCAACAATACATTCATTATTTTGCATAATTTTTCTTTCAATTCATGTTTTTTTTTTTTTTTTTTTTTTGTCTTTGGTCCAACAATTTTGCTTTACTTTTTATGCTTCATTAAATGGATTTTATAATTAATTTCAATAAAAAAAAAAAACAAAAACGAAACAAAAAAAAAAAACATTCTTGAATATGAAATGAAATAAAATGAAAAAATCTTGAACCACTTTAACAATACAAAAAAAAAAAAAAAATAAAAAACAAGCAGCAGCCGTAATTTTAGTGGTGTCCCCAGACGTTTGTTGGACGGCAGTAATCGTCAAATATCTTCGATTGCTTTGAATGCTTCATCGACGATGTCATCAGCCAGCAATAATGTTTTAATGAATTCATCTAGTTCACCGTATGGCACATTGAGTAGCATTAAATCTACTCATTCCTCTTCATCGTCATCGAACGGTAGCCATAGCAGTAGTAGTGGTAGCAATAATCTTATAACATTTCAATGTACTTCAGTCGATACAGTGGATGGTTTGCCAGCTAATGCGGCTTCAGTCTCATCATGCTCATCCTTCACTGGGAATGCAACATCTCCGGCAGCAGCAGCAGCAATATTGGCTCAACAGCAACAACAACAACATCATCATATGCAACAGCAACAACACCAGCAGCAGCAGCAGCATCAGCATCAACAACAATCGTTAGTAAGCTCTCCAGCCAGTGGTGGCGGGGGATGTTCTTCTGTAGGAGTTATTAGCGCTACGGCTGCAGCAGCTGCCACAGCAGGTGTGGCAACTGTGGGCAGTAGTAGCGATGGCATTGTTGTTTTAAATAGCAATAGCGGTGGGAATAGCCCTCGTTTGGGTGATGCAGCTTTAAGTTCTTTAGCAGCCAGTCCTACAGATGCCTGTAGCATGCGGTCCAATCCTTCGGCCGCCTCCTTAATGGCTAATGATATGCAGGGTGGCAGTATTGCTTCAGGCATTTGTGGTGCTATTGGTAATACAGCTACGCTTTCACCGCTTTCTTCTGCTGCTGCTCATCATCTTATGCGTCGTCCCAGCATTAATATGTGCGTTTACGTTCCATTTTTTTTGCCTTTAAACTTGAATATTTTGCAAAAATATTGTATTTCCTCCTTCTCCTCGTCCTTCTACGCTCAAAATAGTTTCACAATTTATCCACAATTTTGTTTTTCTTCCTCAGTTTCATTTTTTTTTTTGTTATACGCTGGTAATGGAATATTTATTCCATTTCAGTTTATGAACTTTATGCCGTAGTAGTGTGATCATATTTTTGCTTGGAAAAACAAGTTTTCAGTTGGTTTTTAATGAAATTTTCTTAGATTTCCTTAGATTTTCTTTATGAAAAGCATGTTGAATTTATAATGTATAATTTATAATTTATAATGAACGGATAAAAGCGACACGATTCATTACGAAGTCTAAATCATTTAAACAAACTGCAAATCAAATGCATTATAAAATATTGTAATAATAAAGCATTGTTCACTTAAAATCCAACCAAATCGAGGGAGTTCCTGTATTTTGTTGCATTGTTCGTTCCATTACTGCAACTCAAACGATGTGAAATAAAATTCCTTCTATGGTTTTAGTCAATACCAATGGCAACGCTTGGAAAGGGCAAATATTAGGTATGGAAACTGTTGTATCCTGTAGGATCTCGAGACTTATATGGTTCCGATTCACCAAACAAGCCTTTCCAAAACCTATCCCCAGTCCACAAAAAGGATCTGCCTGCTCAATTGCTGAGATTTTCCTTATGATCTGGGATCACCAACAGATTCCTAGCCTGGCTGATTTACGGTGCCGACACATTCCCACACTATTTTCGTGTCGAATGTTTGGATGCCAGCTTGGCTATCAGATAATATTGCTATGCTCCGTTCTGTGATGTGTTTAGATTGGAATACTTCACTCTGAGCCTAAACACACTCGCTTCTATCCCAATGCTAGTTGCTCTAGCTGCCCAAACATTAGCCCAATATATCACAGTTAACCTTCCAATCAGAGAACAGCAATGAGTATTCAAAGCGATGAGTAGATTCGAGTCATACTTATAATTTCAGATACTTATACGCATTCATACTTATTTTAATATCATACTCATACTACTCATATTCAAAGTTTGAAATACTCATCGTAATCATACTTAACAATACGCATAATGTTGTTGATTTCGACTCTCCATGACTCAACGTATACACGAAGCACAAAATAAGTATGATTCGAGTACGAACACCACAATACTCACAAGAAGGTTGTTTGTTTGCTTTGATTGCTGTCTTTGTCTTTTCTTTCTTCTTTGTTTGTAAATGCAACAACAACTAAGACTGAAAATTTTGATGAATGATTCGAATCATTCATGAGTATTATAAGTATTTTTCTAAATTTATGAATCTGAATGAGTAGGCGTATGAATCAAACATATTTCGAATGTTATGGGTTTGATGTCAACGTTGTACTCATACTCATTGCAACTTGTACTTATAAATCAATGTTGTAGCGAGTACGAATGAATCAGAGTAGTTGAATTTCAATACTCTTGACTCACTCATACTTAAAATTTCATGAGTACTTGAGTAGTGAAAAAACGATTCATTGCTGATCTCTGCTTCCAATGCATAATTCATGGTGTGCATCCTCAAAAATCTTTTGCAAGTCCTCTGTATATTATTACGGCATCATTGACCTTCCCTGAAATGGTCTCAATATGAGTGTTGGGTGTCAGATTACTATGCAGTAATATTTCCAGACATTTTCCATTCAATTTCTGTGGTATTACTTAACCCAAGAGTCGAATATTTTTCTATTTATGCAATAGAAAAGTATCAGCAAATGTGGGAGCAAATAAGGCGGTAGCTTCTGTGGATCGAATCCGTAGTTAAGGGGATCTAGAGAAACAAAATCTTGGGTTTTATAGGAAAAACTAAATTTGAAATTGAATATCAATGAATGAGTAACAATTTGTTAGGGATGGTACCGGATTTTGTGTGAACAATGTTTTTAATGTATGTATGTAAATATGAATTGTTGTCCATTTTTATGTGTATGTATTGTGTTTCGTCAATTATTTGTTTTATTTTACTTACGATTTAAATACTAAAAACATACTAATAAAAAAAAAATTTTTTAATTATTAAGTTTATATGTATGTGCCTTGTAAATATCCATTATCCTTTGTTCTTTTACACTCAAGTCCACTATTCTAAATGTTTGCACACACACTGTTTTTACTTCAACTCTGGCACTTCATTACAAGAAATATTTTTTTATGTTCTTCGTTTTTTTCCGTTTTCATTTCTCTGAAGCTTTTAAAGGTCATTTAATGCTTAAATAGTCAATAAATAAATCATTTAGTTCTTGTTCTTCTTTATTTTTTTTAGTCTAAGTTATTTAAATAAAATGTTTATTCTTTGTTTTTAAAATTAATTTAAATTTAATAATAATTTTTTTATTTTTACTTCTCTTTTTTTTTCACAAACACTTTATTTTCGTTCGTTTTGTTTCTTTTTATTTTTTTTTTTTTCTTTTGTTGTGAATGTAAACTCTGTACAACCAACTTTGGACCTCCTGACCTTCTTTTTTATGTTATGTATTGCTGTTACAAAAAAAAAAAAAACAAAAAAACCAAAAAAAAACCTTGTTTTTGAATTACGCCAAATAATTGGAACTACCATCTCTGCTAACTTTAACTTAGGAATCCCAGTTCTGGCTCTTTAGTTATAAGTGAGACTGGTTCATTGGATCGTATGAAAAATACCGCCGAAAAAAGGAAAAAAGGACCATTGGATGATGGCCCCAGAGTATCGGATCGCGTCGAAGAGACCAGAGTCAATCCGGACTCTTTAATTGCTGAGATTTTGAAAGATACAAAATTGGATCAATTAGAGGGATCGGCGGAAAGTAAGTCTTTTTAAATTATTTTTTTATATTTAAATGTTTTAACTTAAAAATGCGTGATTTGTGATAAATTTGAAACGATTGGTGGTATAACACGTTAAGTTTAGAACTTTTTACAGCACAGTATGGCTAAATTTTTTGAAGCTAAAGAACGAATCAAATCATTTTCGAATTCTACATTCTGAAGTGAAATTGATTCTAGTAATAGCGAGCCGTCTGATATCCTTAAAGCCTACTTTACACGGTCCCACAAGTAATATGATCTGTCAAAATTTTGTGTAGAAGACTACGAATGTGATCGTCTAAACGTACTATGTAATGAAACCATCAGACATTGAGAGAAAACACGGATGAAAAGTTTCACAGTCGTATGGCTCTCTTCATTTTTTGAAATGATTCAAAAAACAAGCAAGTCGCATTAGATCAGGGATGTATTTTTATGTAAACACATAGAAAAAAAGTGTAACAGCTGTTTTGATTTTACTTTCTTATTGTCTCATACCGATCATGTAAACGCAAAAAATATAAATCATACGACTTTTATTCTCTTTTTTGTCATACGGATGGAATTTCATTTTACTTTTTCATTAGACTTTACGTACGTAAAGTATTACCGTGTGAAGTGGGCTTAAGCAGTTATTAACCTATAGAATTGATCTAGAGTTTCTGGACGCAATAAAAAACTTTCTGGCGTATTTATACTATTTCTTTCAAGTCATTCGAGACACAAACCATGTGTAAAAGTTATGTTATCTAATCGAAATCTTGCATTTTTAAGTTCTATACTTTATGTTAGAGAATAATTAAGTAATATTTGTATCTAAAATTTATTTTCTATTTCTTCCTATAGCTTCTGGTTTACAATTGTATATAGGCAAAGATGGCACTACTTCGTTTGGTAATCATGAGCTTAAGTCACGTGTCTCTGCCGGGGCTTTTAAACAGGTTGTTATGGAAAATCCAAGATAGTAGCATAAATTATTAATTTAAAATAAGACTTTTTTCAATAAAAACAACAACAACAACAAACCAACCTACTACTATTACAAATTACAAAAATGAAGAAAAGAAAACTATACTATATACATACATAATATATATATAAATATAAATAATTGCTAAATAATATGTAATAATAATAATACAGAGAAAAATTTAATAATTTATATTTAAAAACAAAAAAGAAATTAAAAATTAAAATGAAAATGAAGATGAGAGTAAACAAAATTATTCAAATTACCCTAAATGTTATAAACTATAGAATATTATTATCTTATTTCAAATATATTAATTATATATTTAAAGTAATGAAACAAAAAAAATCAAATAAATTTCCATTGTATTTAAAAAGAAGAAAAAAACAAACAGAAAAAGAAATTGAAAAAAAAAGAAAACTAAGAAAGCATTACCTAAACTATTTCTAAAATTAATAACAAAATTATTAAAAAATGAAAAGTATTGCAAAATTATGTTACAAAAACAATTCTAAGTGTTAAAAACAAAAACAAGAAAAATACAAAAAGAAAACTAAAGTAAAGAAAATTATTGGAAAATTGTTCAAAATAACTATAGAAAAACATAAAACATTAAAAAAAAATATTTAAATCTCTATTTAAATCCCAACCTACCGTTATAAAAACAATAAGAAGAATAAGAATCTTTTTTAGACAATTTTGACACACAAAACAACTCACTTTACAATTCAAAAGCCAACAAACAAAACAAACTAACAAAATTACAACCAGTAATGACTACAATACAACTAACGATTTATAATTGTGCATTTCGTTTTAGTTAGTTTTTGTTTCCATTTTTAACAAAAAGTAAAAAAACCCAAGAAAATTTAAATCATTTTAACAAAAAGAAAAAGAAAAACAAAAACAAAGAATGATTAAAAACTCTGCTGCCCATAAAAAGCACATCGTAAAATTATTGCTTATAATAATACTAGGCTTCCTTTTTTGAAAACATAAGCAAAACAAAACATGAAAACACATAAAACATAATAATAACTAAAAAATAGTAAGAAAAATAAATTCGAACATTCTTCGAAATTAGAATTTTTAACAAACAAACAGAAGAAGAAAACAGAAAAAAGGTCAAACTAACGAAATCCATTTAAACAGAGTATAAATAAGTATTAAAGCAGGATTAAATATAAAACAAACAAGCAACCAACCAACCATACAATGCATTATAGTATAAAACTAAAGTTATAAGAGAAAATCAATCGAAAAATATTGAATTCAAGAATTCATATATGAATTCTTAAGTAAAACGATTCTTTTTATAAATATTTAAAATTAGAGATCATTTTTTAAAAAGATTATAATTATTGTCCAATACGAATGGTTGGCCAAAACAAGACTTAACAGTGTTAAACATGTGTAACTAACTGACAACACTAGACGTAGACATTTTCCCTTTAACAGGTTTATTTCGGATAGCAGGCGCAGTATTTTCTCCCATCATGTGTTTGTACGTTTAGCATCTAAAGATCGGAACAGCAACTCACTTATACACCAACTATTGGATCGAGCGTCTGCTCTTCTGCTTGGTGGATTTCCGCAACATATTATCCGGATTAAGGCATTAGTATTCAATCGGATTATATGGCGGTAGCGATGAATTTTATGTATCGTTTCAAATTCTATACAGGCTCACTACTAATTGGACCGGTTCGAGCATTATTCTGAAACGACGTTGGTATTATTCATCCAAGCGTAGTTACCAGTGTTGTAGTAATGGGTCTGCTCAACTAAATAATTTAAATTTTAGAAAGTCCGTTTAAGTACTTAAGTACACTAGAGCCCCGACTTGCGTCGATCCGATTTGCGTCGTTTCGATTTGCGTCGCTTTTTAAAAATTGACAAAACTCAGCTTGCGTTGTTGCAATTTCAAACTCGCGTCGATTAAATTTGCGTCGTTTCGTCCCCGATTGGCGTCGATTCGATTTGCGTCGTTTGAATCCCAACTTACGTCGTTTAAATTTCGATTTGTGACGCTACATACGTTTAATTTTTTTCTTGCAGCATTGAGTACTACGATTTTAGTATTTGTATTGTGTAACATATTTAGAATTTTTTTTGTATTTTAAAATTCTTGCAACTTCTGTTTATTGTTTTGTTATTTCTTTATAATAATAAAAAACATTTGTTGAACTAAATAAAATAATGAAAAATGTTTTTATTTGAATGCTTTCCTTTGAATTCTTGGTCCCAATAAATTAAATTTCGATGCATTTGTATAGAAAAATTTGATTCGATTTGCGTCGTTTTGATTTGCGTCACAATTCTCCGGTCCCCATTAACGACGCATGTCGGGGCTCTAGTGTACTATGTTACTGCATAAAACGTTTTTACTCCTCTCTCTTACATTCGGAGTTCAATCGTTAACTGTATTTACAAAAAATCTAAGTCCACCAAGCGGGAGACATAAAGTTCGGATATATAGGTCCGTAACAAGCTACAAAAACTGTTTATTTTCATTAGCCGATAACTGTTTAAAGCTGTAACCGATGATAATATGTTGCCTAGGGATTTTTAGAATTTCACAATGCGCAGTTCAATGTGTTGACATGATCACTTGATTAGAAAATAGATTCCTATGATCTCGAAACTTAACCTATAAAACCAATTTGTGTGGCTAATTGCGTATTACACGTATTACAGCTGTTGTTGGAAGCACTCAAATTATATATATTATTTTCACCTGTTCCCTTTATGATCCAATCAATAAAATATTCTAGCTCGAGGTCAATTTCTTAAATATCAATTTTCTTTATTATATATCAATATTTCGATATCCATCGGATATCATCTTCAGGATTCAAAAAAGAGAGTAACAATATCTAAAATATAAACATTATCACTGCTCGCTATCACATACAATATTGCACTGCAAGATGATATCCGATGGATATCGAAATATTGATATATAATAAAGAAAATTGATATTTAAGAAATTGACCTCGAGCTAGAATATTTTATTGGTTGGAAGCACTACTTTAACAATTTAGTTTTTGTAGGACTGTTCTTAGCTACAAAAACTGTTTATTTTCATTAGCCGACAACTGTTTAAAGCTGTAACCGATGATAATATGTTGCCTAGGGATTTTTAGAATTTCACAATGCACAGTTTAGTATGTTGACATGATCACTTGATTAGAAAAGAGATTCCTATGATCTCGAAACTTAACCTATAAGACAAATTTGTGTGGCTAATTGCGTATTACACGTATTACAGCTGTTGTTGGAAGCACTACTTTAACAATTTAGTTTTCGTGGGACTGTTCTTAGCTTCTCCACTTTAAACTTCTCCGCAATATTGGTCTGGAAATACTCAAATGGAGAATGGAAACAAATAACTTTCCATACTCTATCGCACACCTTCCATGTTGCCTTTAGTATGAATAGTTTTATGAAGACATGTCCAAAATGGCTTAGGAAATTTCTAAACGTGGGTAGTAATCTAAAATAATGACATTTGATCACTGACAAGAATAATAAAAATTCGACAATTTGACTAGTTGTTGCATACAATAATTATAGAACAAATACAAATCGTATAAGAAACTAAAATAGTTCTACGTGTTTAACACTACTAGGTCGTATTTAAGCCACCCTAAATATAAATTTTTTATTGTAATTTTACTAAATTGAAAATATTATTTTAAAAATTTTAATTTTGTTTTAAAATTCCTTTATAGTTTACTATATTATTTTTAATCAAATTTTATCATCATTATCATTATAGTTATGCAATAACAAATTAAATAAAATTAAAAACAAAATGAAAACAAAATCAACAACGCTTAAAGTAAATAGTATCACATCCATTTTTAAATTACATCCAAAATATATACATACATACAATACAATACGATACGATACATAAATCACAACATTTCAAATGCAATTTTCATGCAAACATTCTTCGTTAAGATTTAAAAAAAAAAAATATTATTAATTTCTATAAAAATAATGTAATGAGAAACTGTTTATTTTGTGAAATATTCAATAAGTATAAATATATATAAATTTATAAAATATAATACAAATAAATAAAACAAAAATTATTTAATTATAAATGCTTAGTATGTAATAATGTATTTGTGAGATATAATATATGGTATATTATAATATATAAATATAAATTAAAATATGTTAATTAATATTAAATAATTAATTAATTAATTAAAAACAGAATTTTTGTCGTGTAAAAATATTAAAAATAAAGAAATTAAATAAAAAATTGTGATTTCAAAAAGAAAATATGAATAAATTTTCTTTTTTTATAGCAAAGTAAGTAACTTAATGAAGGTACAGATATCCAAATCATATTCGATTTCTGGTAAGGCTAAGTTAGGATGGTAGATGAAAGTCCTACACTAGAAGACGAGAAGAGATCCATTGGGTTTAGGTCCAAAAAAGAGGGTCAAACCAAAACAAAACAGCCAAAAAGTATTAAAAATAATAACAAAGGAAAGCGCAACATACAGATAATAGGTTATTTAAAATCAAAGTAAAAAGAAGGGAAGAGAGGCAGAGAATAACAGAATCAACTCACAAGCCAGTTAATAACAAATTTTTAATATCAGAAATCCTAGAAGAGCCTAACTCAACAAAGCCATTAAAAAAATTCTATCCAAGAATCTGACCAAGAGCCTGCACCTCTACACGCTAAACCAAAGACACATGATATTCTGTCCAGCTCCTTAACATACCCACAAAAATGCAAAACTAGTTCTCGCCCTCAAGGTTCAATAACCCGTGAAAAGACCTACCAAAATTTTAAGATTCCTTTCCCAATTTCCAGTCCCATTATGTACTAGAACGACACAATCTGGGTCATGGCAGAATGGAGATTCTGCAATCTCCTGTATTCTGCCGTGAAGAGACCACTCGCCGTGTCACCACCTGATTGATTACCACGAACAAGTGTCCCAGAAGAGGTATAACCGACACTTCACCAATAATTTCTTGTTACCTTTTGTTAAACTCATTTCCCATAAGACCACACAATATCTGTTGACATCAATAATGTTTTCATTTATGCTTTCCATTTGAAAATGTTTACCCTTTCCCTTAGTTTAATGACAAGCCACAAAGAAACAAGAAACCAATGCAATGCAAACAAATCGATTGAAGAATACTGCACTCAAACTAAATGAGAAATCAAAGAAAACTTTAAAATTTTCTGATTTATTCGTTATTCAACATGGAACGTTGGCGTAATAAATTAGCGGTAGTTACAGGAGCTAGTGGTGGCATCGGAGCTGCTTGTGCAAGAGCTTTAGTTGCATCAGGCATACGTGTGGTAGGCCTGGCACGCAGAGAAAATAAGCTTAAAGAGTTGCAGAGCACATTGCCAGAAAATCAAAAATCACTATTTATACCAAGAAAATGTGATGTTTCCGTAGAGGAACAGGTCATAAAGGCCTTTGAGTGGACGGAAAAGGAATTAGGCGGTGCTGATATTTTGCTAAATAATGCAGGCATAACCCGGGAAACCGAACTGGTGGCACCAGGTAATACTGAAAAAATACAACAGGTTATTAATACAAATATTATGGGTGTCTTATGGTGTACAAGAGAAGCATTTCAACTTATGCATAAAAGAGGAAATGAAGGCCATGTTGTCATAATTAATAGCATAGCTGGCCAACAAGTATTGAACTTTATTGATGTATTGCCCTCATTTAATATATACCCAGCAACGAAGTTTGCCATTACTGCTATGACAGAAACATATCGCCAGGAATTTCAATTGCATAAGAGCAAGATAAGAGTTACAGTGGGTGAAAAATGTTTTTTTAATGTTTAGAATAATTAAATTGTTTATAATTTTAGGGTATATGTCCGGGAGCAGTTAATACGAATATTTTTCCTGAAGAAATACATTTTTATGTTAAAGATATGGCACGCCTAGAGCCCAAGAATATAGCAGATGCTGTTTTATATGCTTTGCAAGTACCGCCACATGTGCAGGTATGTATTTTGTTAAGAAATGATTTGTTTCACTAAAATTATTATGCCTTCTTAACGTCTAGGTACATGAAATAACTGTCAAACCCATGGGAGAAATGTTTTAAGAGAATATGAAATGGACTGTGACAACAACTTAAGAATTAAATTTTATATTTATTGAGAACAAATATTTATTGCCACAAGGCGCCAACAAATATTTTAAGTTTTAAAGAATTTTAAATCATTTTTTTTATTGTTGTTTCAATAAATCTAACTTTTGTCTTAACAATCTATGATTTAAACGATGCATGCAAAGAAATTGTTGATTAAGAAATACCACGGGTATATCGAAACGGTACAAACGTAAAAATCTAACACTTTCTTTGGTATCAATATAAACTTTTTCCAATTTATATTCACCCTGAAAATTAGTTTCCAGTTCTTCCACCAAAACATCACACAATGGACAAGGATCTTTAGTATACAAAGTAATAAGGGGTAAACTTTCGCCACAAGAAACCGAGGGCCTAAATATAAAGATTTACAAAGTAATTATTGAACAGCAAAGAAATGAAATTGAAATATCAATAAAGCTTACAATTTTTGAATTATTAAAGCCAAGGTTTCTTTGCTATTAAAGGAAACAACACAGCCATTTTGTTGAGGCTTCATAGCATGAGTCAAATGTGTAACAAGTCTAGAGAAAGAAGCCGCTGGTGAATGACCCATAATTAAAGAACCTCCCTGAGGATTTATTAATTCCATATCAAGTTTAAAATGATGCTTTAGATAGACAACTAATTCAGGCATATAATCATCTATTTCCCAATGTTGTATGTTGTTTAAGGCAATTGTTCCTTTGGCAAACAGCTTCTCTATACATTCAACAGAATTTTTTATTAAAGATTGTGTGCTTGTAATGCTTTCATATGCAACTATCTCCGCCAAGGGTGCTAGATTTAATTCCTGGGCCTTTGAACGTGTGCACAATACCAAAGCCGAAGCACCATCGCTGTAAGGCAATAGATTACAAGGGTCTTTAATTGTTTCAGCGCACACTTCGTCGTGCTTAACCTCTTTAATGACATTTCTTTGATCCACACGTTGCTTTACTGTTAGAGCAACAACTTCTGGTTCGAATTTGTTTTCCTTTTGAGCCTGGAGAAACCTTAATTTGCTCTCCCCAATATAATTTTCTATAAGACAAGGTGATATATCAGCCAAAAGGTCCAAATTTGTGGCTAAGACCTCATGTTTCTGTTGATTTTGTGTGGCAGATTCCAAACCACCTATTACCACTACTGCTTTCGGCTGGGATTTAAGTATATCCAAAGCTTTTTTAAGGGGTAATAAATTTGTTTCTTTACTAGCTTCTATGCCACAGTATTTACTCTTTTTAAGAAAATCAGAGAATATGAAACCCTGATCTTTTTGTATCAAAGGACTTTCAGCCATAATTATGTATTTGATATCCTCCAAAGGTACGGTCGATTGCTTTACCGCAGAGTCCGTAGCCAACCGGCCCAGCTGCCAAGCACTGGCAGTAGCCAACTGACCTTGAAATTTTGTCCATGGTGTACGCACAGCTGAAGCCAAAACTATAGCTTCAGATTTATGGTGTAATAAACGATTGATAGGGGAATTTAAGGGCAGACAAGAGACCAAGCTAGGAAATTTATATTTAAACTATTAAAATGGGGCATCAAATAAGTAAAATATCAAGTATAACGGTATCATTACAAAAAAATTTAACCTTACTTTTTGACTTACCATGGCGTAATTTTCACACTTTCATTGATTGTTTATTATTAAACAGTTTATTTACAGCAATTGTAAATTTATTGTTAACATTTTATTATTGTACACTTTAATTAAACTTTTAAATATCACAAGCACAGCAATTAAAATCAAAATTCACAATTAAAATCCTGCTGCTTCTTGCCGGCTTTTGTTTACTTGTGAACAATGATGAGTGTTGCCCATGTGCTAAATAAAATTAATCGCTTAAGTTTTTGAAATGTAATTTAAACTATTTGAAATGAATTAAAAAAATAACTTTAATTCTTAAATAGTAAATTTACTTCAGATTATTATTAAATAATAAACAAATAAAATAAAAATAAAATTATTTTTTAATTTTTAGTTCTATGGTGTAGCCATATGTACAATAACTTTTTGTACTTTATTTAGCCAAGATACAAACACAAAAAGGGCCATCTGCCGTTAAGTAGTATCAGAATCAGTGTTGTAATTTTGAAATAGTACTGAACTATAATTGAAAGAATACTCCTTTTTACATCAAATGGTACTTTTATAAAAATATATTTATTTATAATTAATACTGTACGGAATGGAATAGTAAACTAATTTACTTTTTCATTCATTTAGCATTCGGCAACCTTTAGTAATCTAAAAGCGAACATACATACTTTAGTTAACCCCTGGCTAACCAGGACTAAAGACCTTTAGTACTGAAATGTTTTGAAATTGAAATGTTGCCAGGAAACGAAAACTCTGTAACCAACTTCTGAAAAAGAGAAAAAATGAGTGATTTCTTTAATAATTTAGATCCGATTCGAACAAAGCAATAAAAATTATAAATAAATATTTAGACAAAGAATTTCCAATTTGCAAGCATTTTGGGGATAAAACATAAAAGAAAGAAATTATTCAAAATTTCATTTACAAAATAATTTAAATTTAATTAATTTTTGTATTTTATTTTTATTTTTTAGAATTTTAAATAGAAAATGACGCAATGGCAATATTGTTGAGTGTATAATGGTAACCAGACATATCGGTGAATGTCTCCACTAACAGATGTGAAAATTACTTATTCTAGACACGTACCGTCTAAATCACGATATACAGTACATGGATCTACGATAGTACAGTACCATTTCGAATAACGGCACTTCGGTGAGTTTCAATTTTATTCACCACACTTCGATTTTATTCACCACACCGGATAAATTCACCAAATTTTGTAAAAACTCACCACACTAGAAACTCACCAAAACAACAAAATTCACCACACTTCAAAAAAAATAAAATTATGTTTTTTGCCCCTTTTGCCGCCCTTTCCCTCTCCAAACCAGCGGCAAAACCATCCCATTCATCCACACAACAACAACATCCACACACACAATACGCCATTATGTTTTTGATTTCGTTTTGTCTGAACCTGGGATTGAACCGTGACCTTTGGGCGAGCGAACTAATAACTACTACTTTTACTAACTTTACTAACTGACTCTGATATCTATTAAGCATGCAATAAGCATTCTAAATAAAAAATACCTTAAAAAATCTCTGTATTTAAAAACTAAAAACTGCTTAAAAAGTTAGTAGCCTTTTTCGTAACTTTCTCGATCCATCAAAACTCTCCATTTTCAATTTAGGTTCCTTTAAAAACGCTTTTTATTTATATTTATTTCGTGGTCTAAGCTAATGCACCAAATATTTCATATCTTCATCTGGACTGTTATGAAATCGTACAGATTCGAAACCATCCACTAGAACCTGACGATCTTCGGACCTGTCAGTTTCAGGCGTTAAATATCTCCAGTCCAAATGCAATGGTAAATAACGTCTTAGCTGAGGTATTTTGCGCCAGTAGCGTCGTTTATAGCATATCCATATGACGGTACCACCAGCACCAATTAAAAAGAATACCAAGAAAATATTCCAACTTTGACCACGTCCCGCTAGCTTAGTAGTGGGACAAGTGGTTATATTAAACCAGCCGATGAAAGTGTGTTGACCCAAGGAGTGAACACGCACAGCGGCTTCATTAAACGAGTAATTGAAACGTGCAGTATATACAAAATTATTGAGTTCATGTTCCAAACGAGTGATGCACAGCAATTCATTATGCTTGGGGGTTGCATTATTGCCAGTAAAATAGCGAAAGTGTAAAGCGTAGGATGTTATAAAACCATTGGGTAGATGCGGTTCGGTGAATTGAATCCTATAGTCATAACTGTGGGGCATTTTACAGGCCGTGAAATCATAGATTTTATCGGCAGCTGTGGAATAATTAGTCCTAGTGGTAAGCATTGCATGGGAACTACAACCGGCATGATTACAGGCTTGTATTTGCAACACATACAAATGAAAACGTTCCAAAGACCTAATGGTATAATTCGTTTCCCAGGCTTCAAAACGTTTCGAAGATACGGCGGCAGGTAAATTTGTAACATTAGTTTTTTGGTCATTAACATGACAATACTCCTGATGATCTAAGGAACATGAGAAATCTTTTTTCAATTGTTGCAAAAACAATTGATCCTTACGCTCTTCCTCACGGCGTGTACAACAGTCCTCATAATCCTCATGGATATCTTTATAATTCAAAATGGGTTCATCACAATAGTCACGAGTATCCAATTGTTGTTTATTATCTGGCAGGCTGTAGACCTGCAATACATAGTAGTCCACCACTTGATTATCGAGCGGACTTAGGGCTGGAGAAAATTCTATGTGTAGAGAATCATAAGATTTGGATTTGATAAGGATTTTCGGTGGCAAAGGTATGTCATATAAAGTGGTGGCATATTTTACTTCACTTCTAGCCTCTTGAGCAATATCTTCGCCATTAAAGGTTTTCACCAAACCGGCATATCGTGTATGGGGTTCCAAATTGTTTACCGTATAGGAATAATGTGTTGCGTTATCATTGAGCTCATGGGGAAATTTTAATTCACGACGCCAATTTATTCTTTTGCAAACATCCGTATCCAATTCACTGTGCTCCGTAATCACTTCGTTATCGTTTAAGGGCCTATAAATTATTTCCACCTCAGCCGAGGTTTGTTCTTTAGGCCATGTAAACTCCAAAGAACGGTGATTTAGCATCTTTTTAACAAGACAAATAGAAATTATTAACAGGGAACTAGGGCCAAAAATAGTTTAAATATACCTTTACATATAAATTCAGTTTAGCAGGTGCGCATAGAACCTCTTGATCACTAGTTTGCACTGAATCTAGACTGCGATCATGCTTAACCTTCTCCCGGAATTGTGTAATGCGCCTGTTACACAATTTATCATTGGCGTGTATATACATGCCGCCATTGACAATTTCAAATCCAGCCTGAGGCAACCACAAATCGGAAAGGTTTTTATTGTTATAAATAATCAAGGCATACTGTTTGTTCTCGAGTACAGAACCATGGATCTTTTCTAGATTTTGAAAAAATCTCAAAGAGTTAAGATAAGGAGATCTGAAATCAACAAAAAATTAAATGCAAAATTTAAAAAGAAATTTATCTGTGAACACACTCACCTATTGATTTTCAAATGGCCGGTAATTTCGCGTACATCCTTCAGACACTCCATAAGATTGTCGTGATCGAAATATTCATTGATATTCACCATAACAGTGGCATTCAAAATTTCACAGCCTTTAAGATTTTCGACATGCATTAGACTGGATATGTAAATTACGGGATCACTATTGGCTCTCGGTTTGCAGATCGTTGTACAATTATTTATGCCTCCACAGGAATCACATTCTTTGGTGGCATTCTAAATGAAAAATAAAAACTGAAAACCAAAGAAATCTATGGAAGAGGCAAGTCCTACATTTAATTTGTAACCACCGGGACATACGTCTACGCAGGTATTCTTATAAATAACTTGTTTCTTCTGTTGTATACACTCTTCCCTTGTATAGCAGCGTAAATAATGACTAGAGGCATATTTATCTTGAGGGCATACATCCACACAAGTGCCATGATCCGACCAGCCTTTGCATACCACACATCCCTGGGCCGTGTGATTATAACAGCCACCCAAGCACAAACGATGACATTCACTGGAGTCTCTATTTAAAGAAAATTATTTCAAAAGCTTTACATCCTGCAAATCTTAATAAACTTACTGCATTAATGATAAGACACTATCATTCTCTAGTTTCTGGCATACATCGTTGGACCAACAGGAATCCCTTTTACAGCCATTGCATTTAGCCTGCTCAGGGCATTGTGCACGTTTATCCCAAATTATGGTATTTTTGCCACGCCTCAAAGTCAAGCGAGACCAATTTATCTGTAAGGAACATATTTATATTAGCATTGGTTCCCGGAATATCTTGGGAGGTACATATTTGAACTTGTCAATAATTTACCTTTTCCCCATAGCATAGCTTAGGATTGAAATCAAGCAAGACATGGCCTCTCTGAATGGCTATTAAAGATTTGAATTCCAACTGAAAAAAATACCACATAAATATACGGAAAGAATTAATTTATTTGTGGGCCACCTACCTTTTCCAAATCAGTATTTGAGGTTATGGCTAAAGCATAATTTAAAAACAACTGTTGGCCACGTATCACAGCTAAATTGGGGAACATGGTTTTAATGCTGGTCATATAGCGCACTTCTGTTATT
Organism: Sarcophaga caerulescens; assembly: GCA_927399465.1. NCBI lineage: Eukaryota > Metazoa > Arthropoda > Insecta > Diptera > Sarcophagidae > Sarcophaga > Sarcophaga caerulescens. The sequence continues at coordinate 106,732,989 of OV656866.1, forward strand.
ATAAGAAAATCGGTAATTTCCCTTAGGTTTTCAAATTGATAATCACTAAAATCACAATCGCTTTCATTGCGCGGCAATTGGCCTATATTAAGAAAACCCGTTATAACGGTACAATTGATTAATTTATAAAAATCATCACAATTATTACGCAAATCCAAACTACCGCACTCATATGGTGCTGGGGGTACATTATTGGGCTTATAAACATCTTTAATTAAGGTTGTAGGCAATGTTGTTGTTGCAAATGTTGCTAAACATTGTTGTGTTGTGAGATTAAGTGAGAGCAAACATATGGTAAATAACATGTTACTGATAATGTTGCTATATTTAGAGTTGAATTTTGTATGTGTTACAAAAATGCCGGTCTCTCGATAAGTGTTACAGTGTTTATCCTTCTCTTTTGTTAAGGCAACAGCTGTTAAAGGCATTGTTTTGGTTTTATTTTCGTTATTGTTGTTAAACAAGTTTTTATCATTAGCCATGCCTGTCTATATTGTGGCCGCTGTTGCTGTTATTGTTGTTGCTAGTGATGACGTTGCTTTCGGTAGTTTAGCTGTACCCTTCGCTTACGTATGAATGGCACGTGAGCTATCAATTTATTGACACTTGTTATTTAATATAAAGGCGCACGTACATGCATGCATACATACATACATACAAACAAACATATGTGTGTGTTATTTTCAGTAAAGTTCTTGCTTGTTTCGTTTGTTGCTACACGTAAATTTGCTCACTTTTTTCTTTGTTTTTTTTTTTCTTTTTGTTGTTTTGATTTTAGTTGTCGTAGCCGCACAGAGGGAGGCTGGCATTTATTTTAATTCCTGTTCTTATTTAATATGTATCGTTAGTGGTGTGTGCTCTGCATATGCATATGCATGGTGTCCATATGATGCACGTGTATTAAAGAGATGAGAATCTGATTTTGGTGGAATTGGCACGTTACTTATACGTTGCGCTGTTTGTTTGGTTAGGTTTTTTGTGTTTTTTGGCAACTTTGTTGCAAATTGCTTCTTGTTTCACGCTTTACGCTGTCTACATACATATATACATATATTTTAATACAATATTCGCACATACATACAAACACACAAACACATTACTGGTGTATTTTTTCTGTTTTGTGATTTTTTGTGTAAGAACGTCTTTTGTTTTAAAGTTTTGTCGATCTTATCTTCACTATTTCGGTCAATATTTATGACTTTTTGTCATGTATTCTCACACACCAATACACTCATTACATACTATGTTCGTTCATACATACACACATATGTATGTATATAATCCTACCTACCATACGCTCGCTCGTTTGTTCATTTCTACTTTTGGATTTTTCTTAAATTTGCAATTTTAGTTACTTTTAAACGCTCATTGTAAACGCGCATGTGTTTATATGTGTATGTGTATGTGAGTATTTGTATTTGTGGTTTAAACTTGTTAAATTTTTAAAATTGTCTTCATAAATTTTTTGTAATTGAATTTTCACTATTTAAAAAGGATTTTTAAGAATGAAATAATTACGAGTATGCATGCCACATGAAGATGATCTTGAACATGAAATGATATCGACATTCTCTCTGTTGGTTTGCATTGTTTTTCTTTTCATTTTTTTTTTTTTTAATTTTTTCTTCTTCTTTTTGCCAATTTATACTTTTTGCTGATGTGAAAACAAGAAGAAGAAACAAAAAAAAAACGAAAAAAAAATGCAAAAGATTCACACTCCTTTAGTACGTAAAAGTGTTTTACGGAACACATTAGAGATGGTTAAGTGACAGCACATAATCAAATTGTTTGTTAACATGAAACATGGCCATCAATGGATATGGAACGAACGGTAAGTACTCTACATTTATGTAAATGACAACATGGTAAGGTATTCTTAAGAGAATTGTTGTATTTGTTGCGAAAGTTATTTTAAAGGGTCCGGCAAATAACTTTTTTTTTTTTGAAAATGTTTAAAAAAAAAAACTACTGAATATTTTCTCAAATTTCTTTTTTTTATTTGAAAGTACAATCCTTCCGGTTAATAATGGAAAATAAATGATTATGCGTTTTCGCTTCGCTAAGTGGGCCTGCGATCCACTTACAGAAGATGGCGATTTTGGCCAAAAAAAATCATCTTTTCAGATGAAGCTCATTTTGATCTTGGCGGGTACCTATGTAAACAAGCAAAATTGTCGCATTTGGGGCAAAGAAAACCCGCACGCATACATTGAAAAGCCGACGCACCCAAAACGAGTCACTGTTTTGTGCGGATTTTGGTCCAGAGGCATAGTTGGGCCACCTCGGAGCTGCGATTTGACACCGTTAGACTATTATTTGTAGGGTACCGTCAAAGATAAGTGTTACGCCGACAAGCCAGAGACAATTGAAGCTTTAAAGGACAATATTCGTAGGGCCATTGGCTGCACACAATCGATATTGTGCTTAAAAATTGTACCGATCGTGTAGGCCTACTGCATGGCCAGCCGAGGCAGCCATTTGAATGAAATTATTTTTCATTATTAACCGGAAGGATTGTACTTTCAAATAAAAAAAGAAATTTGAGAAAATATTCAGTAGTTTTTTTTAAAGCATTTCCAAAAAAAAAAAAGGTTATTTGGCGGACCCTTTACATTGTCAGAGCGAATCTCATTGCAAACTAAACTTGCTTACTATTCGTACCGCTTTTTTTTTTTTTGTGTGCCCTCATGCTACTTCTGTCACTATTTTCTGCCTGACTCTACTGGAGTTGTATGTAAAGCGAGCATTGGGCGAGATGTAGAGTCATATGTATACTTGAGGAAATCTGAATATTGGAAGCACTCCGACATTCTGAATGTCTTTTCTACGCTGATGATAAAGAAACTTACGAATGAAGGTAATTGCATCATTCCCAAGGCTGTACGAGTATTTATGTTCGGTTTGAGAATTCTTATTCCGTATAGCGCCTTGTGTTTCATTCTAAACTGAATGGCAACTGCCCGCAGGGTTTTTCAGGCGGAGATACATATTTACGCTTTTGAAGGCGCTGAAGGCTGAGGCTGACCTCGCCACTTCGAATGTCAATTCTTACGTGATTTTCATTGACATTTAAATCGCCTGAGAGCAATAGCATCGGTCCAGTGTAAGTCACGGGCGGTTCACGATTATATGGAATTCATAGGAGCCTTTGTATCAAATAAGTTCCGATAAACTGAACTATAGATTTGGAACTCTGTCCTCTAATCGCCTGAAGGCAATAGCATCGGTCCAGTGTAAGTCACGGGCGGTTCACGATTATATGGAATTCATAGGAGCCTTTGTATCAAATAAGTTCCGATAAACTGAACTTTAGATTTTCAACTCTGTCCTCTATCGTTGAAGCACTTGAATATGAACAATATTCGTCATGTTATCTGCAATTTAGCAGACAAAAAGGTGGTAAAAAAAACTCAATTGCTGCAAACAATCCAGATGTGATCATTTAAATGTCCTTGTAGTTGAATAAAAAAATGGATAACCCATTATCTATTCTGAAAGCTTTGCCATAATAAGAGTAATTATACTGATTTTTTCTATGTAGGAACTTGGGTTCATATAGAGGAAATTATCGAACAATTTTGTGCCTATTTGACTTGAATGTGAATGATAAATAAAGAGACTTCAATTAAGTTTAATTTAAAATTTCTATCTTCTTAATATATAAAAATTAATGCCACTTTTCGTTGTCATTTTATAACTCAAGAACGGGCTCACCTATCCAAGCCAAATGTTTAGGCTTTGTTCGGACTATTCAGTAGATGGTTTATGTGAAGTTTGCCACTCCCACTTTTACGCACACATTTTCTATTTATCTAAAATCAGAAAACGGCTCCATCGATTTGACAAATTTTTCTTTCAAATGTTTGTATTTATCCATTTAAAGTTTTCATCAAGAGAAAATTTTGCCACGCCCACTTTTTTTGATTTACCTAAAAAAATCTATATTTGATCATTTCATGATCTTTAGCAAAGTTGTTGCGCATGAGCCGACGAAGGTTTTTTAAGTTGGTATGACCAATTTTCGACAGGTGGAGCCACTGAAAATGACTAAAAATGAATTAAATCGTAAACTGTGCATTTGATTATGTTATGATCTTTAGCAAAGTTATTGCGCATGAGCCGACGAAGGTTTCTAAGTTGGTATGACCAATTTTCGACAGGTGGAGCCACTGAAAATGACTAAAAATTAATTAAATCGTAAACTGTGCATTTGATTATGTTATGATCTTTAGCAAAGTTGTTGTGCATGAGCCGACGAAGGCTTATAAGTTGGTATGACCAATTTCCGACAGGTGGCGCCACTGAAAATTACTAAAAATGAATTAAATCGTAAACTGTGCATTTGATTATGTTATGATCTTTAGCAAAGTTGTTGCGCATGAGCCGACGAAGGCTTATAAGTTGGTATTACCAATTTCCGACAGCACTTCAATGAATGTTCATAATCGAAAATCTCTACACTTCTAAAGTTTATGTCACTTTTTTTTTAAATGAACAAAATCAATAAAATGATTCAAATTTGTTTTAGTTGGAGGCGTAGCAACGCGCGCAGGGTACAGCTAGTTTTCGAATAAAATTTCCACAATTTAAATTAATTTTTTTGTTTTTTATTTTTTTTAATTTCATTCAAATAATTTTTCCAAGAATTTTTATTGTCTCTGATCATTCAATAGCTTGTTTGTTTTTTTATTATTTATTTATTAATTTATACTATATTAATGGTTATTTATTATTCTTAATTAAAGAGTATGATTTTTATTATTTTAAATTTTGTTTTTAAACGATGTTTGTTTGAATTATTTGAAAATTGTGTAATCACAACTGATGATGTATATTTTACAAACGGTTTGTGTCTTTAATAACTTGTAAGACATTTAAAAACGCAGAATTAATTTATTTATTTAATTAATTTTAATTTCATTAAATTTATAAAAACAATACAACTGATTATGTATATTTTAAAAACGGTTTGTGTCTTTAATAACTGGTAAGCCATTAAAAAAAAATTCATTATATATTTATTTATTTCATTAATTTTAATTTCATTAAATTTATAAAAACAATTAATAATGTTTAGTTTTAAAGTATATTTTCTTAAAATTTCAAATTTTCAATTTAAATGCTTCGGTTTTGTTTATTTTTTCAACACATATAAAGTTTTCTAAATTTTTTTAATTAATTTAAACAAAATATAATTTAAAATAAATTTTTTCTTTGTTTTATAATACATTTAATTAAAATTTCATTAATTAATATTAATAAACTGACCAAAACTTCCTTTAATTATTTTCAAAATATATATTTTTTAAAAATTTAATTTTATTTTAATTTTTTTTTTCTATAAATGTTTTCATTTATATTTTGATGAATTAAATTTCTAATAAAAATTTATTTAGAATTTTTTTTTTTTATTTATATTTTCCACTAGTACATTTACAAATTAAACGAATTGGTTTTTTTTATTTTATTTTTATTAATTTTCTTTTTTTTTAATTTTTTTTTGTGTTTTTTTTGTTTGAACTGAACATTTACCGACCGTGTTCATTGACTGACTGTGCCATATAGTCTCTGAATGCTACAGATGATGCCCAAAGACTTTCATACGTCTACAGCTGATGCATGTCTCTTGTGTATGTATGTGTTTAATAATGTACATATGTTTTACAAATACTACCTTAACAAGTTTTTCCCTTGCCCATTTAAAAAGTATTGTTCATTTAAAATCCGGCCACATAAAGATTTTAATTTGTATTTTCAACAGAGATCAGCAATAAGTATTCAAAAGTAGATGAATAGAATCGAATCATACTCATAATTTCTAATACTTATACGCATTCATACTTATTTTAATATCATGGAACCTCTACTCATATTCAATGTTTGAAGTGTACTCATCATATTCATACTTAACAACACGTATGATGTTGTTGATTTCGTCTCTCCATAACTCTACATATACACGAATCACAAAAATACTCACTAAAATGTTGTGTGTTTGCTCTGCTTGCTGATCTGTCTTTTTTGCTTAAGTGTCTTTTTCTTTTTTTTTTTGTAAAAGCAACAACAACTAAGACTGTAAATTTTGATGTACGATTCTCGACACTCGAACCATTTATACGTACATATTATAAGTATTTTTCTAAAGTTATGAATCTAAATGAGTAGCCGTATGAACCAAACATATTTCGAATGGTATGAGTTTGATGTCAACGTTGTACGCAAACTCATTGCAACCTGTACTTATAAATCGATGTTGTAGTGAGTACCTATGAATGAATCAGAGTACATATGTAGTAAAATTTAAATATTGTTGACTCACTGATATTGAAAATTTCATGAGTGCTTATGAGTATTGAAAAAACGTTTCATTGTTGAACTCTGGTTAGCACCAATTTTCCTCTGAAATTATAGGATTTCTAAGTTTTTATGAGTTAAAATGAAATGCAGACTCAGGCCATCTCTAGCGAGGGAAATCTGATTGTTGCTAGGAATTTAATTAGGCTTCTGTCGCGTGTAATTGTTGGAAATAATGTAGACCTATGCCTGTGTGCAGGATTTTTGTTGAAACTGTTTTGGATGGTATTCATAATCATAAGTAAAGTGATCTTAACCATGATCTGTTCCATTCAGTTCCTACAATAATGGACGATCACTTTAAAGACTCAATATCAACCCACTACACTTTCTGAATTTTAGAGTTGTTTCACGAAAGACGTGCCCCTAGCATGCCATTTAAGTGACTGTTTTTTTTTGGCGTTTGTAGCGAAAAAACAATTCATTGCTGATTTCTGATTTTTAATGTATAAAACCAGTAGAACGATGAAACAAAATGTTCCATGGTGTGATAACTGGGAATATAAGTTTCCAAAAGAAATTACAGAGAAATACTGAAAACAGTGGCCAGTCAATCTATTCTCAAGACTCTTGCAGTTGCAGATTTAAATCCATTGAATCAGAATCAAATTATGTATTTTAATATGAATGACATTCTAGGAAGGGCTCGAAAGATATCAGATAGTGGGCACCTATGCCATACATACATAATTGGTCATTACAACCCTTAGTCAGGATTACAACCTAGATTCTCACACCACTTGTGTTGTGTGCGTTAATTTTATGCATGAGTGGCGGGACCAGATATTTTTTAAGAAACTTTTCATGGCAATTTTATTTTTTCTCTCAGAGTTTTTGCCAGAAATCTGCTGAGAGGCAGTCGCCGAAGAAATTTTTTTTTTTCATAATTTCATTTTGCTGTCTGCCTTGGGCCAATGCCATCTCCATCTTTTTGGCTTTAAGAGAAGTCTGGAACGAGGAAAACATTAATCCGTGAAGAAATATTGGAAACACACTATGGGCCGCAGCCATTCCTACAACTGAACAGAATAATCTTTTTGTCTATGAAACACTTGATCACCTTTGATCACGATGTAGCACAGTGACAGACGTATAGATATTGGTTTAATGGTTATGAATGGTCAGGTCATATTAGAATTTATGTCAAATGAGTTCACTTGAAGATGTGCTCCCATGCCGCTAATAAAGCCAGAACCTTTCTGTGCAGTGGGAAGTAAATTTCAAAGAATCTACTCAAAGAGAGGGAACATGGAGAGATGGTTTTGAGACAATCTAATGGTGTTTTCTTTTCTACAAAGAAAATGTCACCCTCTTATAAGGTACATTAAAAAAATTTTTGATCAACCCTGTTGTAATGTCATTTTTTATTTGAGAAGAACATAACACAAATATTAAAAAAGGGTATGCCCTGTGTTTACCACTTAAGCCTACTTTACACGGTCCCACAAGTAATATGATCTGTCAAAATTTTGTGTAGAAGAGTACGGATGTGATCGTCTAAACGTACTATGTAATGAAACCATCACACATTGAGAGAAAATACGGATGAAAAGTTTGACAGTCGTATGGCTCTCTTCATTTTTTGAAATGATTCAAAAAACAAGCAAGTCGCATTAGATCAGGGATGTATGTATGTATGTATTTTTATGTAAACACGTAGAAAAAAGTGTAACAGCTGTTTTCATTTTACTTTCTTATTGTCTCATACCGATCATGTAAACGCAAAAAATATAAATCATACGACTTTTATTCTCTTTTTTGTCATACGGATGGAATTTCATTTTACTTTTTCATTAGACTTTACGTACGTAAAGTATTACCGTGTGAAGTGGGCTTTATTAAGAAAATGAATGAGGAAATGCCAATTTGTTGAAAGGTGTTGCCAGTTCGCTAATTTTTCGACTTCATTTTTTGCACGCTTTTTTATACAAAAAAAAAAATATTTTAACACTGTTCTAACATTGAAAGCAATTTTTAATATTGCTGACCATGTAGCTTTAATAATGTAATATTTCCTTAAGATGACTCCACAAAACAATGAAAAAATTAACTTCAAATTGGACAACAATACCAGGCGACTTTTTTTAAATTTCATCTGGTAGCCCTATAAATAAACAAAAGTCATCTGCTTTACAGGGCATTAGCAGCACTCTCGATTTATACAGGGCATAAAATGCAATGCCCTCCACCATTGGCAAGTGCGTATTATTTAGAATAAAACATACCACCCTTTTAGAGGGCGAAACATTTTTAAGAAACAAACGCAAAATTGCATTTTGCATTAATAAAATGCACATTTTTTGGTAGAAAAGAAAACACCATAAGGATAACTGTATTTACCCATACATTTATACATACAACATATTAAGTTTTCCTCAAATGTTTCTGCTTCGGCTGACCGAATTTTACGTGAACAATGCTTGTGGCATTTGACCAAACCCCAAGACGATATCAAGTTAAAGTTTGCAAAGCGGAAAGTGTTTTTAAATCACAGAAAACTACAATAGAAACAAATAATTGTTGTCTTAAATTATTAATTAATTAAACAGAAACAGAAACTAAAAGACAAATGGCAAGAAAAGAAAACAGAACATAAGAAAGGAAAGGAAACTACAATTGATCTTATTTTGCAATGGGAGGTGGCCTCTTTTTTATGCCTGCACTTTACAATTTGCAGTGCAATGCAACAAAAAAAAAATTGTCATAATTAAATTATGTTCACGGTTATGATTTATTTTCCGCATAACCCTTTGCGCATAGCAACACTGTCTATCAGAAAGTTTTCAATAGGAAAAGTCTTATGCCAGCATCTTCTTAATACTTAATAATTAGAAGGAACCATGGAATGAATACATATTTTTATAATTTAAGATGACGTCCATCACATTAATGTCACTTTGACGCAAGAATCTTCAGCCATTTTGTATGGGACTACCTGCTCAGCATGTTTGTATTTTTTAAACAGGGTGGCGTATAAATAAATTTAAAATCGAGCAAAAAAAATATTTTTCACATCATAAACCTTTCTACTACAAATGTATCATAAAAAGTCACTTAAAGGGCATGCTAGGGGCTCGTCTTTCATGGATATTTGCAATTGATATGTTATGGTTGGGTTGTATATGTTGGGTTGATATGTAATCTTTGAAGTGATCGTCCAATATTTGTAGGAACTGAATAGCACAGATCATGGATAAGATCTCTCTACCTATGATTATGTTGGGTGTGATCATTACGTCTTAAGTAGGTTGGGCTATGTTAGATTGTGAGCTCTCCTTTAATCCATTTACAATACAATTACAAATTATAAAGGGTCCGCCAAATAACTTTTTTTTTTTTTGAAAATGCTTTGAAAAAAAAACTACTGAATATTTTCTCAAATTTCTTTTTTTATTTGAAAGTACAATCCTTCCGGTTAATAATGGAAAATAATTTCATTCAAATGGCTGCCTCGGCTGGCCATGCAGTAGCCTACACGATCGGTCCAATTTTTAAGCATATTATCGATTGTGTGCAGCTGTATTTCACCAATGGCTTCACGAATATTGTCCTTTAAAGCATCAATTGTCTCTGGCTTGTCGGCGTAACACTTATCTTTGACGGCACCCCACAAATAATAGTCCAACGGTGTCACATCGCAGCTCCGAGGTGGCCAAACGACATCAGCTCTGCAGCTGATAATGCGATCTTCAAAAACAGGGCGCAAAACATCGAGTGTAGCTTCGGCCGTGTGGCACGTAGCGCCGTCCTGCTGAAACCAAATGTTGCCAATATCCTCCTCTTCAATTTTTGTGAACAAAAATTCGTTCAACATGGCCCGATAACGATCACCATTGACTGTAACGGTCACTTCATGCTCATTTTCGAAGAAAAATGGCCCAATTATGCCTCTGGACCAAAATCCGCACCAAACAGTGACTCGTTTTGGGTGCGTCGGCTTTTCAATGTATGCGTGCGGGTTTTCTGTGCCCCAAATGCGACAATTTTGCTTGTTTACATACCCTCCAATATCAAAATGAGCTTCATCTGAAAAGATGATTTTTTTTTGCCAAAATCGGCATCTTCTGTAAGCCGGCTACTGCATGGCCAGCCGATGCAGCCATTTGAATGAAATTATTTTCCATTATTAGCCGGAAGGATTGTACTTTCAAATAAAAAAAGAAATTTGAGAAAATATTCAGTAGGTTTTTTTTTAAAGCTTTTCAAAAAAAAAAGTTATTTGGCTGACCCTATATTTAATTATAAACGAGCTGAGTAACTTCGACCATGTGCTCGGTGTAGTGTCACAGACCAGAATCTCTGGTGGGAATCGAACCCACGACCCTCACACTAATAGTCTAGCATACTATCCACTAGACTGCCAGGGCACTCTCCTTTAATCCATTTATGGTATCACAAATAAACATCCACCTCAGAATACCATCCAAAATAGTATCTACAAAAATCATACACTTAGGCATAGGTCCACACTACTTCTAGCAACTACGCACGATTGAAACCTAATTAAATTCCTGTCAACAACCAGATATCCCACGCCAGAGTAGGCCAGATTATCAAGGATGCTCTGCAAGTGGCATTCATTGTATCGTCTGCATTCGATTTTAACTCATAAGAACTTAGAAATCTAATTTCAAAGGAAATTGGGTACTAAATAGAGATCAGCAATGAATCGTTTTTGCGCTACTCATAAGCACTCATGAAATTTTGAATATCAGTGAGTCAACAATAATGAAATTTACCTACATACTCTGATTCATTCGTACTCACTACAACATTGATTTATAAGTACAGGTTGCAATAAGTATGCATACAACGTTGGCATCAAACTCATACCATTCGAAATATGTGTTTGATTCATACGGCTACTCATTTAGATTCATAACTTTAGAAAAATACTTTTTATAATACTTATAAATGTGATTCGAGTGATTCGAATCATTCATCAAAATTTACATACATACATACATAATTGGCCAGTACAACCCTTCAGTCATAATTACGGCCTAGCTTCTCTTCCACCATCAAAATTTACAGTCTTAGTTGTTGTTGCATTTACAAAAAAAAAAAAGGAAAAAACACTTAAGCAAAAAAGGAGAGAGCAGTCAGCAGAGCAAACATACAACCTTCTAGTAAGTATTTTAGTGTTCGTATGCGAATCATACTTATTTTGTGATTCGTGTAAATGTTGAGTTATGAAGAGTCGAAATCAACAACATCATATGTGTTGTTAAGTATAGGGTGATTTTTTAAGAGCTATAGGAAAATTTTTCAAAAAAAAAACACATAAAATTCAGAAAAATGCATGAAATCTTTATTTGAATCGATAGTACGGTCCATATAATTTAATGTTTGAAGATTATTTCATGCAAATGTTGACCGCGACTGCGCCTCAAATGGTCCATTCGCTTAGTCCAATTTTGGCATACTCTTTCCAACATTTCGGCCGGTATCTCACGAATAAATGCTTCAATGTTGTCTTCCAATGCGTCAATTGAAGCGGGCTTGTCTGTATAGACATGAGCTTTAACATAGCCCCACAAAAAATAGTCTAAAGGTGTTAAATCGCACTATCTAGGCGGCCAATTAACCGGTCCCGAACGTGAAATAAAATGTTCACCGAACTCGCCTCTCAATAAGTCCATTGTTACGCGTGCTGTGTGGCATGTCGCACCGTCTTGTTGAAACCACATGTCATGCAAGCCAAGCTCTTGCATTTTGGGCAAAAAAAAATTGGATATCATCTTACGGTAGCGCTCACCATTCACAGTTACGTTACGATTCGCAGCATCTTTGAAGAAGTACGGTCCAATGATGCCACCAGCCCATAAACCGCACCAAACTGTGACTTTTTCTGGATGCATTGGTAGCTTTTGCAATGCTTCTGGCTGATCTTCAATCCAAAATCGACATTACGAAATTGCGACATTGTGCGAAATTTAGTCACAATAGCCCGAATAGCCGCATCAGTGGGTCGATTAAACTGACCATAAAATGGAAGAAGCGCGCTATGAACTTTCTTAACAGAGCACGCATTTTGATAATAAAATTCAATGATTTGCCAGCGTTGTTCGTTTGTAAGACGATTCATGGTTAAATTATAGACCAAACTGAAGATGTTTGACGGTGAAACAAAACACGAAACGTGCGTGAGCTGTTTAAAGCAGTGTTGCCAAAAAGATAATAGCTAAAAAATCACCCTTTATAAATATGATGAGTACACTTCAAACCATTGAATATGGGTAGAGGTTCGATGATATTAAAATAAGTATGAATGCATCAGAATGTATCAGAAATTATGAGTATGATTCGATTCTATTCATCTACTTTTGAATACACATTGCTGATCTCTGCTCTACAAGTGACATTCATTGTATCGTCTGCATTCCATTTTAACACATAAGAACTTAGAAAACCACTAATTTCAGAGGAAAATGGCTACTATCCATACTTTTGCACCACCCGTTATATTGTCTATTTTTTTTTGTAGATGTGTGTATGTATGTAGATAAGTATGTACGTTAGTATATATATATGTAACTATGGAAAATTCATATCCTTGTCTCTTGACAACCAGAAATTTGAAGATCAAGTGTTTAAAGCCTATTATTTCAGCATGAATTTTCATTTTCATTTCAATTTCTATTTTTCTTGGCATTCGTATTCCTTTTAACCTTTTGCAGCGCTATTCAGCCAACCAACCAGCTGATGTTAGAGATTGAATTTAGTTGTGAATTTTTTTTTACAAAACCACATACAAATCGAATTGGAGTAACACATATGGGCTTAAACGAATACCGACAACCGGCAACTGTAACAATCATCTGTAACGCCAGCCGCAAACAGCTGTTCGAAGTGATGGTAGCATTTTCAATACCTTCCAAAACGGAATGATGAGCAATTTATGTTGAAAGTAAATTTTATGGCCATCACCCAAAACACACCACTTGTATCACTCTGGCATAGGGTTGCCAGATTCCAATTCGCAAAAAGCTGGACATTGGGTTTTAAAAAGCTGGACAGAACAAAAAAAGCTGGACATAAAAAAATATTGAGAAAATGTTAATTTTGCTTTTGTATAAATAATTTTTATTAAAATATCCATTGTTATAAACATATATATATATATATATATATGTTACTAGCTGTACCCTGCGCGCGTTGCTACGCCTCCAACTAAAACAAATTTGAATCATTTTATTGATTTTGTTCATTTAAAAAAAAAGTGACATAAACTTTAGAAGTGTAGAGATTTTCGATTATGAACATTTATTGAAATGCTGTCGGAAATTGGTAATACCAACTTATAAGCCTTCGTCGGCTCATGCGCAATAACTTTGCTAAAGATCATAACATAATCAAATGCACAGTTTACGATTTAATTCATTTTTAGTAATTCTCAGTGGCGCCACCTGTCGGAAATTGGTCATACCAACTTATAAGCCTTCGTCGGCTCATGCGCAATAACTTTGCTAAAGATCATAACATAATCAAATGCACAGTTTACGATTTAATTCATTTTTAGTAATTTTCAGTGGCTCCACCTGTCGAAAATTGGTCATACCAACTTAGAAACCTTCGTCGGCTCATGCGCAACAACTTTACTAAAGATCATAACATGTTTAAATGCATAGTTTACGATTCTATAAGGTACATACAAACATACATTCATTTTTATATATATAGATTTTTTAGGTAAATCAAAAAAAGTGGGCGCAAAAGTGGGTGGGGCAAAATTGTCTCTTGATGAAAACTTTAAATGGATAAATACAAACATTTGAAAGAAAAATTTGTCAAATCGATGGAGCCGTTTTCTGATTTTAGATAAATAGAAAATGTGGGCGTAAAAGTGGGAGTGGCAAACTTCACATAAACCATCTACTAAATAGTCCGAACGAAGCCTAAACATTTGGCTTGGATAGCCAACTTAGATTTTATATATTAAGAAGAAGATATATAAAATTATTGCCCAAGTTATCGCAGTGTACTAAAAAAATTTCTATTTAGCTGGACAAATTAAATTTTAGCTTGAAACTGGACAAGCATCAAAAAAGCTGGACAATCCAGCCAAGTCCAGCCAGGCTGGCAACCCTACTCTGGCACCATATGTTCTCAAGAGAGGCAAAAAAAGAAACACTTTTCACTTGGCAACAGCACTCACTGATGAATGGCCGTAGAAACTGATTGAAAGCCAAACAGAGAAATAATTTTAAAATCATTAAACTTTTTATTGTTTTCTTTTGAGTTTCCCGTCTTCTTTCCTTTTTTCCTTTCCTTTTGTTTTTTTTTGGGTTTTGATTGGTAAAACGTACTGGTGTTTGCTTTGTCTTATTAGTTACACACTTTGCATGGCGTTTTTGGGCTCTAAGCGTTCAGTCACACACAAAAACAGTTTAAAAGTTAAACGGAAATGCAATTACTGTTCAACACTGAATGCAAAATAAAACAACAAAACTTTAGTTTAATAAGTTTTAAACACAATGAAAACGAAAAAAGAAACAATTTTCAACAACAATTATCGAATCGTAACAGTTTTTAAGAGTTCCTGGTCACATGGCTTACGGCAGACACTCTTCTCCTCAATTCTCATTCAATTGTAAGAAGAGGGAATGCCGTTAAACTTATCTATGAGGCTGAAATGGCCAATAGGCCTAGAAATTAGAAATAAATTCGACTCCATATCGAACAATTCCAGGTTACTGCAAGGGATCTGCTCGGACGATTGGTTAAACTGCTTGATTTTTCTACTCGTCATGACATTTACTAGGTGGTTGCTATCTTTAAAAGACACTGTCTACTAGAAAGGCACGCTCGTCAACTAGACGTCCCTTCATACGATTTCTGCAGAAAATACAAGTCAAATGTAGATGAAAATACTATTTTTTTTTTCATATTGTGTCTCGTTTTTCCATCAATTTAGGTCTCCTTTGACCGTTCTTTAAGGAGTTCCAATATTATTCGAAGTTTTCTGTTCCATAACATAAGTGGAGGGCACACGGTAAAGTCACCAAAGCAGCTTGAACTACACGACAATCATAAACAATCTGCTCAGAGTCCTTTCGATCACTTTGAAAAATCGACACAAGTTGATCTTGGAAAGACCGATTTTGTTCAAGTGGTACTTCATTCAATGGGAACTCTTGTATGGGGCCAAAGACATGGGAGAAATGGTCGGAAATTGTATTGCCTTAAACCTGACCAGGATGGTTACAGTGCTCTAAATCTTCGACATGTTGTAAGGCTGCGGAGTTTATATTGCCTCAGTTAAACTTTACAATCTTTCGTCATTCTACAGAGAAGCTCAAACATCGTTGGCAGCAGGAGAGTACATGTATTTATTACTAGGACTGATATGGATGAGAAGAAGACTGAAGAGGACTTAAATCGCATGGCCTCCCATGGTACCATTGTGGTTCTCACAGGCCAGTGCCCAGTGGCGTAGCTACCGAGGGGCTAGGCGGGACAGTGCCCCAGGGCCCTCAAGCTCAGGGGGCCCTCGAATCCTTACCAGAAATCTCGATCGACCTGAACTTTTGGAAATTTCTCCCATTTTCAAAATAAATATGACAGATTGCAACCCCACTTTAATCATGACAACTCAGTTGAGAGAAATTTAAAAGTTATGCCTAGGAAATTCCCCTAAATTCTTTCTGTAGGTTGGCAGTGTTGTCAATTTGACGGATAGTGATATGTGCGTTTTATTATGAATTCGAAAAAAATGGCGACGTATTATATAAAAAACAAAAAGGGCGGTATTTCTAGGCGTGGCAAAAAAATAATTTTTATATTTTTGGAAATGCTATTAATATATCTTTAATTCTAGGGGTTGACTGGCTCAACTCTTTTTTTCGACCCACCATGAGTGCTTATGAGTAGCGAAAAAACGATTCATTGCTGATCTCTGATTAGGATGCTACACCAAAATTAACTTAATCTAGGCTTGGGAATGGGAGCAAAACTACATTTTCATAAACAAAATTTGTTTCTGTACCTTTAGGTGCAACTGCATGAAATACAATTTCATTGTCATTCATTTCCGAAAAATTTCCCCTAACGCCTCTCAACGAGTTAATTGATCGTATCGAATAAAATTTTGTATTATTTTTCGTTATTTTTTTTTTTCATGCTGAATTACGTCTTATATTGTATTTACAAACAACAAAAAAAAAAAAAAAACCAAAAGAGGTTATAAGAGATCAATTAATACAATTAAATTATTTATCGTTGACAACAAAAAAAAAAAATACAGAAAATAAAAAAATATGGAAGAAAAACATAACGAAGATATAAAAAAAAAAAAAAAAAATTACTCGTAGAATATGTAGTCAGAGTTCCACATATTTCACACACAAAAATACAAAAATATGTGAAGAAAGTTAAAAAAAAAAAAATTGTGACCAAAAAAATGTCTGAGACACTTAAGTGGAAATAATAAAAATTAAGATCTCAATGAATAAGAGAAAAAAAAAAAACTTAATTAAATATTGTGATAATAAGTAAATTAAGAAGTCTGAAAAAGAGAATGTTTGCCTGTAGAAAACCATTCTTTTAACATTTTCTTTAACATTCTTGGGAGGTATGCACTTGAATCCAATTATACGCTCCATTGCGTTATTACAAGTGTATTCTGTGCTTCCATAAATTTTTCTCCATATTTCTCAGACAATTCATCGTAAGCGCCTATGAGCCTACCATTGATAACAAATATTTTCTCTCTCCGTCTAGTCACCTGATGGTCGCTAGAGCTGGTGCACTACTTCCGGAATCCTCCTCAACCGAATTTAAGATACCACTTGCCTCGGTCAAGCTGGCCATCGTGCTGAAATTGTTACGAGACGCCAATCTATCCTGGGTCAATGAGGAGTCCTACTCCACCGCTTGGCTCACTTGGCCCTCGGTGGATAGAAGGCGCACCAACCAGTTACTTGGGCTTGGTCGTAACGTCATCTCGATCACAGTGGCCATGCTTACAGATCATTGTGTAATGGGAAGACACGCGGAAAGAATGCAGCTCCCATCCAACGACTTCTGACGTGGGTGCAGATCCGCTGAGGAAGAGGAGGCTGTTATTATTTGGCTCTCCAACCCTTGTCAGCTTGACGGAGCTATTGGATCCATTGATGTCAAGGATGGTTTGAAGGAACTTGGTCAGTATAGAGACTGCCTTCACCTGTGGTGTAATAACGGGCCGCTATGGGAGCTCAAGTAAACTTTTGGTATCAAAGATACCACTTTCCGGAATCCTCTTCAATCAACTTGGGAATGCCACTTACCTCGTTCAAACTGGCCATCGCGCGGAAATTCTCCCGGGACGCCAACCTATCCTGGATCAATGAGGAGACCTGCTCCACAGCTAGGCTCACTTGGCCCTCAATGGATAGAAGGCGCACCAACCAGTTACTTGGACTTGGTCGTAACATCATCTCGATCACAGTGGCCATGCTTACAGGTCACTGTGTTATGGGTAGACACGCGGAAAGAATGCGACTCCCATTTAACGATTTCTGCCGTGGATGCAGATCCGCTGAGGAAGAGGAGACTGTTATCCACTTTCTATGTCAATGCCCATCTCTTGAGAGATGCAGATATAGGTTATTTGGCTCTCCAACCCTTGTTAGCTTGACGGAGCTATCGTCCATTGACGTCAAGGACATAGCCTCGTTTATCAAACTTTTTGGCTGGTTTTCCAGCGTGGGGTAGTCGTGCTTTAAATGTGCAGCCCTTGCGCTGACCAACTTCTCCCTCATTGGCTCGGAGGAACTTGGTCAGTACAGGGACTGCGTTCACCTGTGGCGCCACAACGGGCCGCTATGCGCGCCCAAGTGAGCTTTTGGTATAAAGCTACCACACTAACCTACCTACCTAAAGCTACCACTACAACCTAACCTAACCTAGTCTGCTGATCGATAAGCCTTCACATTTCCCGCTGTGCACAGATGCCTCAGAATCCAACACAAAACCACTCTCTACCTGCTCAAAACGCTAGAGACTCCTCCTGCAAACTAAAACCAATCTCGAGCTAACAAAGTGGTCAGCCAATTCACTCATGAGGAAGTCTATAGGACAGCTTTATGTCATCCCCGATGTAAACCACAACCTCAGCATTAGGCTCTATTTGCTGTATTTTCCGGCCGTCCGTACAGGTCTCTAGTAAAGGCCAAGCATACATATCTCCTACTCTTTACGAAAAGATTTAAGGCAAGAAGTTTAACTCCAGACTAATGGACGAATGCAGTATTCTATTCACTCTTCGCTGCTATCTACAGGGCTATCAATTGCCTCAGGTATTATCAAGATATTTGAATCCTTTCAGATAGCCACCAGCTCTTAAAACAACTTCTTTTCTGATTGGAAAATGTTCTGACATCTCTTAATAAGATTCTAGAGCTAGCACTCACGGATATTATCACCATAATTCGGTTTCCTTTCTCCTTTGAGGGTAGAGCATATGCTATTAAAGTTATCAAGGTCTACAGGGTGTCTGATATATAACGCAACAAAGTAAAGCGCTATTTTTTTTAATATTTTTTTTTAATTTTATTGTTTAAAAGCAAAAAATTTTGGAAATAACATCAAATTTTAGAATCAGTTTAGATTTGTTCGAATTGACCACCTTTGGTACGAATTATGGCCTTCAAACGGCCGACAAGGCTATCACAGGCTGCACGAAAGTGGCTCTGCGGTATTTTGGCCCATTCCCGGCGAAGCACCGTCTTGAGATGATCGACACTTTGGTATTTTTTTTAGTGAGAACCTTACTCTCCAAAATGCCCCAGGCGCAAAAATCCAACGGATTGAGATCCGGAGATTTTGGTGGCCATTGTGCGGTAGAAATGTAGCGAGGAACCTCCTTTTTAAGCCATTCTTGGTTGACGCGTGCTGAGTGCGGTGGTGCTGAGTCCTGTTGGAATGTCCATGGTCTGCGGCCGAAATGTTTGTCTGCCCAGGGCTTCAATACTGTCTTTAAAACATTTTCCCAATAATATTCGGCATTTATTTTGACCCCACGGTCGATGAATACGAGCGGGGAGCGACCATCGGCCGTTACGGCGGCCCACACCATTACCATTGGCGGCGCTTGAGTTCTGGTGGTCAATCGCAGGTGTAAATTTTCAGCTGACCTCTTTGGCAAGTAAACCCGATCATTTTGTTTGTTCACAAACTGCTCAATTTGGAATGGCTTCTCATCGGAGAAAACCAAATTCGGTAACTGGCCACTTTCGTGCAAGCGAAGTAACTCCTTGGCTCTTTCCAGTCTAACTTTTTTTTGTCCATCGGTGAGCTCTTCCACTTTTTGGAACTTCAATGGCTTTAGTTCAAGCTCATTTTTCAATATGTGTTGCATCCGTTCTCGCGATATGTTCAGCTCACGAGCAATTTTTCTGCCACTGCGGCGTGGATTTCGATCAAATCTGGCCTTCACTTTTCGGATCATTTCTGGTGTTGTTACCGTTTTTTTTCGGCCACTTTTTGGACGCGATGCAATACTGACAGTATCACGGTAACGAGCAATGGTACGAGAAACAAAAGATTTATTCACATTTAAATGCTGGAGGGCTCTAACGATAGCCATCTGTGGTTTCCCAGCCAAATATAAAGCAATCACACTATCACGCTTGAATTCCATCACGAATAACTTTTTTTCTGAATGCAATAGGTCAAAATGCTTTTGTAAGCTTGTAAATAATAAAATGAACTGTCACTGGAATAAATCTGTCAGCTGTCAGACGAGCGGTTTACAAATGATAACAACCTGAAGTTGGTTGCAATACATATCAGCCACCCTGTAGATTAGTTACAAAGTGGAATAAAGATCTGTTCTATGATTATAAAAGATCATTTGCTTTGAGCAGAACGTGCTGTATACGATTAACCAATAGAAATACATTGCGTGACGTCATTTCTCACAAAAATTAAAAGTACGTATTGTTAAGTATAAATATGATGAGTACACTTCAAACTTTGAATATGATATTAAATGATATTAAATTAAGTATGAATGCGTATAAGCATTAGAAATTATGAGTATGTTTCAATTCTACTCATCTTTTTGAATACTCATTGCTGATCTCTGCTCAACAAGTGGCGCCATTGTATTGTCTGCATGCTGTAAAAGTTAATAAAGTCTAGATGAGTTACAAAGTGGAACAAAGATCTGCTCTATGATCATAAAAGATCATTGCTTTGAGCAGAACGTGCTGTATACGATTACCCAATAAAAATACATTGCGTGACGTCATTTCTCACAAAAATTAAAAGTACAGTTATTTTTTTGTTTAAATTTTAATAATACGAACCTTAATAATATATTTTCTTAAAACAATATTTTAAAACGAATAAATATTTAGAAAACTAATCACATTTGAAGATGTTTTAAAGTGTTAACTTATGTTGTAGGGGTACTCTAAATACAGTGCCAGATAATAGACTATTGGGCAATTCACACGACTTTGTATCGTGTATGTTGTATTGAATACACTTGGTAGTTTGTGAACGCTCAATGCTATGCTGTATTGCATATTTCGTATTCCAAATGTATTTTTTTGGCATTCAAATAATTTGATAGCACGAAACCAACACAACTTTTGAAAACATATGAAAAAAATGTGTATAAGTGTATCGGATTTTTACATGAAAATTATCAACAACAAGTATACACTGATGTATAGTCATCCAACAATACACTCTATACAACTATACAATGGCTTGTGTGAATTGCCCATATGTTTTACAGATTAGAGGATTATTATCAGGGAAATAAAATATGAAAATGTTTAAACGTTTAGGCTGATGCCAGAGTGCAGGCTTTAAGGAAATGAATGGAAGAAGCTTGATCAAGCTACAAATACTTCATAGCATGTCCGCTGTTGCACTTGACATATTTTGAATAGTGATTTGTAGCGTGTTGCCGCATCTAGCCAAGCTTTGTTGTATAGTCTGCACTCTGACCTGTCTGACACAATAAAATGAATTTATTCAGGCGGTGTATTATCGTGTATCCATTCAGCAAAATGTGCCACCGATGTATAAACACTAGGTATGCGTAAGCCGCCACAATTATCCGAACCAAACGACATGATACCAATCTGAAAATGAAAACATAATTAATTTCTAAGGAAAATAGCTACAAATTTTCCACTTTACCTGTGAAAATATGCCATTCTCTTGTATGAATAGAGGAGCACCACCAAAACCCTGACACACATCCTTGCCCTCACCGCCAGCACACATCCATTGGCCCTCTATGGAGTTGGGTGATTCCAAAGCCCCCGTAGAGGCATAATTACGCAGACACAAATCCCAGCTGGTTAAGGGCACATCCAAAAATGACATTTCCGGTTGTCTGCTACTTGAGGTTGACATTTTACCCCAGCCAGCTATTGTGGCCCGTTTGCCTACCACTAAGTTTGCACGGCTCTTTTGCAAGCATATGGGTTGTGTAGCCACTAGTGGACAGAAATTAAAAGAATCCAAGAAAAACAATAATTTTTAAACAATAAAACATTAAAATGAATAATTATTTTATTTTATATCTTAATATGGCCCTAATTGATCAATTTGTTTGTTATTCCCCAAGCCATTGGCATAAGCGTAGCGAGCTGTAATGTAATGCTTGAGAGCAGTCCATCTCATAATGGCTATTTGATTAATGTGTTCTGATAACTTATGAATGTAATGTTAAATACAAAGCCAATGAAGTAATGGGCCAAGTAATGGTAATTTATGAAATGTGTGATCATTAAGATGTTAACGTTACGTCTTAAAACAGTTCAATTTAAAGACAGGACGACGACGACGACGATGACGACGACAACAATCAATGGCATGCCATCCATCCACCATTGTTCGTCATAAATTGGCGAGTCCAACCAATAAATATTATGAATGAAAATGATTATTGGCAACTGTGCGTGCAACTTTGTTGCAAACATAACAAACGCCCTATATTGGTAGCAATTTCATTTTAAAATTTTTATTGCTCTGGTTTTGAGTTTTCTTTTCCTTCCTCTTGTTTTTTTGCTTTTTTTTTACCAAACTGTAGGGACTTCAAAAGCACTGACGAACAAGGCATACTTTTGCCTTGAAAACTTCACTTTATTACTAGGAGCCATTTAGGAAACAATATATGAAGGGTTTAGAGTTTAAAATTAATGGTTTAGACCTCCCAGACAACATCAACCAAATATTCAATGGCACAGCTAAACCACGCGTGAATGTCGGATGTGTAGTGTTTTTAGAACACTTGAATCTTTGATTGATTGATTTTGCGAATTCGGGGGCAGAGTATACCGAAGGGATCTCCTATAAATACCTAAGCAGTCGTTCACAATCATTCCCAATTGTGACTATTGGAATGAGTAGATAGAACTTCTTCCAAGTTCTCACCTCTGACCCAGTTTCTTTCGGGTCATGGTTATTTCCGAAAATATCTATACCGCATGGGCAAGGTGATTGATCCTGGCTGTATTTATTGCGAGGAAATGAGTGACGACGCTGAACACACATTCTTCCATTGCATCAAATGGCAAGACGAGAAGAACATGTTGATAGAGCAAATTGGTGAATTTACACCCAACAACATTGTGGACGCAATGCTCGAAAGCGAGACGAAAGGGAGCGCTGTAAGAAGATACGTTGAATGTGTACTCCGCAGGAAGAAGGTCGACCTTGACACAATACAACGAAATGATACATGAGAAGACGAGCCAATAGCATGAAGCTGGCTTTAAATATGGCGTACCCAGACGTGGGAGAGTAGACAACGGTCCCTAACGGGACGTCGTTCTGCGCCCTTCCCGAAGTAATGCCGTCCCGGGAAGGAAGTATCCCCAGAAGAGGAGGAGGGATTGTTTTAGTGGAAGCACCACTCGACGCAGTTGACGACGGTCACTGTAAGTGCGAAGGCATTTTGAACCCTACATCACACGCCAAAAAAAAAAAAAAGTTCTCACCTATGGCTCGAAGTTAGATGGACAGATGGAGTTGCGGTTTGTAAGTCGTGGACTTGGCTATCCGTAACTCATGTAGATGCCCAGATCACTGCAGTGTCTTCCAATCACAGCTATCCGTCATGGAGATTAAATAAGAGCCTCGTAGCCATAATACTCTTTGAATAACATACCAACTCCAAGCTTTTGTTCATGAATGTCGGAAACTTAGTTAATGCCACTTGGATAAATGAGAAGATCTGTTCGACCGCTCAGTTGAAATGGACGAATTTTATTTCAAGTATGTTGAAACAGCCCGTATTGCTCTTCCGATTTTACATATATTGTATGACCTCGGTTCTTGCGGTATTCTGCTTAATAGGGACGCATACGCGATGCTCCTTCGATTGGTTCTGCAGACTCGGGAGATGAGGTAGAGACCGTCTATCACTTAATGTGTGTCGCTGCCTAATATTATATGAGGTAAAGTCGTAGTGTGTTGGTTTATTAGACGCAAGGCCACGGTTCAAACCCTAGGTCAGACATCAAAACGAAAATATGAAAATATTTCTTCGGCGACTTTTTCTCAGGAGATTTCTGGCAAAAATTCTGCAAATAAAATTGCCATGAAAAAGTTTCACAAAAATCTGACGCTCGGAGTGTAATCGCCGTAGTCTAGTAGGTAGTGTGTTGGCTTATTAGACGTAAAGCCCGGTTTCGTATCCCAGGTCAGGCATCAAAACGTAATATGAAAAAAAATATTTCTTCGGCGATTTCCTCTCAGCAGATTTCTGGCAAAAACTCTGAGAGTAAAAATAAAATTGCTATGAAAAAGTTTCTCAAAAATCAATCGTTCGGAGTCGTCGTTAAACTGTAGGTCCCGCCACTCACGCATAAAAATAACGCACACAATATGAGTGGTGTGAGAAGCTAAGCCGTAATCCTGACTGAAGGGTTGTAATGGCCAATTATGTATGTATGTATGTTTGTATGTAATGTCACCTAACCTAACAGTTCGGCATTATCTCTTCTTTCACCGAAGTCAGGTGTTTTAGAAACTAATTTCCAGCATTGCCCAAGCTTCTTACGGCGAGCATTTCGTTATGACTGTTGTTCATACACTAATCGAAAGAGGGCATAGCTTAATCGATTGTATCCCTCAAAAAGAGATGAAGTCTATTAACAAATTCCTAGTTTCGAATTGCCATAGTCAGCACAGTCTTTTGAAAGCCATGAGGAATGTTTAAGAATAATGGTGTTTTCTTTTCTACAAAGAAAATGTCACCCTCTTACAAGGTGCATTAAAAAAATTTTTGACCAACCCTGTTGTAATGTCATTTTTTATTTGAGAAGAACATAACACAAATTTTAAAATGAAGGAAAGAAATGAAGGAGGAAATGCCAATTTGTTCAAAAGATGACGAAGATGAATCTAATAACTGGTTTATTTCAATTTTCGCAAATAAAATAGATGCAGCAATATCCATATTTAAAAATTTCATTTAAAAATATGTTGTATTTTTTGATTTGTTTTCAATAAAATATGTAAATATGAAAAAAGGTGTTGCCAGATCGCTAATTTTTCGACTTAATTTTTTGAGCACTTTTTTATAACCAAAAAAAATTTTTTAACACTGTTCTAACACTGAATACAATTTTTTTTTATATTACTGACCATGTAGCTTTAATAATGTAATGTTTCCTTAATGTTACTCCACAAAACAATGAAAAAATTAACTTCAAAATTGAATAACGATACCAGGCGACTTTTTTTAAATTTCATCTGGTAGCCCTATAAATAAATAAAAGTCATCTGCTTTACAGGGCATTAGCAGCACTCTCGATTTATACAGGGCATAAAATGCAATGCCCTCCACCATTGGCAAGTGCAAATTATTTAGAATAAAACATACCACACTTTTAGAGGGCGAAACATTTTTAAGAAACAAACACAAAATTGCATTTTTTAAAATAAAATGCACATTTTTTTGTAGAAAAGAAAACACCATAAGATTTCACGTTAAAGAACACATTATTGTACAATGATGCTGTAAATTAAAGTGCTATTGAAATACAATATTAACCAGCTTTATGAGTAACTTAAACTGCCGGCCATGCAACAGGTAGGGAGGGACCCATCCAAAAACAAAGGGGTTTGTAAAGATGATAAATAAAATCGGTATCATAACGATTGTTGGTACGTGCTAAAGATAATCAATTATTTATACGTTTATGAGGATCAAAACAACAACAACAACCATGACAACCACCATAACCACCGGCAAGTGGCTACCAAGAAACACGTACAATTTTTATTGAGAAAAAGAAGAAACGATCAAACGATCATTCATAAACAGAAAGGCAAGCGTACAGTGAAAAGGTGCCTCCTGACTCTATCTTCGCAACACATAAACTTTAATTAAAGCCAGCAGCGTACATTTTCAACGACAACCTGTTGCCTTCAACTAAACAATCCCCTCTTTCCTTACAGCTACCGTCCAGATAGCGCACACAACCGTTAATGTTGGAATCAGGACTGGCATCTATGCACCAGCACCAGCACCACCACCACAACCACGTGGCGATCCAATGAGTTTTGATAAACTGCTCGCCACAGCAACCCATATTGTGTTCAACAACTTTGTAACAATTTTTAAAAGATCTTTAGTTGGCCGGTGTTTTGAATAGTTGCAAAATGTGTTGCATGCAGCATGGATCATATTGACCATTCATACTGCAGACTGCATCATATTTCAATTTCAACAAATTGCTGATTATTATTCATGTTAACACAACGCCTTTATGGCCAATTAATTGCCCTTGTTTATGCCATTTTAACTGATAACGACCACAGCCGCAGTGGTGTTTTTAAATGTTCATTGAGAAAAGCAAAAGGAAAAAAAACGAGAAAAATAAAATGATATAAAGAAGGAATACAATCATTATGAAGGGTTAATTATTAACCCTTTAAGGCGACACATAGTTCAAAATTTATTGTTAGATTAATAGGCCACAACGTTCCATAATCTTAGTATTTAAGCATCAGTTTGAATAGATTTCCATTGCAGAGGACATTCCGTATATTATTTCATCTGATTTAAAACAAAAACAGACGAGTTTTCGTTACGGAAAAGCATATTGTTTTACGAAAATGAAAAATCTAGATATTGGTGTTTTGCTTTTACATCGTTTAACATTAAAATTATAAACAAAAGCTACAAAAACAAAAACAATGCAAGTAAACAAACCTGTTTACAAATTATCGTACTGCTTAATATAACAACAAACACCAGCATTAAAAAATATGGTAAACAAGTAAACAAAAATACAACAACAAACAAAAGCATAAAAAATGGTAAACAAGAAAACAAAAATACAACAATAAACACTACAAGAATAAATGTAAACAACGATGTTTATATTTATAGAGATTTCGAGAAGGCGAAGTCATGAATGTTCGCCTTCAAGAATATTCATCAGCTTGTTTACGTTGCCATATAAAAGGCAAGGCAAAGCAGCGAACTGAGTTAGTAAAAGTTCAGTCAGTCTTGTGTGAAGATGCGGTGTGTTTGAAGAGAGTAATCGTGGTTTGAAGATCTCCGTTATAAAGATCTGCCGAACAATTGTCTAGTAATTGTTATTATTTATGCAAAAGGTGTAAACAGAGGAATAACAAAGAAGACCAGTTGTTGTTGTTTACATCAAGTTGTGAACAGTGGCACACAGAATTGTGAGATAATTAATTAAAACTAAACACAAATTAATTTTTATTTTATTTGCAATCTACGAACTCATATTTTAAAAGTTTTTAAAAGCTAATAATGTTACAATATGTTAACCATGTTAAGCGCTTGCGAATTTTAGGAGAACAATCAGTTGAGTGGAAGTCCTCGCTTTATCTCGTTTTCTTCGAATTCGAAAAAGGAATTAATAATCCCAACCGCAAAGCCATGTATCTGGGAGGCGATGGTGTGTAAAGGAAAATGAAAATTGTTTTTCGGAAAAAAGCTCATGTGTAGTCACCACTCCTTTTTAACATCATACAATGACGCAAACAAATGGGATCTCCTAAGGGCCTTAAGACAGACTAGAAGACCTTAATTATGTAGACAAGGATTTTCGAAAACCATTTTCAACAGTTTATAGTCCAATTACATCATCAGATCATAATGTGCATCAAACAGTCAATTATTGCAGATTCAATGGCTTTTCCACAATCTTTTCGGGATTCTCTAACATCTTATAAGCATATGTACTCCACTGTGAATGGTCAGACGGCTTTAACCATTGTATGAGTTGCTCTTTATACGGCTAGAGATGCAAATTCAAATTCAAAATACACCACGTAGACCCAATTGCTGAGTACGCCGAGGTATCGTTTTCTTTCCAGTGCCCCTTTTTGAAGGATATGGCTTCCACAAAGCATTTCGGCCTTGTTTCCGTTTCGTTGATCCATTTTATTGCTCCTAAGCAGGTGATTGGTCTGCTGTAGCAAGTCCTAGGATAGTAGGGCTACCATCTATCGTTGCCTAGAAACAACGCCCTCCGAGTATTTGGTGTAGTAGTGGGGAATATTGCTGATCGTTGATTCCTACCTCTTTTCCCAGCAGGTGAGGAATACATATTCAAAGCCGGTCTTGCTGTTGTAGCACGACTAAGCATATTGAGAGCCACAGAGGTACAACTGCGTATTGTTACGAAAATGGAAATTGTGTTTTTCTTTCACATCGTTTAAGTTGTAAATAAAAGCTACAAAAGCAATGAACTTTTTTACATGATAAACAAGTAAACAAAAATATACCAACAAAACACCAGTGTATAAAAAAGTGACAAAACAAGTAAACAAAAATGCAACAACAAACACTGCAAGAATAAATGTAAGCAAAATTATATAAACAACGATAATGGGACAATGATGTTTATAGACATTTATAGACATCTCGAGAAGGCGAAGCCACGAACATTCGACTTCAAGATCATTCATCAGACTGTTTACGTTGTCATATAAAAGGCAAGACAAACCAGGTAACATACATAATTGGTCATTGCAACCCTTCAGTCAGGATTATTGACCTAGTTTCTCACACCACTTATGTTGTGTGTGTTAATTTTATACATAAGTGGCGGGACCTACAGTTTAAAGTCGACTCCGAACGACAGATTTTTTTTTGAGAAACTTTTCATGGCAATTTTATTTACTCTCAGAGTTTTTGCCAGAAATCTGCTGAGAGGAAATCGCCGTAGAAATACTTTTTGTATTTTGTTTTGATGTCTGGCCTGGGGCTCGAGCCCTGGCTTTACGTCTAATAAGCCAACACACTACCTACTAGACTACGGCGACTAGACAACCAGGTAACGGAGTTAGTAAAAATTCAGTCAGCCTTCTGTAAAGACGCGCGGTATTTGAAGAGAATAATTGTGATTTGAAGATCTCCGTTATAAAGACCTGTCAAACAATTGTTATTGTTTACGCAAAAGGTGTAAAGAGAGGAATAACAAACAAAGCAATTGTTGTTGTTTACATCAAGTTCTGAACAGTGGCACACATAATTGTGCGAATAATAAAGAATTTTAATTAAAACGAAACACAAATTTATTTTTATTTTCATTTGCAATCTACGAACTCATATTTTAAACGTTTTTAAAAGGTAAAAATTTAACAGTATTGAGAGCCTCAAAGGGACAACTGCGTATTGTCACAGCACACCAATGATAGCCGATCTTTTATTCCTAGCCAGTTGTTAGATAGATGGGTCAAATTATTGAGTCAGTGATATGCAAATTTATGGATTAATGGGACACATATTATCAGTTAATATTTCTAAAAGGCTTGGAAATATAAAAAGGGTTTCAAACGAAAGCTTAGCCAACATTTCATTGCTTTAGCTAGAATTTGCATATTTTTGGTTGCCCTAATCTGATAATCTATTTCGCAAAAAAAAAAAAAATCAACAATTCAATGGAAAACCAATTCTAAAAACAAGCAAACGTGATCACTAATTTCACAATTGAACTTGACTCATGCCATCTAAACCAAGCTGAACTGAACTAAACAAGTGTGTTCATTTAGATTTCAAAATTAATGTATGTTTGTATATATGGTGGTCAAGCGATTAATTATTAATTATTAAATATCTATTGTTGTTGTTGTTGTTTTTTATAATAACACCCATTTCCGGTACAATGATACTAACAATAACAATATTAATGACATAGACACTCACCAGAATAATTGAGAGGAGTTTTTAATACCAATAAAGCAATATCATGATGATATTGGCCCTGTTTATAGTCTGGATGTACAATGACATGACTGATCGCATGATTAACGGAACGGGGTGCACAGAAACCCGTTGTAGCACAATCCGGATCAGAGGAGGTATCATACTCGCCTACTCTTACCGAAGACCTAAAGTCAAAAACAGATTTTAAATCAAGTCAAGCACTTGCCATTCATGATTTTTTTTTACTTACAATCTATGACCATCAGCTTTAGCTAAAGCACAATGGGCCGCTGTTAATATAACTCTTCTTGCAATCACCGAACCAGCACAAGGATAAGCAAAGGCGCCCGTGTTTATATCTGCAATTCAAAATGGAATTAAAACTTAAATGTCCAATAATTTAAGGTAACAACTTACGTTTAAAACCAATTCTTGCCACAAATGGGTAGGAGCCTAAGCCCCTATAGAAGTGCCCTTGTACTAAAGATTTACCGCATACTTGATTTTTTTCCAACGGGCTACTGGGACAGCATACATAAGGCATTTCTTCACTGCCACCACAAAATAGGGACTTATCGCCGTAATAGCACATCTTAGCCACTTCATAAATCATGGCGGTACAATCGTGTAAAGGTGTACATTCGGTACCCACCGTACATTCGGTATTTGCATCGTAATAAGATCTTTGTCCATAAGAACGACCTTGCGGTGCAGCAGTCGCTGGTCTGGCATATGTGCCAGGTACAATTAATTTTTCTTAAAAGGAAAGGGAAAAAAGCAGGATTCACAAATTAAAAAAGTACTTTTTCAGGTACCTTTTCAACACCTTTTGTGGATACGTTTAATAACAAACAAATGATTAGAAAGATTATAAAACAATCGCTATGGGAAACCATCTCATCTTCAAAATAAATTTCGCTATTGAAATAATCTTTATTTAGGAGAATTCAGTCGAGGATGACTGAAAATGAAAGAGAAGCATCTACACCTTTGCCTAGCAAAAGTCTGGCATTGATGGAATATACATAGATCCGCAATACCTACAGAGTAATTTCTGAAGGGATACTACGTTTGTCAGCAAGTCTTTCAATAAGGAAGTTGACCTGTAAAAAGTTCAATAATCCGGTGGATGGCTACGTGATTTAAGAAAAAAAAGACAATAAAGTCCTCTTCTTATTCAGATTAGTCCAGCAGAGCATAGCAACCTGCACGTGCCGTCATGCAATCATCAAGCCTTTCTGAATAACGACCGGAGAATATGCAGTCTTAGACATCGGAGATGAAATCCCAAGATTCGTTTTCCTTATTAATAAAGCAGTTGACCTGTGAAAAGTTCAATAACGCCACCGTGATTTAAGGATTAAAGACAATAAAGTCTTCTTCTTATCCAGATCAGTCCATTGTAACCTGCACATGCCGTCATGCAATCAACAAGCCTCCCTGAGTAACAACCGTCTAATATGCAGTCCAAGACAAACGGAATATCTATGTCCTGCAACATGTTGAAAATGAAGTGACAATTATGTGGTTCTGGTGGTTCGTTTTCCTCACCACAAAACCTATATATTGGGCTTGAAGCAATCTCTGTTCTGAGGAAAGGTTATTGAGTGTGTAAAGTCCGGTCGGAAGGCAAAATCGCTTCCTATTGTAATTACCCAACAAAAGTCCACACTAGCTCTTATAATGGGTGATTTTTTAGCTATTATCTTTTTGGCAACACTGGTTTAAACAGCTCACGCACGTTGCGTGTTTTGTTTCACTGTCAAACATCTTCAGTTTGGTCTATAATTTAACCATGAATCGTCTTACAAACGAACAAAGCTTGCAAATCATTGAATTTGGCATCA
This sequence comes from Sarcophaga caerulescens, assembly GCA_927399465.1. NCBI lineage: Eukaryota > Metazoa > Arthropoda > Insecta > Diptera > Sarcophagidae > Sarcophaga > Sarcophaga caerulescens. Next base: position 106,764,339 of record OV656866.1, read on the forward strand.
TTGGACCGTACTTCTTCAAAGATGCCGCGAATCGTAACGTAACTGTGAATGGTGAGTGCTACCGTGAGATGATATCTAACTTTTATTTTGCCCAAAATGCAAGAGCTTGACTTGCATGACATGTGGTTTCAACAAGACGGTGCCACATGCCAAACAGCACGCGGAACAATGGACTTATTGAGAGGCGAGTTCGGTGAACATTTTATTTAACGTTCAGGACCGGTCAATTTGCCGCCTAGATCGTGCGATTTAACGCCTTTAGACTATTTTTTGCGGGGCTATGTTAAAGCTCATGTCTATACAGACAAGCCCGCTTCAATTGACGCATTGGAAGACAACCTTGAAGCATTTATGCGTGAGATACCGGCCGAAATGTTGGAAAGAGTATGCCAAAATTGGACTAAGCGGATGGACCAACATTTGCATGAAATAATCTTCAAACATTAAATTATATGGATCGTACTATCGATTCAAATAATGATTTCATGCATTTTTCTGAATTTTATGTGTTTTTTTTTGGAAAAATTTTCCTATAGCTCTTAAAAAATCACCCCTTACATTCGGCTTGAATGGGGCCTTTACCTCCCTCCAACTTTACTTTAGTCGAGTAAACTCTTTAAAACATCTTTTCCTACTCCACAGAAAGATTCTGACGCTGTCCTCCTCGCAAGCTCATCTGCTCCTTCCTGCGAATTTCCACATGACCTGGGATCCTGCAGAGTGCGGCCCTATTCCTCTTGTACTGCTGATTCAGTTTGCCCAGACTATCTCAAATTATTCTCGAGGTAACCTTATACTGTCAGATAGTATTGCTAGGTTCCGCTCTTTTTACTTTCTATCCAAGTTGAACGAAATATGTGCTATCTTTCGGTAGCGCAGACTTGCGCTTGGTTTTCGAATATTTCACAATTTCTGGGACAAAACCACTTCACTCCTCTTCCACAATCTGTGCTTGACCTAGGCGTATACCTCTCTAGAAAAAGTTATTAGCGTAGAACTTGCTTCATTTACTGTTATGATTGAATCTTGTAATGATTGATTTACAGATTTATAGAGTTTACTTATACAACTGTCCAGGGGACAGTTAAGAAGAAGAAAGGAAGAAAGCTATTTCATCTTTTTAAACTTATCTAAATAGCTCTGGACGCCATTACCACATGCAATTCACTTAAATCTATCTCAAGCGCCTCTGTAAGACAGATTTTCATTCACCCAGTTGTACGACACATTTAAATTTATTCTACGGATCACAAACAATGATTCTACAGATCACAATTGGCCTATCCAACATAATGTACAAGAAATGTATAATTATTGGACTTCTTCGTCCATATTTTCCAGAAACAGTGATAAATCCAACTGAGTTTCCAGCTCCGCTGTAGAACAATTTCTCATTTCCCCAGTTTAATAACGCTTGCCAGTCTCTTATATCTTATCCAAGTCCATTTGAGGTGCTTTCAAACTTATTCTTCTAGTCCAAACAATGACCTCATAGGTCACCATACATATACGATTATAAGTACATAATTCATGGCCAAGACCTTTTCCTGTAAGCCATCTGTCAAGGCTAATCTTATACTATAATGTGTTAACTATTCCAGTTACCGAATGCTGTTACGAGTAGTTGGATCTCAAATAACGGCCGATAACTATACTTTCGATATAATCAAGGAATTTATTTATCTTGGCTCCGCCGTTACCACCAAAAATGATGTCAGTCTGGAGATCAAGCGCATGATCACTCTTGCCAACAGGTGCTACTATGGTCTCAATAGGCAAATGATTAGCTGAGACCTCTCTCGTACGACAAAACTAATACTCTACAAGACGCTCATCCTTCCTGTGCTTTTTTATGGCGCAGAGGCAGGGACGCTATTAAGCACTGATACAGCAGTTCTTGAGAATATTCGAGAGAAAAGTCCTATGTAAGATCTTCCGTCCAGTGCGAGTTGGCGATAATTTCCGCATCCGATCCAACCAGTGGTGTTGTCGAGCCGGAACGCTCCGGAACGTCGTTCCGGTACTTCCTTTTTGGACAGGAACGCGTTCCGGAACTAAAGATGATTTCTGATAACGAGAATTGGCTGACGTTTTGAAAAAAAAAATTAAAAAGAATTGCTGATTTTTTTTTTCTAATTTTTGACGAATTTTCATATGTATTTTTATCAACAAGGGTTTGAACCGAACCCGAACCGGAACGAACCGGTTTGTTTTTCGGCCCTGTCAATATAATTATATATACGCGTTCCGGTAAAAAAAAATTAGCACAATATCACTGGATCCAACAATGAGCTGTATAAGCTCCTCAACGACATGGACGTTGTGCAGCGTATTAACATCCAACGGCTGCGCTGGCTCGATCATGTCGTTCGAATGGAGGAAGATGCTCCGGCGAGATGGGTATTTGAAGCGAGGATCTGCGGAAGTCGGCGAAGAGGACGACCTTGTTTGCGTTGCAAGGACCAAATCGAGGAAGCCCTGTCATCGATTGGTGTGACCAACTGGCGTAGGCGCGCAAGAAGCAGAGTCACCTGGAAGGATGTGTTAAGACAGCCCGAAATCCGTTAATCGGGTTGTTAATGTCCAATTAATTAAGTAAGTGAGTTACAAGTAGGCTTTGCTTAATTCCATAATTTAAGCAATTTCGATAGCAGAAACGAAACAGCATAACAAGAGTCCTTCTGAAAACTGGTGTATTACTGAAACCAGATCTATAATCGTACGTTGCTCTATCTTATCGGGCCCCAAATACAAAATCAAATACAATTACACCGTATTTCTGTTGAAATTGGTTGGCTAACAATTACCGTTATATTCTGAAACTTACCAAATTCACCGTATTCACAATTTCCCATTGCGACTAACGAGGCAATTATGAAAAAAGTGAAAACTTGCCATAAATGCAACACTCGCCACTGACCATGAATTGTAAAAGATGAGAAACACATTTTCCACACAAAAATATTTAAACAACACATGCAACACAATTTAATGTTTTTATTTAAAATAAATATGAAGTTATTAAATAAAAAATGTTTTTATTTTTCTACTGCTTTTTTTTTTTTTTAATTTTCAAAACAACCGGCAATGACTTCTAACGTTGTTAACAGCGCGTATATGAGTGCACTTTGACTATGATGTTCAATTACTTTAACAACCTTTCACCACACACACACAGAGATCAGATTACACACACGGACCGATCATGACAGTTTGTTTTATAACTCGCTTTCGTGTTAATATGTATGCTCGCTCGTAAATATTCTTTTTCTGTTTTCCGTTAAACGAACGTCCGAAGTCTTTGAATGCATTTAACCAACTATAAGTGGTTGGATTTGACTCCCTTTTTAGAATTATTCTGTACTTCACTACACTCCACTCTACTCTACTGTGCTGTACTGTGCTGTTCCGTTTGGTTCTGAAATCTGTCCATTAGACAAGTAAAATTGTGTGTTTTTGGTTTAGAAAACTCATGTTGTTGTTGGTGTTTGCTGCTGCTCGTGTTTTAACTGCTTTCATTATTAATCTGCGTACTTTTGTACTCGTGTTATTGCTGTTGTTGTATTTTTTTAAAAACCAACAATTTTAATTGATGTTTTAAATGTTTTTGTGATGATGATGATGATGGCGACAATGTCGATGATGATGATCACCATGATGATGATGATGATGATGATGTTGGTGATGATAGTAATCAACACTATGCGCCAGTTAATCCACTCAGCTTTTTTGTCGTAACTGTGCGCCTCGATTTCTACTGTATTAAGCTTTACCATCATGTTCATACGCTTGTTTCAGATTAAATCGATGATAAGAATTTAATTTTTAATTCGAAAACATTTATTTGATGGGTAAAAGTGTTTTAGGTTTTGTTTCCTCTCTTTTCTCATCTCTTTTTTTTTTTTTTTGTTGTGATTTTAAAGGTTCTTCTAAACCTGGAGAAATGAAATTAAAAGTTTAATGATTTTAACACAGTTTTTTTTCCTTCTTTCTTTAACACTTTAAATAGAATTTTTTTTTTTGGTTCCCAAACTATTTAAACTTGGCTACTACAAAAAGAAAACTCAAAAATCAAATAAAAAGAGAAGGGATTGTAAAAATAGAATATTGTTTTCCAGAAAAGTAATATAATTTAAATCGCCATCTATGTATGCTATGTATTTCAAAGTAAAATTAAGCCTTTTAATATCATCTAATGACATAGGCCCTTAATGATCAATTCTTTATCTTTTTCTTTATTTGCAAAATACTCAGTTAGCCATGCATTGATTTCAAAACCGCAGTCGCACGAAACGTTGCGAAGAAGCAAATTGAAAATGTCGACTTAGGTTAGGTTTGGTTAGAGGACGTGTCCTTGTCAACTGTGACAATTACAGTACCCGGAGGTCGAATTGACCCATTGTACAACGTCCTAGCTTCTCACAACACTCGTGTTGTGTGCGTTAATTTTATACATGAGTGGTGGGACCTACAGTTTAAAGTCGACTCCGAACGACAGATTTTACTCTCAGAGTTTTTGCCAGAAATCTGCTAAAGCTAGGGTTACACGATTGCCGCAATACACCAATTATTGGTGTACTTTATGCGCCAATCGTGTAATTTCACAATTTATTGGTTCATACGGCAACCATCGACAATATTTTTCTTATTTGCCCCAATCAAATGCAACCCTGGTTCGGCAACCGTGTAACCACTCGATAGACAATAATGTGGCAATAAAATGTTTTAATTGCGCCAATATTTATTGGTTTCTTGAGCGGCAATCAAAGTGGACAATAAGCGCCAATATTTATTATAATCGAAGTGTCACAGCTAAACGTTCTTGTTCCGAAACAGCCTCACGCATATTTGTGTCTTGTTTTTTAATTAGTGATGACACTAGTTGCAACAATTCCTTAAAGGTTTTGTCGTCCATACGTATGAAATTTTTAAATAAAAAGTTTTGATTTTCGATTTCTCTAAACTCCATTAATGTTTTTTCGTATGCACCCTCAGTTCTTCTTTTAGTGAGCCACTCTCTTACCCAAACACTTCTTTTAACACACTTTTTTTCATTTTTTTCTTTATCCAATTCACACAAAATAATTATAGCAGCTGCAATTTTCTTTTTCTTTTGAGAAGAAATCATTTTCACTACAATTAATAAATTTTTTACAGATTTATAAGTATTTATTGTATTCTGTGGTATTTATGTTAGCAAAACAAAAAATGCAATTAAACACAACAGCTGTTTCTCAGTGTTGCCGCATTCAGTAACAATCGTGTAACTGGGAGACGGCAATTATTGCCCCTTAATCGTTGTGCGCCAATTTACGGCAACCAAATTTATGAAATTTGAGGCAATCGTGTAACTGCAGAGAATTTAATTGCGACAATTGTTTTATTGTCCTCCAAATTAGCACAATAAAAATTGGTACAAATTGGTGCATTGCGGCAATCGTGTAACCCTAGCTTAAGAGGAAGTCGCCGAAAAAATATTTTCATATTTTCGTTTTAATGTCTGACCTGGGATTTGAACTCGGGCCTTTCGTCTAATAAGCCAACACACTACCTACTAGACTACGGCGACTTCTAAAATGTCGACTTATAACGTCACGAAGTGTGCAAGAGACGACCAATTCCTCACGTGTTAGCCTGGGTACTTACTTACTTAATTAATTGGCTATTAACAACCCGATTAACGGATTTCGGTCTGCCTTAACAAATCCTTCCAGGCACCTCTGCTTCTTACGCGCCTACGCCAGTTGGTCACACCAATCGATGACAGGGCTTCTTCGATTTGGTCCTTCCTCTTCGCCGACTTCCGCAGATCCCCGCATCAAATACCCGTCTCGCTAGAGCATTCTACTAGTGTCTTGTGTCTTGGTTTTCATTGAATTATATTTTTACGTGGTGGGTTCCAAGCCCTACGTACAACTCAAATTTAACGTCCAGGGGATTGGACTTCGCTGCACGCATTAATTAACATCTAGCGGGTGCTAGTATGCCATCCAGGAGCAGCCACGAGAAGGCTGCATGTCCATTTGAATACAGCAAGACAAGGATAGTCCTGGAGGTCGCCACGTTGACCACAGTCTGAAACTTTACCTTGTTTGCATGCATCCCATCCCTCCTGGGTAGTGCCCCGATCTTTTTACTTTCTACCTAACTTGAACGGATCACATCTTTCAATGCCATAGACTTCTGCTTGAAAGATACCCGTCAGTTTTCCGCATGGCCTCGAAATATTTCATTGGGAGAACAACAACTCCTGCTCCTGTATCAAGATTCGTTCGTGAACTATTCATCTATCACAAGATGTAGCTTCCAGATTACTCCCATTCACTTTTATCACTAAGTCCTAATGTCTCAAAATTAGAGAGTCTACTGGTTGCTTTCGGGAGAACACTTAGAAGAGAGTTAATCGATTCACTAGTCTTCTTATGGATCTAGTATAACACTTGTCTTCCATTATCCAACAGAGCTTCTAGTGAAGTTTTAAAACAAAATTTCTTTGCGCCTACTATATCCAATTCCATAATTGGTTTGACCATCACGGTATACATCCAGTGCATGCCCTTGGGTTATATATAAGGATATTATACAAGCCTTCTGAATATCATTAGCATTTCCTGAAGTGACCCCTTCATTTCCATTTACTATCCAGTAATGTCTTCAGATATTTTATCTTCATCCAGTGCATGTCCATGGATTACATACAAGGATATTCAAAAAGCCTTCTGCAAATCATTAGCCTTTCCTGAAGTGAGCCCTCCATTTACTATCCAGCGATGTCCTCTGATATTTTAACTTCAGTCGCCGTGATATTATCTCACTTAAGATTCGAATATATTTCCTTTAAATGATTTCGCAAAACGTCTCTTCAAATTACCCATTAACCTACCAAGATAATGCGTTTTGATGCCTTTACACTTTTTGTTGGACTATGTTGAAGACCATAAGGTCAAAGCATTTAAAAACCTACATTGGTTAAGTTAACGTTACCTGATCCCCCAATCTGCCACTTCTACGGCCTCATCAATGGATGGATCAGGGGAGAAGAGCAGAGGCATTGGGGGAATAGATCGGGGTGCTATGTTTCTGGGTGTCTATGACCTGCTGGGTTTGGATAAGGCCAGTTTAAGGTTAGTTATGGAGTTTATTATGGGGAACAGATCCCAGTTGAACTATTGCAGGGTATGGAGGAGGATTTGAAAACTATCGAACACCTCCTCTGTAACTGTCCAGCCCTTAGTAGGTTGAGGACCCTTGTCAGGGACTTCTTCGTGGTCTTGAGTTCTTTGTCGAGTGTCGACATTAAGGCTCTCCATAAATTCATTATTGGTTTGTTTTGGTTGGGAAGTGCTAGGGCTTCAATAGTGTAGTCGCGCTCTCTTGTGTGTTTGTGGTCCTTTTCTACTTCCGCTCCTTGTCTCCTCTATTATCCTCTCCTTTAGGACGTAGTACAATGGGTCAACTGGAACTCCGGGTACTGTACTTGCCTCAATGGCAAGTATGTACATGTCCTCTAACCTAAACCTAAGTTAACGTCAAGAAACTACCGGAAATATGCCAAAAAGTTGGTGAAAACTACTTAAAATGGATCGAATTCTGCAATCAAATTAGAGGCGTGCATTTAAATGTAATTTTAATGGCAATGTCCAAGTACTGAAATTAAATAAAACTTTTATAGTTTTATGTGTGATTTATTTCATTGGAAGGGAGTGGTGTTGTGCTAATTTTTTTTTTACCGGAACGCGTATATATAATTATATAGACAGGGCCGATCCTGATAGGCGGCCGCTCTGTGCGGTCTCATGTCCCAAATTTAACGACGGGGGTGATTTTCCATGATAATCCTGGCGGCGGCGTTTTTTTTTTTAGCTCTCATGTCCCAAATTTGACAAAGGGGGGAGATTTCCCCCAATTTTCGCCCGTCGCCAGGATCGGCCCTGTATATAGCATAAAAAGGAAAGGAAAAACCACGATTTAACGATAAAAAGGCGGAAATAATCGCTCTTCATTTTTGTATGGAAAAAATAAATGATTCTCTTGGTAGCAACAGTTAAATATAAATGCGCCCGAAAGCGTTAAAAAAATGGTTTTAAATACTCAAATTCTTAAGTAGTAATTAGTTCGGGTTCGGGTTCACGTATTTGCTTCGGTTCGGGTCGAGTTCCGGTTCAGCAGAAAAAAACGTTCCGGACTCCGGTTCACGGTTCGGAAAAACAAGCCGGTTCGTTCCGGTTCGGGTTCGGTTCAAACCCTTGTTTATAAAAATTCGTCAAAAATTCGTCAAAAATTAGAAAAAAAAAATCAGCAATTCTTTTTAATTTTTTTTTTTTCAAAACATCAGCCAATTCTCGTTATCAGAAATCATCTTTAGTTCCGGAACGCGTTCCTGTCCAAAAAGGAAGTACTGGAACGACGTTCCGGAGCGTTCCGGCTCGACAATACCACTGCTGGAAGGATAACCCTTTAAACGGACTCGTTTTACTTATAGCCAGTAAATGCTAGTCTAGTAGGAAGTGTGTTGGCTTATTGGACTGAAGGCCCGAGTTCGAATCCCAGGTCAGACATCAAAACGAAATTATGAAAATATTTCTTCGGCGACTTCCTCTCAGCAGATTTCTGCCAAAAACTCTCAGAGTAAATAAAATTGCCATGAAAAGCTTCTCAAAAAACTGTCGTTCGGAGTCGACTTTAAACTGTAGGTCCCGCCACTCATGTATAAAAATTAACGCACACAACATAAGTGGTTTGAGAAGCTAGGTCGTAATACTGACTGAAGGGTTGTAATGACCAATTATGTATGTATGTGAATGCCAGAATAGAAGGCCTTAAGGCCAATAAGTATTCTTAAGTGTAACACATTTTTCTGGAAGAATCTCTTCTGTAGTTAGTTTTTCAATATGATTTTCAATTACTCGAACTTTATTAAATAATTCTTCTCTGATATTCGTTTATGTCATCCAATAAAAATAACAACAAAAATAGAATATTTCACTTTCATTTCGAATGTGGGGGAGATGAGTTTGGTGGTGTAGGTGTATGTATGGTGGTATGAAATGCAATCATTTGTTAAACTTTTTTTATGTAATTTAATGGCCATTTAGATAAGTGCCTTAAATTGTTCATTTTTGTTTTGTTAACTAACGGTATTTTTTTCATATATAATTTAGTAAGTGTGTGTGTGTGTGTGTGTGTGTGTGGTTGTTTAAAATAAACAAATTTAACGGTTTACAAATTTTAGCGAAAAACTAAAACAACAACAACAACAAAATAATTTTTTAGTCTGCAAAACATACGCTTTTACACACACAACACAATACAAAAGGCTTAAATTAAACTTAAAGCAGTGGGCAGGAGGGAAGCGGGAAGAGAAGAGAAGAGAGACGTGCATTGAAATGGAAATTTAATAAATTCATAAATTTCATTTCATTCCATTCTTTTTGTCTAATATTGTGTATTATTTATTAACTATCGTTCACATTCATAATTATGTGGTTATGAATGAAAATGAAAACGAATGAAAAAAAACAAAATAGTGAAGAGAAGAGAAGAAGAGTAAAAAAACTTCCGCATCAGCTAATTAAAAATGAATTGAAAATAAATGTTTTTCAAATGACAGATTTTTTTTTTGTTAAAAAATTATTGCAAAAATTTTACGGAGCCATTATTGTTAAATGGAAAATATTTGATTAAACAATATTTATGTACAGTGGTCAGCAAAAGTCTTAGTACTCCAATATGTTTTGATAATTTCATGAATTTTAACCAACACACAGAGAGGCATTTTGCCTGAAAACCTGGCCAAAATTAATAGAAGTATTTTATGAGTTAATGGCTGGAATTTTTTAATAGTGTTAGTGATAGTTAGGCCCAAGGATTAACGCAACTGATTTTAGTTCAAATCGGTCCGTGATTTCGCCTAGTCCCCATACAAATTCCCCTCGAAATTGCACTTATTTACACATAATTATGGTAATTATGCAACAATCATGATAAAATTTAGCATGGATCTGTTCTGTATACTAAGAAATCATGGTGAAAAGTTTGGTGGAAATCGGATCACATTTGACCCTAGTCCCCATATAAAGTCCCCTTTAGAAATTCACGTTTACGCTTATAAACGGCTTAAAAACATCGGTATCGTGATGAAATTCGGTATGAACGTGTATTTTGTAAATCTAAATCATATTACCAAATTTTGTTATGGTCGGTCCATAATTGCCCCGAGGTCCAAAATAGGGCCCCTTAAGAAAATATGTTTAGCAATTATAATTGGCTTAAACATTTTATTACCTCGATGAAATTCGACATGAACATGTCTAATATGAATGTGAATCATTCTACCTGATTTTATTATGATCGGATCATAAGTGCCCCTAGGTACCACATACGGTCCATTAAGAAAATCAAACATACATCTCATATTGTTATAATAGTCGAATTAAGTTTTTAATGTTCTATGATAATTAATATTTATTTATAATATTTATTTTACATTATTTAATACTTAACTTAAAAATACTTGAAAAGTGAAACTAAATACAATCGTTAAAATCGTTATCATTTTCATCATCAATGCCAGGAAGGAGTAATTTAATTGTATCTGATTAAAATGCTTTTCTATTCCTTCGCGATTTTTGTGTACTGCAGCTTATAAAAGGGTCACTGCTTAAAATTAACCTATCAACCGAGCTCAACATTACACTGTTATGGCGTTATTTCCACACGATTATGGCGTTATTGCACTTGGGTCTCATTCTATTGAGAAATAAGGCCATATGGCTTTATTGCCTATGACTTTATAACACTATGTTCAGACATGCACTTATATTGAGTAAATCGCAATAAACGGCATTATTGATCTCAATATTTCATATAAAATGTCAATTAATTATTGCTCAATAAATTCATAAATTGTTATAATATTGATTAAAACTTGAAATACAGCACTGTCATAAGTACGTTCAGTGAGCATATTACAATTTTCCGAATACTTTCTATTGATATTTGACAACTCAAATATCAACAACAACAAACAAAAAAACAACGAACAAAACAAAAACAATGTTGTTGAAACAACCAGCTGTTTTGTTTACCAGCTGTCAAATGAATATTGAATAAACAGCTGAACTGCGTATATTGCTATGTCTAAAGACTTAAAATTATACCTGTGCTTAAAATATTGTAATCAATAAACCGAATATTGACTCAATAAAAGTGCATGTCTGAACATAGTATAACACTGCGTCTAATTTTTTTAATTTTTCAAAAAAAAGTAAAATTTTCAACAAAAAAAATCGCCAAAAATAATTGCGCAAATTTGCGCAAACTTTTTTTTTTTTGTTCCTGAATGTAGAGAGTTCATATTTTCTGGTGGTATTTAACATTAAACTACTAAAAACTACTTTCACCTTTAAAATCCTTATCTTTTTTTTTAGGGAGGGTAAAAAAATGCGAAATTTTTATTATTTTTAAATTTTGAACAAATAATTTTAACATTAATATATGAGATATATATAAAGTATAAAAAAAGCTGAAAGTAGCAGTTGCTCATACCTTTCAAATAAATAAAAATCAATATAAAACCTCTATTCATTTAGCCACAAAAAAATATCATATACTCGTAAACCTATTAAAATTTCAAAAAAACACCAAAAACGCATTTAATTTTCTTCACTTTCCTGACTTTGACATCGTCTCAAATCTACAAATCTCAACTTAAAGTTGTAAAAATTCACTATATAATGCAGAATGTTGTTGTCTATCGAACTGCATACTCAGTTTCTTAAATTTCTTTAAATTCATTTTTGCCTTTTTGGCCAGGTTTTCAGGCAAAATGCCCCTCTGTGCAACAGTTTTTATAAAAAATTTAATTTTTTATATTTTTTTTATTAATTTATTTCTGTTTTATTATAAAATAAAAATATTTTTTAAGGTTTTTCATAAAAAAAGAAAAAAATAAGGAAAAGTCTCAGATGACTCCATAGGTATCCCCAAGGAGAACCCTGAGTAAATTTAAAATTCAAAGGCCTAATATATGAAAATGTTATCCCTTGTATTTAGTAGAATATCCCTTAAGGTCAAGCACTCCATTTAACCCATTTGCAATTGAATGTACAAGTTTTATTTAGTGTTTTCTGGTGGCACCATAAGCAAGTTTTTCGATTGTCTTTTGTTTGAGGTTTAGCGATTACGTAACCATTCTTTCAAATAATCTCCTAAATACTCTCTTGAAGTCATATCGGGACTTTGTGCAAGAGCATTAAGTCTGTGGGGACATTTTTTTTTTTTTGTCAAAATATTTTGGAGTACGAAGGAAGACTTTTGCTGTCCACTGTATGTGTTAATATTATATGACATGGTATGCTGCTGGAAGCATATATTATGATTTCATTTGTTAATATCGTATGTTTTAAATAATTGTTGGGAAAATCCCAAAAAACAATATTAAAATAAATTGGATGAGCATAATTTTATGATTTAAGGCTGTAAAAAACCCCCTAATAAATAAATAATTCTTTAATTTATAGCTCAATTATGGATGGCAACCAGTGGTGTTGTCGAGCCGGAACGCTCGGGAACGTCGTTCCGGTACTTCCTTTTTGGACAGGAACGCGTTCCGGAATTAAAGATGATTTCTGATAACGAGAATTGGCTGACGTTTTGAAAAAAAAAAAAATTAAAAAGAATTGCTGATTTTTTTTTCTAATTTTTGACGAATTTTCATATGTATTTTTATAAACAAGGGTTTGAACCGAACCCGAGCCGGAACAAAAACCGGAACGAACCGGCTTGTTTTTCCGAACCGTGAACCGGAGTCCGGAACGTTTTTTTCTGCTGAACCGGAACTCGACCCGAACCGAAACAAATACGTGAACCCGAACCGGAACTAATTACTACTTAAGAATTTGAGTATTTAAAACCATTTTTTTAACCCTTACGGCCGCATTTAAATTTAACTGTTGCTATCAAGAGAATCACTTATTTTTAACCATACAAAAATGAAGAGCGGTTATTTCCGCCTTTTTATCGTTAAATCATGGTTTTCCTTTCCTTTTTATGCTATATACAGGGCCGATCCTGGCGACGGGCGAAAATTGGGGGAAATCTCCCTCCTTTGTCAAATTTGGGACATGAGGCCTAAAAAAAAAACGCCGCCGCCAGAATTATCATGGAAAATCACCCCCGTCGTTAAATTTGGGACATGAGACCGCACAGGGCGGCCGTCTACCCAGGATCGGCCCTGTCTGTTTAATTATATATACGCGTTCCGATAAAAAAAAATTTAGCACAACACCACTGATGGCAACCGAAATCCAAATGAGTTGTCAGTTATCAAAAATGGTACAAATTGGTATTACAGATGACAACTGACAGCTAATACTTTAAAGTCTTACAAGTTACAAAAAAAAAGAAATTCGGCAACTACAAAATATGGTTGCCAGTTGCCAGAATGAAGTTCAGTTGATATCCATAATATTTCCGTTATATACGTTTGAAACTGTGCAAAACTTGGGACATATCGCTCTTCTGAACAAAATGATCGCTAACGTACTAAATAAGTCATTGACAAATGTCCTCATCTATAGCAAATGTAGAGCACAAGTCGAATTCAGTTTATTCAAATCGGATAAGGACAACGGTCTATGAATGTTAACAGAACTGACAGCAGAAAAGCATTTAGCCTTCGATCGGCACTTTCCATTACTGGAGCACTCTTCGCTTCAAAGGAGAATCCTGACATAGACATGTCTGCTCTCGAGACTTTATTTAAAAAACCAGCCTGTTTCATTCTAACGATGGACTCAGTAAGCAGCTTCGATAGGGTTGCCAGCCTGGCTGGACTTGGCTAGATTGTCCAGTTTTTTTGATACTTGTCCAGTTTCAAGCTAAAATTTAATTTGTCCAGCTAAATAGAAATTTTTTTAGTACACTGCAATAACTTGGGCAATAATTTTCATGTTATCTTTGTCAAATCATGTTAGCCAACATTGATTGCCCCTTTGTTATACAACTAAGTTATGATTTTCCTATTCTATCATCACTGACAACATGTCTCAACACTTGAACAGCTGATGTCATAATAAATATTGTTACGTTTTTACCTTTTTAAAAACGTTTAGAATATGAGTTCGTTGATTGCAAACCAAGTAAAAACAAATATGTGTCTTATTTTAATTAAACTCTCTTTATTGTCCACACTTTCTTAGGTGCCACTGTTCACACTTAACCGATACAACAATAATTACTACAATTTATTGCTTGTTCACTATTATTCACACACAACTATTGCTCGCAACCGATATCTTCAAACACGACTATTTGGTTCACACGCAACTTCACTCTTGACTGACTCAATTACAACTGACTCGCTCGTCTGGTTTGTCTTCATTATCGTCCTGATTCTGATTTGTGAACAGCAGGAGGCATTGTATAGCGTAGATATGTATGGGCATTGAACCGCAAAAACTGTTATTGTTCGATATGAGTTTAACATTGGTTTAAATCACTGTCTGTCTGTCTGCCTTGGAAGTTGTCTCTCGCATGAATTGATAATTGGGTATAAAGGGATGCTATTGAGATTTGCCTAGCAAAGCATCATATTGTGTGGCTTAAAACGTAGAACTTTGATTTCTACATGTATGTGCTCAGCACTGGTCATGTTAAGGCATTGCTTTGGACTCTCTGGAGACTGCGTTTCTTTCAGGAAGGAAGTCCAGCAGGCAACAAAGTTTATTGTTGAGGTTCCAATTGCTTTGTATGCAAGTAGAAATACCTCTCTCGCCTTATCCTATGTTTTAATCTTTTCCTGGATATGGATTGAGTGTTGTCAAAAATACAGCGTGCTATAGATAATAACTTCGAAAATCTTAGGTTACTACTAGCAGATTGTAACCGGCGTTGCGCGGGTTATGTAGTTTGGATTAGTTTAAAAAATTAAAAAAAATTATTATTGGGTTTCCCCCACCTGGGTAACAATCTTGTCGCGATGTGGGGGCTTAAGTGTACTTCGATTCATTCTGTGACCCAGCGTGAGTTGGAGTGCATGACTAAAGGTTACCCTAATATCGTGGGAAGACTCTGTTTCGGATCGACGTCATGCTTGATCTTTTCGAACCGTCGGATCACGTATAGTTTTCTTTTATACCCCTAATCCGGAGTGTAAAGCGACCCGTGCTTATCGGATGGTTTGCAGTCGGGGGTCTAATCCGACTGTATTATAACGGAGCCTCACTGATACCTGGGCGCCTCAGTGAGTATTAGGTTTCTACCAAGTCCTTGTCATGCTAACGGGGGCTATGGCATGATCGACCTCCTTTCCCCCTCACTCGTGGGACCTACATATATATGGACGATAACTATTACAATTTTGGTATTTTTGACTTTGGACTAGACGTGACCCAGCTCATTGCGCAAATCCAGGCGAGTATCGTTGACAACAACAACGAAATCGTCAGAAATTTCGCCCCGGCTGGTATGAGGATTATGAGTGTAGAGGAGATCTTTAGTGAGACGACTGCTTTGGCATACCTCACTTCGACGGAAGATATGTGCGTGGAGTCAGACCCTGTCTCCCCACTATCAGATGAAGACGGTGACAATACGGTCATCGAAAGACTCCCCTTAACTCCTATCCAAATTGCCACTGGGAGCAATGAGGTGGGGACTTTCCCTTTAAGGAACCCACTTGTCAGACAGGATGCTTCGGACCCACTAGTACAATCATCTATAGATTCGGACTGCATGGGAAAAAGTACCTCGTCTGACAAGGGGGGAAAAGCTGGGCGGAAACGTTCCGCTATGTATAATGAGAGGAAGTCATACCGCAGGGCTTGCACGGTCTTGAAGAGATTTGCAAGCTGTGATGTGGACTCCCTCTCTGTTAAGGAGCAGAAGATGCTGGCTCGACACAGAGGCACTGTTTCGCGGTATGAGTCCAAATACCCGGGCAGTGGCCTCTCACGAGGCGCTGACTCTGGTAAGAAGGATGGTCCCTTGAGTGCCGATGGGAACGTGGAGCAAATTGCTTCTACCTCTCAAGCCGCAAGCAAGGGGCATGAAGGTTCTACACCCTTACTCCCAACTGGAGCAAAGAAAACCACCCAGGTTTTCAAACCTTCGGTGAAGAGAAAGGATGATGGTGTTCCTTCCACAATGGATGAAGGAAAGGAGGAAACTACCGCTAATCCTTTATCACAGAAGAAGGATGTAAGGTTGGAGGCGAAGGAGGTGGGGGGGGCATACTTCGGTGGATATGTCTTCTTTGCAGAATTCTCGCAAGGGAAATCGCATGAAGAGGATTAGATCCGACGATGAGCCTTCCCCCGGCTCCAAGCGTCCTAAGAAACAAGGTAGCCTCGGAACTAATCCTTCCCTTCAGCTAGCATTCATCGACAGGTCGGATTTAGATGGAAAAATCTCTCCTGAAAGGTGGAATCTAGTTGAAGAAAGGCTCATTGAATTTATGATGGAAAAGAGTTGTGATGGCAGTAATGCTCGCATATCTTCCATCGGTTGGTCCAAGGGCATCAAGGTAGTGAACTGTGAAAACGAGGGAACTGTAAAGTTTCTTGTGGAATCAGTGAAGCGCCTTGGTGAACTCTGGCTCGGTGCTCGCTTGGAGGTGGTCCCTCAATCCGACCTCCCTCTACGTCCAATAGCGACGGTATGGGTCCCGCCTACTTTTAGGCAGATGAATAACGTACCCAAACTTATTGGAAAGCAGAATGACGGATTGAACACCAGCTCGTGGGTAGTTGTCAACTCCCTGACTGGTAACGGTAAGAAAGGATACGATCTTAGGATCGCTATTGGTCAGGATTCTCTTCAGTGGCTAAGGGCAAGGGGTGGTGTAGTGTTATGTGGGTTGGCACGCCTAAAATTCCGGCATCCGGACATAAGCGGTGTCAGGTAACCCAGAGGAGGCTAAAAGTGGTGCAGATTAATCTGCATCACTGCGAAGCCGCCTCACACTACCTGCTAACCACCCTGCGCCGCCTTGAAGTTGACATCGCTCTTATCCAGGAACCCTGGATCCTTAGGGATAAGATTCTGGGTCTGAGCGATCCTGATTATAAGTTACTTGTTCCTGGAACAAGTGAGAAGGTAAGGACCTGTATCTTAGCTAGAAGTGGTTTGGACTTGTTAATCACTCCTTCCTTTTGTACAGGTGACGTAACAACTGTGGCCTACAGAGATGACCGTGGTACCGATTTGATGCTGTCATCTGTGTACATGCCGTATGAGGCTGCATCCCCTCCGGGTGACTTAATTGAACTACTGGTGGAGCATGCTAAGAGGAAAAGATGTCGTCTTGTCTTGGGTTGTGATGCCAATGCTCATCACACTCAATGGGGCAGTGCTGACATAAATACTAGGGGTGAGTCGATTTTGAATTTTATTATTCTTAATAGGCTCAACATTTGTAACGTCGGTAATACGCCAACGTTTAGAAACCGTGTTAGGGAGGCGGTAATTGACATTACGCTCTCTAACATGGAAAGGTCTATGATTAGAGACTGGAGGGTTTCAGAGGAGTGTTCCTTCTCTGATCACCAACTGATATCCTTCAGTATAAATCTATCTGGGGGCCTTAACAAGCCTTTAAGAAATCCAAGAAGAACCGACTGGATCAGATATGAGAGTGCTGTGGAGGGGGAACTTAGAGCCCTTCGGGGACGCTCCACTCCTGGCATCAATGATCGAGTTGGATCTTTGACGGATATTTTGTTGTCTTGTTATAGAGCTGCTTGTCCTCTCACTTACCCGGGTAAGAGGAGCCAGCCTGCCTGGTGGAATGCGGAACTCCAGAGACTCCGCTGTTGTACTAGGAGACCCTTTAATAAGGCTAAGAGGTCGGGCAAGGATGTTGACTGGTCTGCTTATAGATCCAGTTTTAATGATTACAAAGGGGCAATAAAGCGCTCAAAGAGAATCACCTGGATGAGTTTCTGCACGAGTATCGAGGATGTTGCTGATGTGGCTCGTTTCCGTAGGACGCTGTCGAAGGACCCCAAAGTCCTTGGCTTCGTCCAAAAGAACGATGGCACATGGACATCCTCGAGAAAAGAAACCCTAGAGGTTCTGTTGAGCACTCATTTTCCCGATTGTGAGGATCCAGTAAGCTATCCATTGGGTGTAGCTGATCCCTTCTGTGATGTTGGCGTTTTGGAGGATATCATTACCAGGGATAAGGTCAAATGGGCTATTTAATAGCTTTGAGCCGTTTAAATCGCCTGGTCCGGATGGTATCTTTCCGGCTTTACTTCAGCATGCTGGTGATATATTACACGAATATCTGGTGGACGTGTATAGGGACTGTCTCCGGTGGTGTGATATACCTGATGGTTGGAAAGATGTGTTCGTGGTTTTTATACCAAAAGCTGGTAAACCCAGTCACATCGGCCCTAAGGATTATAGACCGATATCACTCTCATCCTTTCTCTTGAAAGCTTTGGAGAGACTTATCGATCTATATTTGAGGTCAAACATGGACCGGTCTTTGTTGAGTAGGTCGCATCATGCTTACATTAAGGGTAAGTCAGTTGAGAGTGCTCTTCATGATGTGACAGGTTTTGTTGAGGCGAATTTGGCTAGGGGTGAGTACACACTGTCGGCTTTCCTTGATATAGAGGGGGCCTTCAATAATGTTACCACTTCTTCTATTGAGAATTCACTAAGGGATATACATGCCCCAGATTTTCTGGTGCGGTTTATCGCCCACATGTTGGGTAACAGACTAATCCGATCGAATCTGGGTGGATGTTCTATCGTCAAGCGTGCGACCAGGGGTACACCACAGGGGGTGTCCTATCCCCTCTATTGTGGCTCTTGGTCGCAAATGTTGGTCTGAGGCTCCTGGAAAGTAGGGGCTTTAGGGTTGTGGCATATGCCGACGATGTGGCTATTCTTGTGGGTGGAAAATTTTTGCCGACGCTGGGGGAACTGATGGAGTCTGCTCTTGGAATTTTATCCTCTTGGGCAACGAACTGTGGCCTGGGGATAAATCCAAATAAGACGGATCTCGTTCTGTTCTCGCGTAGGTACAAAATTGAAACCTTCAGGCTGCCAAGATTAGCTGGTAGGGAGCTGCCGTTGTCTTCTGAGGTCAAGTACTTGGGTGTTGTCCTGGACAGTAAGCTGAACTGGAAACGAAACACCGAGGAAAGAATGAAGAAGGGACTGAATGCTTTCTACCAGTGTAGGAACTCCATAGGTAAGAACTGGGGTCTTCCGCCTAGGGCCATTCGCTGGATATATCTGGCGATTGTTAGACCGGTTATTACTTATGGTTGTGTTGTCTGGTGGTGTGCCTTAGACAAGAGTTTTCAACGGAAAATCTTGGATAAGGTTCAGCGGATTGCCTCTTTGAGTATCACTGGAGTGAGGAAGAGTTGCCCTCAGGCTGCTCTTGATACTATGCTCTGTCTGACTCCGCTTGACTTATATGTCAAGAGGTGTGCAGCGCGTAGTGCCATACGCCTGAGGGAATCGGGTTGCTGGAAGCAGCGCTCGATAGGTCACTCCAGAGTTCTGAGTATCGTCTTTCCTGACGGAAGGTATGGACTTTCGGAAAAAGCCACTGATTACATTGTGCCCGAGGCTATATTCCTACCTGGTTTAAGGACACTTATACCGGATAGGGCACAATGGAATGGTGGGGTACTCCGGGGGCAGAGTGGTATACCCATTTTCACAGATGGGTCTAAGTTAGGTGGATGTACAGGTGCTGGGGTTTTCTGTAGAGAACTCGGTCTTGAACTCCACTTCAGGTTGAATGATGACTGCAGCGTTTTTCAGGCGGAGATTTTCGCAATACTGAAGGCTATTGAGGCCATAGCTGGTGGCCCATCTTCGGATTCGGAATCTTACATGATCTTCGTTGACAGTCAGGCTGCCCTTAAGGCCATTGCGTCGGTCTGGTGCAAATCACGACTGGTTCGCGAGTGCAAAGAGTCGTTGAGGTCTTTTGGACCGGACCGTATCCGTCTATGCTGGGTTCCGGGTCATAGCGGAATACTGGGCAATGAGACGGCGGATGCCCTCGCTAGGTTAGGTTCCCTTTCGGGGGGCGATTTAATAGTTGGTCCTGAACCCCCAGTCTGCCACCTCTATGGCCTCATCGATGGATGGGTCAGGGAGGAAGAGCAGAGGCGTTGGAGGAACGGATCAGGTTGTTCTGTCTCTAGACGTCTATGGCCTGCTGTGGACAGTAAGAGAACAGATTGGCTGCTGGGCTTGGTTAAGGCCAGCGTAAGGTTGGTTGTCGGTTTTATCACAGGGCACTGCGAGATTAGGTCGCTGACGGGGATCTGGAACAGATCCCAGCCGGACTATTGCAGGGTATGTTGCGATGAGGAGGAGTTAGAGACTATCGAACACCTCCTCTGTAACTGCCCAGCCCTTGGTAGATTGAGGTTGAGGACCCTTGGCAGAGCCTTCTTTGAGAGCTTGAGCTCTGTGTCGAGAGCCGACATCAAGGCTCTCCACAGATTCATTAGCAGTTTGAGCTGGTTGAGAGGTGCTAGGGCTTCATAAGTGTAGTCGCGCGCTCAACCCTTGTTTTTGTGTCTGTTTCTTTCTGTGTGATTCCCATCCTCCCCTTACCCTTATACCCTCCTTTCATCCTATTCCCTCTATTTCCTTCCCTCTCCAAGGACGTTGTACAATGGGTCAATTTCGACCTCCGGGTATTGTACTTGTCTTAACGGACAAGTACACGTCCTCTAACCTAACCTAACCTATTATTGGGTAATTTTTGCATTAAAAATAACAATAAATAAAAAACCGGTTTCGAAACCGGTTTATTAAAAATGCAATTTTTAAATTATTCGGAAACCGGTTTAACAAACAAACCAGTTTTTTGAATACTCTAAGTCCTAAATATAAATGCACTCAATTTGCCCGTTTTTCGCCCCTTTCCCCCTCTTTGGACCCCTTTTGGTTCAGCTTTTGAAACGGAACACCTCCAATAGCTATTTGGGAAACTTAACCAAGCTAAATCGTAAAAAAATACCTTTAAAACAGATAAAATACAGCATTTATGCATAAAAGTACTAATTTTTGCCCATTTTTTCTCCCTTTGTCCCATTTTTTCTCCCCTTTTGGTCAAAATTTTTAAAAGATTTATTGCCTATAACCTGCACCGACAAAAGTTCGATCAATATCCCAAATTTCAAGAAAATCGGTCCAGGCGTGATTGGCTATACACTCAATTTGCCCGTTTTTGGCCCCTTTCGCCCTTTTTGGACCCCTTTTGGTTCAACTTTAGAAACGGAACACGTCCAATAGCTATTTGGGAAACTTAATCAAGCTAAATCGTAAAAAATTACCTATAAAACAGATAAAATACAGCATTTATGCATAAAAGTACTAATTTTTGCCCATTTGTTCTCCCTTTGTCCCATTTTTTTCTCCCCTTTTGGTCAAAAGTTTGAAAAGATTTATAGCCATTAAGAAAATCGGTCCAGTCGTTCAGGCGTGATTGGCTAACAAACAAACCAACAAAAAAAACAGACTTACAGAAAGATTTATAATCACCCTTATTCTGGTTGTCGTCGTCGTCGTCGCTGTCGTCGTCGTTACCAAAAACGATGTCGATAAAATCAGAGTCGACACAACACAATATCGACGGCGTATTGACTCACAGAATTCCAAATGTGTGTCGACAGTCATCTATAACTGTTAATAACGACAAACAGAATACCAATTTTAAACTGTCGACGCAAGACGACGTCGACGACGACAGCCAGAATAAAGGTGAATATATATTAGGATTATGTTGGGATGATCTTATCTCCGATTGTAATATTCCAAACACAGTTGAACCTATTTTATCCGGAGGGTGAATAAAGTCATTGCAAGCATTGATGGTCAACGTTAACGGTTGCAGCCAGCTAGCTTGTTCTCTTCTTAGTTGTACTTCAAATGGTGTTTTAAATTTATTTTATTTATTTATTTATTATTTAGTAGTATATATTAAAATACTTTTAAAAAAATTTACAAATTTAATATATAAATATCATTACAACATATCTCCTATTGCTTCTTTTTTTTTTAAATAATGTTATTAATTCTTACAAATTTTATAATTTCTCTCTTTACAATATTTATATTAGTTTCATTTTTAATACAATTGGGCAGCATATTATATAATTGTAGTCCTTTAAAAAAGAGCGACCTTTGCATTAATATTGTTGTGGCCCTTTGTAATCTGAAATTTTCAACATTCCTCAGGCTATACGGTTGTGCATCCCCAACATACTGCATTTGTTCAGTTGTAGACAGGTGCATTTCCAATTTTCATTTTATAATATATACAATATAAAATTTAGAGTGTTTTGTGCCAATCTTTTCTTTATGTTCAGCCATTTGAGACAATCCAACATTCGTTGTATTCCAGCGTATCTATTACATCTTAGAATTATGGGCATAGCTTTGTTCTGTAATTTCTGCAATCTATTTATTTGAGTGTCCGTGCAGCAAGTGTACAAAATTGTTGACCCGAATTTGAAATGCGGTTTTATTATTACGTTATAAATATTTATCGCCGTTAGTATCGATAATTTGCTTCTTATTCTTCTGAAAAAACCTATTTTTTACCTATTTTTTTACATATGTATTCAATGTGTTGTTTCAGTTTTATGTCCTTATCAATTATAATGCCAAGATATTTAATTTCCTGTACCTTTTCTATTATTTCATTGTTGATTTTAAATGTTTTATCACTGCTCATATTGATTTCCATAATTTTTGTCTTTTTTTCATTCAATTTTAATTTATTCATTTTTAACCAATGATTAACATTATTTATATCGTGTATTAATTTATCATAACACTCTTCAACCGAAGCTTCTTCAGCAAATATTAAATATTAAAGTGTCATCTGCATATAGTATAAACAATAACGCTTCAAGTATTGAGGTACTCCATATTCTACGTTAATTTTCTGCGATATCTTATCATTTACTTTAGTCATTTGTTTTCTTCCTGTGAGATAAGAATGAAACCACTTTAATTCAATGTCGCGAATGCCATACATGTATAGTTTTTTCATCATTATCTCCTTGTCAATAGTCTCAAAAGCTCTCTTAAAATCATAAATCATAAAATATTGACAAGATTTTCCTATTTTTATCTACACATTTCCATTTATTTATCACATAATTTATTGCCGTCTCACACGAAAACTTTTTTCTGAAGCCTGATTGATAAATCGAAAACAGGTTTGAATGCTCCATATATCTCTCGAGTTGTTCTTTAACTACTTTCTCCAAAATTTTCTCACAAGTCTCTAAAGAATTGATTGGGCGAAATTCTTCACATTTTTTTGTCTTCGCTACTTTTTCTATTGGAGTAACCATTGAATATTTTCAATTTTCAGGAAAAACTCCCGTTTCTAAAGACTTATTTATAATCTTTAACATAGCTGGGCCTAATACGTTCCAGTTGTCCAGGATCATTTTAAACGATACTCTTTTAAAATCATTCTTATTTTTCAAATTCTTACATATGTTTTTAAGTTCTCGTAGAGATATTGCACAAAATTTAAATCTATTATTTATTACAGGAATCTTATTAATATATTGCACTTTATCTGTAGAATCTCTTGTTGACTTAATACTATCGACAAAATAATTATTGAATTCATTGGCTATTTCGTAATTATCCTCAAGTTCTATATTATTAAATATCACAGATTGAATCGTATTTTTGCTCCTTTTTAGTACTAAGTCTTTTATCTCTTTCCACATTTGTTTCTGGTCCTTGGCATTGTTGATTTTATTTTTTACATAATTACGTTTCTCATAGTCAATTTTATTCTTATATTTATTTCTTGTCAATTTATAGTCATTCCATGATTGCACAGTGTTTTCCGTTATAGCTGTCTGGTATTTAAATATTTTTTTCTTTTTTCAATAGATTTAGATCATTATTAAACCAACCGTTATTGTTTTTATTATTTATCGTCTTTGAAAATGTAAATTTCTCTATGGTTTTTTCCATACACAATTTCAAATTATCAACATTATAATTCAAATCTTCATTATCGCTATATATTATTGCACTTAGATCAGTTATTGCACTATTAAATGTCTGCTTGTTATATTTAAAAATCTCAACTTTTCTCTTGGTTTCATTATCTCGACTTTCGCCATTAGTCTCAATTTTTATATCAATTGCCTCATGATCTGATATTTTGTTTTTATAATTAATTACAGCTTTTATATTTTGGTTATTTGTTATTACGTAATCTATTATTGTGCATGAAATTCTTGTAATTCTGGTATACTCATTGATGATCTGCTTTAGTCCGTTATCATTAAACACACTTTCTAATCTACTTTTATAAGTGATATTTTTGCACCAGTCAATGTTGAAATCTCAAACTATTATAATATCACAGTCGTTTTCACAAATATCCTCTATTACATTTTCAAATGTTTCACAGAACTCATTTATTTTGCCACTCGGCGATCTATAAACTGCAATAACAATGAATCTTGTCCTATTGTATTTGGCCATGTAACCGCGCTTATCCAAAATTTCGATTCATTAACACTTTCACAAATACTAGTTACTTGCCATAAATTCCTAAAATACACCGCCACTCCTCCTGTTCTCTTTGAATTTTACAATGTTATATATTGATGGTAATCATTTAGTTGTATCTCGTTTTCTTCTATATCCTTCTATGATTTTGTAAACGAAAAAAAATTCCATTTTTTTAACCCCAAAACGAAACTCACATGTCCCGATTATTTTTTGAATAAATACGTAATCATTATGTTGTTTCTTTGTTTTGTTTTTTTATTATTATAATTATTAAACACATATAATAAATTAATTTATAAAATAAAAACATACTACATACATAATATTATTATTATTATTGTTATATATAAAAAAAAAACACAATAAAAATGTTTTGCTATTTTTATATTCTTTGCTAAACTATACTCAAGAAATTGCATTCATTATTGCTAACGAATAAGGTATTTCTTTTATAGAAATTTTGAAAAAAAATAGCAGAAATAAATTTAAACAACTAAACCCTAAAAACTATGACAACTAATAAAAAAAAGTTTGTTTGTTTAGCAGGGGACTATAAATTTTATATCGCTTAAGAATTTAATTAGAAAATTGCATCATTTATTTTATATTCATTTAGCTAAAGTTATTAAATATTAATTAAGGAGAGCAGGAGAGATTATTAAAATTTTCTTTGTTTTTTTTCCTTTTTTTTACTCACTGAAACTAAAGCAAAGAATGAAAGAAAATATACAAATTTTCTAAATTACAACTAAAAGTCTTGCTATATACGAAGTAGAAAATTAATGTAAAAAAAAAGACCCGAAAAATAAGTCTTTTACAGTATTTGAAAGGAATCATAAGAAAAAACAAACAAAATAAAATAAATCGTTAAATTAAAAAAGAAAAATAGATTGATTATACTATTATTATTAGAGAATAAACAAAAGAAAAAAAAAAAAAAATTAAAAATAATTAACAAAAGAAAACCCAATTGAAAAGGAAGAAAAAAAATTTTAAAAAAGAAACCCTTAAAGGTAACGGCATTAAAATAAAATAATAAAAATAAAATTGAATATGTTTTATAATTAAAATAAAATATATATTAAAATTATTTATAATGAAATTCTTATGAAAAACAAAAACAATAATCAAGTGTTTTACGCTTCTTTGTTTTAATGCTTCTTAACACTCGAACACTCGAACTTAAAAAAAAGAGGCATTTGAGCTAGGTTTTTAAAAATCTAGTTCCAAATAACTGTTGTTTGTTTGTTATTTCATTGTTTTTCTTTAAATATTATTGCAAGTTTGTTTAGATTTAGTGTTATTAAAACAGTTTAGGAGATTTTTTGTGTGGCGCGCGGGTACCATTTGTAAAATGTTTCTAACATTAGCCTGCTTTTTGTGTTTGTTTAGCACGTTGCAGGGCCTCAAAGGCTTCCACTTCCTTCTTCTCTTTGGCTTTGTTGCGTTTCTCATATTCCAGGCGATGTTTAATAATGCGCTCTACTATACGTTCGGTTGTCATGTCATTGCCCGAATTGATGAGTGTGAAAATACCTCTTGTCTTGGGTACGGCATAGGGATCAAGTTTGCCATCTTCTAAAGCAATGGGTGTTTGGCCGTGACACACTACATCCACTTTGAAGTGATCCAGTAAATCTTCGGTAACACAGTAGGGAGCACCAATCACAACTTCATTGACGTACTAAAAGGAAAAAAAAAAATTTAAAAAAAAAAAAAATAAAATGAGAAAAAATCAATAGAATAACGTCAGGCGAAATGCCGAAATATATTTTTTTTTTTTTTATGAAACCAGCACTCAGGGGATGGCCCCTACTCATGCAGTGCATTGTGCAGGTTTTTTAGGAAAGGTGGAAAGGGGGAACATGCAAACGGCAAGGAAACGAGTTGCTGCTAGGTGACTATAAAATGGCCAGTGCTATACCTTCACCATTAGACAGTCTACAGGCAATCGTCCCCAAGAAGACCGCAGTTTCTCACACCACTTATGTTGTGTGTGTTAATTTTATACATAAGTGGCGAGACCTACAGTTTAAAGTCGACTCCGAACGACAGATTTTTTGAGAAACAGAGAAGAAATCGCCGAAAAAATACTTTTTGTATTTTTTTTTTATTTTTTTTTATGTCTGGCCTGGGACTCGAACCCTTTACGTCTAATAAGCCAGCACACTACCTAATAGACCACGGCGATGTCTAAAAAATGCCGAAATAAACTTTAAAGAAACTCTTAAAAAGAAAGGCTTTGCTTTTAACAAACATTTTAAAATCTGAATCAAAGACTTATGGTGTTTTATTTTCTACCAAAAAATGTGCATTTTATTAACGCAAAATGCAATTTTGCGTTTGTTTCTTAAAAATGTTTCGCCCTCTAAAAGGGTGGTATGTTTTATTCTAAATAATTCGCACTTGCCAATGGTGGAGGGCATTGCATTTTATGCCCTATATAAATCGAGAGTGCTGATAATGCCCTGTAAAGCAGATGACTTTTGTTTATTTATAGGGCTACCAGATGAAATTTAAAAAAAGTCGCCTGGTATTGTTATCCAATTTGAAGTTAATTTTTTCATTGTTTTGTGGAGTAATCTTAAGGAAATATTACATTATTAAAGCTACATGGTCAGCAATATAAAAAATTGCATTCAATGTTAGAACAGTGTTAAAATATTTTTATATTTCTATAAAAAGAATGAAGTCGAAAAATTAGCGATCTGGCAATACCTTTGAACAAGTTGGCATTTCCTCATTCATTTTCTTAATAAGTGGTAAACACAGGGCATATCCTTTTTTAATATTTGTGTTATGTTCTTCTCAAATAAAAAAAGACATTACAACAGGGTTGGTCAAAAATTTTTTTAATGCACCTTGTAAGAGGGTGACATTTTCTTTGTAGAAAAGAAAACACCATTAGGTTAGATTAGGTGACGGAAAAAGGAAGCCCCGTGTACAAACAATACTTTAAGAAATATTAAAAGAACTTTTCGATAATAAACTTACCTTGCACGCCAATACACTGAGGACACGTTCATGTAGATTCATAATGGGATAATTACTGCCCTTATAGGAATTGACGACAGGATCTGTATGTAAGCCAACAATAAGATAATCACCCAATTCTTTGGCTTTTTGTAGGAAATCTAAATGGCCAACATGGAATAAATCAAAGGCACCAGCTACATACACCTAAAAAGGGAACGGATAACCAAATTAAATATAAAAAAGAGGTTAACAGCGTAATTAACAAGAAAAACATACAATTTTATCGCCAGGCAGAGGTGATTTGCCATCGCTAAATTGTATAATTTTTTGAGTGGTAGGCAGGAATTGACTGCAACCAGTCCAAGGGGATTTGGCAGCGGAATCTTGTCCCATATTGGAAGAACCTGATGATAATAATTTGGATTTGGCAATGGTGTTATTTAAGACTTTATCAATTAAAAGATTATCTTAAGTATTAACACAGTTTTTAAAATTATTTTTTTTTTTTTTTGGTTTTTTTAGTTTTTTTTAGAAATAATTACAAAGAGCAAGAGACATTATAGTACATAGTAATTAAAGAGATAAGGGACATAAGAACGAACGCGAAAAAATTATAAAATTAAGTACATATTACAAAAGACGACAATATTATTAAAAAAAAAAAGAAATAAAAAATAAAATAAAAAACGTCAAGTCGAAAAACACCACAATACCACATGTTAATGATAACCATAGGTAAAGCATAGTTTTAGGCATAATATTTGCATTTGATTCACAGTTTTATACAATAGCGTTGCATATGTTTAGGGGCACATATTTTTTTTTATTTGTACATTTGTTGCAAAACAATCATTAGCAGAAAAGGATTTTGCATTTTATTTTGTGGTTTTAAATTATTTTTTTTTTTTTTTTGGTTTTTGGTTTTTTGGTTTTATTCAGTTGGATTAGGATAGTTAATTGGGGTGGTTTGAAAGTGGTTAGACATAGAATATAAAAAAAAAGAAAAGAAGAAAACAATAAAAATTAAATTTTAAAAAAAAATTTGGATTTTTTGTTTGCGTTTAAAAAAAGTTAGCAATGGAAAGGGATTTGATTTAAAACAACAAGCAAGCAAACAAAGTATTTGAATTAAATTGTAATAAAAACAATAAAAAACAATCATAACAATATACTTATAACTGGAGATGAATATGGTGTTTAGTGGTGGTGGTTAGTTGGTTGGTAGGTACATATTCAAAGAAGGCATGCATTTATAAAGAAAACAGAATATAGAAGTTTTAATAATTGTTATATACAAACAAATACAAAAGAAAAAAAAAAGAATAAACATAATAATAGTAACAAAATGAAAGCCTTATATTATAACATATAAAAAGAGAAACGAAACATAATACGAATAACGAGAGAAAATAAACTCACCTTCTTTTTCAATTGCATATTCAGCGGAACCTTGGCGAAAATGATTTTTAGTTAACAATAGCATGCGGCCCACCAAATCTGTGGTGGAAACACCAGCTGTACGTTTCACTTCCCTATAGAAATAGAAATATGAAATGAAAGTTAATTACTTGCGGTGTTCAAATAAATTAAAATTTAAAAATTAAACCGTACTTATAACGATTGGCTTTCTTAACCAAATGATAGGTATCAACACCCTCGGCTGTCATTGTAATATCATCTAGAATTAAAAGAAAATAAATGAATTGTTCTTTAAAATAGAATTTTTTCATGTTTAAAAAGTATATTCAAGCTTACCACCATGCACACAAAAATCACAATTGTGTTCATCTAATACTTCTAATGTGGTAACATAAGGAGCGCCCAGCACTACTTCATCCACCCATTTAATGCCTTTAACCATTTTTACACGTTCCTCTTCGGTAAATACGGGTGGACCTTTATGTTTTTCTATTTCCTCATCGGTATGTATGCCAACAATGACTTTATCACCAAGAGCTTTGGCTTGTCTTAAGGAATTTGCATGACCAAAATGTACCATATCATAACTACCAAAATATATGTATTTAAAAAGGAAAGAAGAAATAAAATTCATTAGAAATTGTCATTTCAAAATGTCATTTCAAAATAAAAAGCAAAATAACAACAATCTCTGTTGTTATCAATTTACAGTTTAAATTCAAAGTTAAATTGTCATGTTGGTGATTAAAAAAAACGGATGTTAACGAGTTGTTGTTGTTTTCTTTATAAAACAAAAAGTCTTTATCACATCTACCCACTCCCCTCCTCCCAATATCATCCATCATCCCTTATGTATGTATAAACAAATTAGTTTAATAGAAAGAAAGAAAATTCATTAAATTTGATAACATTTCGACTTTTGTGATAA
Organism: Sarcophaga caerulescens; assembly: GCA_927399465.1. NCBI lineage: Eukaryota > Metazoa > Arthropoda > Insecta > Diptera > Sarcophagidae > Sarcophaga > Sarcophaga caerulescens. The sequence continues at coordinate 106,794,208 of OV656866.1, forward strand.
AAGCAACAGCATTTAAACAGCAACAGTATTATACAGCAGCGTCATACATGTGATGACAATAACAACATTCAACTTCCTTTAACAACAACTAATAAGAGCTCATTTAGAACGTGTATACAAGTCATTATCAAATGTTTTGTTTCAAAAAAAAAAAAAAATTCCAAGAAAAAACATTTTATTTTTTATTTTTATTTTATTTTATTTTATTTAACAAAATTTTAAATAAAAAATAAAAATGGGGAAACAAACCATGTTGCAGTGATAAACAAATAAATGTGTGCAATGCTGCAAATTTTTTTGTGTTTTCTTTTTTTTTTTCATTGTCATGATAACCAATATTAGGTACACTTAGGTAATGAAATCAAATACAAGTCAAGGTAAAATTACATGCTTTTTCACTTCTTTTTTTTCATTAAAAAAAAAAACATACTGTGTAACAACATGTAATGATAAAAATTAATTAAAATGTCGTGAACAAAAGAATGTATTGGTTAGGTTAGGTTATATTAGGTTAGAGAACGTGTACTTGTCAGTTAAGACAACTACAGTACCTGGAGGTCGAAATTGACCCATTGTACAACGTCCTTAGAGAGGGAAAGAAATAGAGGGAATAGGATGAAAGGAGGGCATGTAGGTAAGGGCGGGGAATGGGAAGTGGAGGAATCACACAGAAAGAAACAGACACAAACAAAAAAGGGGAAGAGCGCGACTACACTTATGAAGCCCCAGCGCCTCTCAACCAGCCCAAGTTGCTAATGAATCTGTGGAGAGCCTTGATGTCGGCTCTCGACACAAAATTCAAGCTCTCAAAGAAGGCCCTGCCAAGGCTCCTCTACCTCAACCTACCAAGGGCTGGACAGTTACAGAGGAGGTGTTCGATAGTTTCCAACTCCTCCTCATCGCAACATACCCTGCAATAGTCCGGCTGGGATCTGTTCCAGATCCCCATCAGCGACTTATGGTGTTTTCTTTTCTACAAAGAAAATGTCACCCTCTTACAAGGTACATAAAAAAATTTTTTGACCAACCCTGTTGTAATGTCATTTTTTATTTGAGAAGAACATAACACAAATATTAAAAAAGGGTATGCCCTGTGTTTACCACTTATTAAGAAAATGAATGAGGAAATGCCAATTTGTTCAAAGGTGTTGCCAGATCCCTAATATTTCGACTTCATTTTTTGCACACTTTTTTTTAACAAAAAAAAAAATATTTTAGCACTGTTATAACATTGAATGCAATCTTTTATACTGCTGACCATGTAGCTTTAATAATGTAATATTTCCTTAAGATTACTCCACAAAACAATGAAAAAATTAATTTCAAATCGGATAACAATACTAGGCGACTTCTTTTAAATTGCATCTGGTAGCCCTATAAATAAATAAAAGTCATCTGCTTTACAGGGCATTAGCAGCACTCTCGATTTATACAGGGCATAAAATGCAATGCCCTCCACCATTGGCAAGTGCGAATTATTTAGAATAAAACATACCACCCTTTTAGAGGGCGAAACATTTTTAAGAAACAAACGCAAAATTGCATTTTGCGTTAATAAAATGCACATTTTCTGGTAGAAAAGAAAACACCATTAATCTCGCAGTGCCCCGTGATAAAACCGACAATCAACCTTAAGCTGGCCTTAACAAGCCCAGCAGTCAATCTGTTCTCTTACTGTCCACAGCAGGCCATAGACGTCTAGAAACAAAAAAAAAAATGTATTGAAACCATGAGAGAAAATTGTCAAGATGCATTTGCTAATGCACTGTATAAAACTGGTTCAAAGCTGCTTACAATTTCTGACATATTGTGATAATCACCTTACAGAACACTACCCTATTTAAATATAAACAATAGAATTTGTATTCCCCCTCGAATGCCTTCTGAAGGATCTGGGATAGTTTCCTATAGAAAAGATTCGATTCCTATTTTGGATCTTGATTTGTGGTATCACAATGAGCCTACTACTAGCCTAAGGGGGCCTCCTTTAACCTTCAAAGAGGATCCGCCAACAAACCTAACCTAACTTTTAAAAGAGCTATTACAACAATACTTCTGACCAAAAACCATGCTTCATATGATGACAAACTAATAAGTCCAGTAGGACGACATTCTGTTTAACAAGTTTACATGGATAGGACATACATACAGCTATGGACATTAAATTAGCACAAAATCCATTTATAGTTTGATTATGATTTTTTTCCTACAAGGATAAAGACCTCTCATTCTGGAAAAAAAATACTTTGGAGTGATAAAACAAAGATAAATCGTTTGGGACCGGGTGGTAGAGTCTTTGTTCATCGGCCAAAATGTCAGGCATTTAATCCACGTTACACTCAAAAGACCATAAAGCATGGTGGAGGAAGCATCATGGTGTGGGGATCGTTTTCATGGCACGGTGTCAAAATCGTCAAAATTAATGGAAAAATGGACCGTTACAAGTATTTGGACATTATGAAGAACAAAATGGAACCATATGCTTTTGAAAACATGCCAGTTTCATTCATATTTATGCAAGATAATGATCCCAAACACACGTCTAAGCTGGTAAAGAATTGGTTTCACAAAGAGCACAGTAGCGTTTTAGACTGGCCGACGCAAAGTCCTGACTTAAACCCGATTGAAAACATCTGGCACGATGTGAAATGTGTAATTGCTCAACAAAAGTACAAAAATTTGGACGATTTGTGGCTTGGAATACGGAACGCTTGGTACTCGATTCCCAAAAAACGTTGCCAGAATTTGATTGAAAGAATGTCCCGTAGATGCCACGCGGTGCTTAAAAATAAAGGCTATTCTACCAAATATTGACCAAGTAAACGAAAAACAATAATATTTTTACTATTTATTAAAATATATTATTTTTTTTTTTTTTGGTGAAACCAGCACTCAGGGGATGGCCCCTACTCATGCAGTGCATTGTGTAGGTTTTTAGGAAAATGGGTTATAGGAAGGTGGAAGAGAGGGAGTAGTGTTTGTGGACATCTCAAGATGCGAACGGCAAGGAAACGAGTTGCTGCTAGGTGACTATAAAATGGCCAGTGCTATACCTTCACCATTAGACAGTCTACAGCAATCGTCCCCAAGAAGCCCGCACCCTTCAGTCCTAGCTTCTCACACTACTCATGTTGTGTGTGTTAATTTTATAATTAATTATATTAATTAATTTTTATTTCAAAAATTTTAATTTTGTGCTATTTTAATGTCCAGCTAAAATCTAGCATTTGATATGTTGCAGGCCTTAATGAGCATACGATCGACAATTTAGTCAAAATGTTTGTTTTTGCTTTAAAGAAGAATATGCCTTTTATGTTTTTATGTTTAAATTTTTTTGTAAATAGACTTAAAATACTTTAAAAAAAATTAGATTGTTTTTATGACTAATTTTTGTGCTAATTTAATGTCCATGGCTGTATGTATGTACATATATTGAAATCCAACAACAAGATTGCTAAAGTTCTCGCTGTCAGAGTCGCTTAAGATCGTGCCAACGCCACAATAGGTTTTTCATGACACAAGGCTTTAAAAGAAACTGCAATGAAAGTTCAATGGATGTCAATTACTTAAGATCGTTTGCTCTTAAGTTGGAGCACGATTGTTCACATTACGGATACAGAACACTCAATTATAGCACGACCCTCGTATAAATATAATAAATACAATAATAATTTTGCTGGGAAATAACTGAATAATCAAATCACCACACTGACGTCTTACATGAATAATTATGACACGACCATCGTATAAATTAATTGTTATTAATAATTAATGAAAGTCTTACTCATTTACTTTGCACCCAAAAAAAAAAAAAATAATAATAAAAGTGCATTTAAAAGAAAAACAAAAACAAAAATTTGTTTATGCAAGCAAACGCGAGCTTTTTTTAAACAAATAACGTATGACACTTACAAAAAAAAAATCCTAAAAACTGTTGTAAACACAATAATTTGCCACAGTTTTGTTTTATTTTATATTTTTTTTTGTTTTTAGCACGTTTTAAACAAAATCATCACACATCATATCAGATCTCTTGAATTCATTATTGAATAATTTTGTTTCTTTTTTTCTTATTTTATTTAAATTGAATTGGACTTTGTACCACATCATATGTTGTCAATTGTATATTTAAAAAATAAAAATAAAAAATAAAAATAAAAAAAATATATAAGCATTGTCTTCTTTGCAGTTTGTTTTTTTTTTATTTGACTTCCATTTGTTATGTTATTTTTTTAACATTTTTATTTGCATTTGTTTTTATTTATTATTCTGCTGCTTCTTGTTTTTTTTTTTCCTGCTTTTTTGTTTATTCAAATATGCTTGTTGCTGTGCTAAAAAGTATTTGTTGTTGTTTAATTTTACTATTTTGTTTTTAAAGCATGATTAACAAACAAACAAACGAAAAAAAAATTACTGTTTAATGGGGGGGTTCGTTGATTGTTTCGTTGGTTGGTTTGTGGTGTAACCGTATAACTGCCATGCCATAACAAACTGCCACTTGTTGTGTTTATTTGTAGCTGCCAAGTTCAAATCTGGGCTCAGTTTGCATGTGATGTGATGTGATGTGACGTGATGTTGTGTTCTGTTCAGTCCTTCTTTAATTTAAAGACAATTTATGTGCACTTAAAATAGTGAAATTTCTTTGTTTAATGGTGTTGTACAATTAAATTTCAAGTTTACTACACGAGTGCCATAAAAATGGAAACAAGTTTTCATAGTATAACCCCAGCTACGTTAACATTCAAAAGTGGCTGGTATTCCATCGAAAACCACAAAATGTATGCTAGTTGTTTTTTTTTTTTAATATGGGAGGAAACAATAGATTTTTTTCAAGTACACAGCAGCTCAAAATATTGATTACAAATACTTTTTATTTATAATTACACTATGCGACAAAATAAAAAAAATTAAATACACCCGGCTAATGACTTAGTGTAGATTGTGAGTTTTGTTGAATAGGTCACAAAAATATTTTTTTTATATTTCTCGAACCCTCCAAACTTTTTTTATTTGACAAAAACTGTTTTTTTAGACTTTACGCGCAAATTTCTGTATTATACAAACATTTCTAAACCGATTTCCAAAATTTAAATCTTGTTGGAAAGGGGAGAGATGGACCTTTAAAACGGTATACACATATATATTATTCGACTTAATATGCTATGAGATTTGATAAGGTAAACTTGGAAAATTCAAAATTTTTTTCATATTTTTTCAAGTTTGTCTATTCATAGTGGCAAACTTTAATAAAAAAAATATAGGCTAAGTGATAATATTCTTAAAGGCTGTTCTCTTGTTAAGAGATTGAGTCATCATTTGATCAAATCGGAGAAAAATTACCGTAGCTATTATTTAAAGAGTCTAACAGTCGAGTGATATCTTTGATGGATCTTGATTGTTTATCACAAAATGTGTCAATTTCATGTTTGAGCGGCCACCAGAAGTTGGCCAATGTTTGCGCAAAGAGATATAATAATATTTGCAAAAAAAAACAGAATATTAGCCGTGAAATTGACACATTTTGTAATAAACAATCAAGATCCATCAAAAATTCTGAAAATTTTTGAACTAAAAGTTCATTTGATGAGATGACATATGTATATAAAAAATATCACTCGACTGTTAGACTCTTTAAATAATAACTACGGTAATTTTTGTCCGATTTGAACAAACGAAATGCCAATCTCTTCACAAGATAATGCACTTTTAGAATGTAATCACTTATTTCATATTTTTTAAGTAAAGTTTGCTACTATGAACGGACAAACTTGAAAAAATATGAAAAAAATTCGCATTTTCCAAGTTTACCTCATCAAAACTCATAGCAAATTAAGTCGGATAATAGATATATGTATGTAAACCGTTTTAAAGGTCCATCTCTCACCTTTCCAACAAGAACAAGATTTAAATTTCGGAGATCGGGTCAGAAATGTTTGTATAAGAAATTTGCGCGTAAAGTAAAAAAAAAACAGTTTTTGTCAAATACAAAAGTTTGGAGGGTTCGAGAAATATAAAAAAATAGTTTTGAGATCTACTCAACAAAACTCACAATCTACACTAAGTCATTAGCCGGATGTATTTACATACATACATACATACATAATTGGTCATTACAACCCTTCAGTCAGGATTACGACCTAGCTTCTCACACCACTTATGTTGTGTGCGTTAATTTTATACATGAGTGGCGGGACCTACAGTTTAAAGTCGACTCCGAACGACAGTTTTTTGAGAAGCTTTTCATGGCAATTTTATTTCCTCTCAGAGATTTTGCCAGAAATCTGCTGAGAGAAAGTCGCCGAAGAAATATTTTCATATTTTCGTTTTGATGTCTGACCTGGGATTCGAACTCGGGCCTTCAGTCTAATAAGCCAACACACTATCTACTAGACTACGGCGACTTTCAATGTATTTAATTTGTATGTATTTAATTTTCTTTATTTTGTCGCATAGTGTTATATTAGCATGTACCATTAGGAACAAAAGCTTTTTAGCATGTAGTCTACAATCTTCCTGGTTTACTTTACGTTTGGAATCGTTTGAATATGGATTGTATGAATACAAAAAGAATATCGGAAAAAGGTATTGAATTTTGATTTTTAAAACTGCATTTTAATTGCTGATTAACGGTAATCAATACGGAATTGGCGATCATGAAGGTAGATTTTACCACGAGTTTTATGGGCTAGGCACCACCAAGCAATTGTAAACTAAAACCTGAATAAGTTCATTGAATGTCATCAAAGTTTATCACCTAACAGACTGGGTCATTTTTCTCCTGCACTTAAGTGTGTTAAGAGACCTTTTTTCGGTTTTTTCTGTTGTTGTGATGGTGAAAAATGATATCCTTACGGAACATTTCTATATCAGGTCACTGATGGGAATTGGCGGTAGACCTCAGACAGATTTTGCATGGTATGTAGAGATGAGGAGGATTGGAGCGTCTGTCCCGTCGAAAAAAGGTTGAATACCTCAGAGAAGGGATTCTTAAAAGGTTACAACTCTCTGTTAGAAGCCAAAAAAATCGATTTTTTGCCAAAAATTGAAAATTTTCTCAACTCTCAAAATGTGAGTACAGCCACGGTTGGAAAGAGGTCGTTCTGAACTACCATTTCCATATAAACTTCAATTTTCAAAAATTTCTCAACTCTCAAAATGAGTACAGTTATGCCACTACCACGGTTGGAAAGAGGTCTTTCTGGACTACCTATTTCCATATAAATTTCAATTTTCAATTGATAACGCCATGCTTTCCTTACTTTCCCATGTTAAGCTTTCAATCTCTCTTCTAGAAAGCCAATTAAGCTAAATTAGTCTTCTAAGGGGTGATTTTTTAAGAGCTATAGGAAAATTTTTCAAAAAGAAAAACACATAAAATTCAGAAAAATGCATGAAATCTTTATTTGAATCGATAGTACGGTCCATATAATTTAATGTTTGAAGATTATTTCATGCAAATGTCGACCGCGACTGCGCCTCAAATGGTCCATCCGCTTAGTCCAATTTTGGCATGCTCTTTCCAACATTTCGGCCGGTATCTCACGAATAAATGCTTCAATGTTGTCTTCCAATGCGTCAATTCAAGCGGGCTTGTCTGTATAGACATGAGTCTTAACATAGCCCCACAAAAAAATAGTCTAAAGGCGTTAAATCGCACGATCTAGGCGGCCAATTGACCGGTCCCGAACGTTAAATAAAATGTTCACCGAACTCGCCTCTCAATAAGTCCATTGTTACGCGTGCTGTGTGGCATGTGGCACCGTCTTGTTGAAACCACATGTCATGCAAGTCAAGCTCTTGCGTTTTGGTCAAAAAAAAGTTGGATATCATCTCACGGTAGCGCTCACCATTCACAGTTACGTTATGATTCGCAGCATCTTTGAAGAAGTACAGTCCAATGATGCCAAATTCAATGATTTGCAAGCGTTGTTCATTTGTAAGACGATTCATGGTTAAATTATGGACCAAACTGAAGATGTTTGACAGTGAAACAAAACACGAAACGTGCGTGAGCTGTTTAAACCAGTGTTGCCAAAAAGATAATAGCTAAAAAATCACCCTTTAATTACTTAAGTAAACAAGCAAATTTTCCATGTACCTTTTTCTTTCAGGTTATAGCCCACTGTACTGGCAGGTAGTCAAACCGGCCATAAATGTTTCTATTCGAAACTGACAAACTAACCGATATTGTTTTTGGTATACTTCTTCTCTGAGAATTACTGCATATCTTACAAAGAAAAGAGAAGCATGTCTGAGAAAAAGGGATGAACGGATAACGTCTGTTTTGCAGTCTCCGGATATTCAATTGGTTGTTGCGTGTACATATTTAAACAAAAATCACGTGATTTTCTACCAGCAATTGTTCTCTAACAAAACCAACTAAAAAGAAGAGCAGCATCAGCAACAAATAATATGCTTGATGAAGATGATGATTATGTTGGCTGGTGGCTGGTAATGAGGCTGGTGGCATTGAACTTGGTAATGTTAATAAGAAAAAAAAAAAAAAAGTACAAAAAACGTAAAGAGAAATTTAAAAGTGTAATAAAATCGAAAAAGAAATAGAATTTCTAAAGGAAAATTTAATAAGCTTTTGTATAAAGTAAAATACAAAATAAAATCTTTAATTTTAAATACTAAATTCCTACTTTCTAAATTAAACAGTCATTCAAAGTAAATAGAATTTAAATTTTCAATGACTATTATAAGCTAATTAGGCCATGTAAGAAGACAGCTGCTTAATTTCAATTTCAATAGAATGGAATTTGAATATTTTATAAAAAATTCCCTTAATTAGGGTTTTTAAAATATCACAATACTTAGGTATTATAATGACGTATTAAGTGGCCTTTTTAAAATATTAAACAAGGGTTTGATGAGATTAAAAATATGGTCAGGGCTATTAATTTAAACAATTTATTCAAACACTTTTTACTTTTAAACTTGGTCATTGAACCATTGACGTCATATCAAATATACCAGGGGGACTTGGTTTTGGTTGGTTGGTTTTCTTTTAAATCGCCTGATGTTTTTTGATTATAGAAATAAATTAAAAGTATTAACACAATTTAATTGTTGTTATTATAGATTTCGAAATGCCAATATAAATTTATAAAAAATAGAACCTTTGCCAGCCATTATATGATGTATGGAAGAAGAAATCTTATCAATTCTTAAATTAATGAAATTGTTTTTGGTTTTTTTTTTTTTTTTTTTATTATTGGCGATAAGTTTTTCATATACAAATTGCATAGAATAATGCCTTAAATATTTCTAAAACCTCCGGGATCATTTTAATTTCCCTCCAAAAAAGAAAAAAATGAAAGCATTTCGTGTGATGACGTGTTAACGCTTAATTATGTTTTTCCCCTTATCTTTAAAATGTCTGGTGGGTCTAACACAATAGTATTGAATCGAATCGAATTTCTGGTGATAATAGTCATATGTTTCGTATGGAAGAAATAAATATTAATTATATACACATGTTTATCGAGACTTGTTAAGAAAATATTGTCTGCAAACATTTATGATACAAACAAAATCATATAAGCGCGTGCTATTGTATAGTTAGTTTCGTTATCAAAATTTCATTATCAAATCTGATAGAAAGCATAAGCGACTTTGACCTTGCTTGTTGTCTGAGACTTAAAATATATTTAAAGAACAACAACAACAACTATTTGTAATTCTTATTTGCTTAATTACGATTTTATAATTTTTAAATTAAATATTTACTACAGGTTTATTTAAAATACAACTACCGCACGTCTTTCAGACGATTCAAATAAAAATTATCAGTTGTTTGGAATTGATCAGTTACAATAACACAATCTTGATTAAGGCAAACAAAATAACGCGCATTGTATAACTGAAGTATGTGAGGTACGACATTCAGGAAATAATTTTATTAATGTTACTCGGCTGTAACATGCAGGGTATTGTATCAAAGAAACAGAAAGCGTGGAAGAACTATCTACATTTGGAGAAGATTAGAAGAAAGCGAAAAAGATTTAAGTTATCCGCAGGACTATGCAGACCCACAAATCAAGCATAAATTGCAATGAAACCCGAATTCAATTACTCAGCCGGCAATAGAGTCTCTCAACAGATACTAATCCGTCGTTTATGTACATATTTGGAAAACATTGATCAAATACATTCTACTCTACATTAATATAGTCTTCACATAGATAATGTTGACGAAATGTTACAAAAATTTTAACCAGGAACCAGTTTCTAGTCCTGGAATATTCTGAACAGCAACCGGATAAATGTGGTCGCGGTGATGTAGGGGGGAGAGTGCATCTACGACACATTAAAAAAATAGAAATAAAAAAGAAGAAAGCAGCAAAAGTTAACTAATGAATGCATGAAAAAGGTTGAGGGTTCTCTTTTAAAATAACAGAGATTTCAATCACGTGGTGTGGTGTTGCAAGCAGATACAATACATCATCTGACCTGTGCTGCTTTTGAAGGATTGTCCTTGCTCCTATGAGTAGCATAGGTCATCAACAATTGATTTCCACTTCCTTCTAATCGTTGCAAATCTTTTCAGGACATTCCACGATGTATTTATCTTATTTGCCTCTATTTCTATTGGCATTTCTATTGATATTGCTGGCCAAACCAATACCATTATCAACAACAGCTTATTTCAATAGAATTTATTTTTTGGCTGGTTCTCGAATAGATATATGTATGTACATACAGCTTGGCTGATATGTATTGCAACCAACTTCAGGTTGTTATCATTTGTAAACCGCTCGTCTGACAGCTGACAGATTTATTCCAGTGACAGTTCATTTTATTATTTACAAGCTTACAAAATCATTTTGATCTATTGCATTCGGAAAAAAAGTTATTCGTGATGGAATTCAAGCGTGTTAGAGTGATTGCTTTATATTTGGCTGAAAAACCACATGTGGCTATCGTTAGAGCCCTCCAGCATTTAAATGTGAATAAATCTTTTGTTTCTAGTACCATTGCTCGTTACCGTGATACTGGCAGTGTTGCATCGCGTCCAAAAAGTGGACGAAAAAAAAAACGGTAACAACACCAGAAATGATTCGAAAAGTGAAGGCCAGATTTGATCGAAATCCACGCCGCAGTGGTAGAAAAATTGCTCGTGAGCTGAACATATCGCGAGAACGGACGCAACACATATTAAAAAATGAGCTTGGACTAAAGCCATTGAAGTTCCAAAAAAGTGCAAGAGCTCACCGATGGACAAAAAAAGTTAGACTGGAAAAAGCCAAGGAATTACTTCGCTTGCACGAAAGTGGCCAGTTATCGAATTTGGTTTTCTCCGATGAGAAGCCATTCCAAATTGAGCAGTTTGTGAACAAACAAAATGATCGGGTTTACTTGCCAAAGAGTTCAGCTGAAAATTTAAACCTGCGATTGGCCACCAGAACTCAAGCGCCGCCGATGGTAATGGTGTGGGCCGCCGTAACGGCCGATGGTCGCTCCCCGCTCGTATTCATCGGCCGTGGGGTTAAAATAAATGCCGAATATTATCAGAAAAAACGTTTTAAAGACAGTATTGAAGCCCTGGGCAGACAAACATTTCGGCCGCATGGACATTCCAACAGGACTCAGCACCACCGCACTCAGCACGCGTCAACCAAGAATAGCTTAAAAAAGAGGTTCCTCGCTTCATTTCTACCGCACAATGGCCACCAAAATCTCCGGATCTCAATCCGTTGCACTTTTGCGCCTGGGGCATTTTGGAGAGTAAGGTTCTCACTAAAAAAATACCAAAGTGTCGATCATCTCAAGACGGCGCTTCGCCGGGAATGGGCCAAAATACTGCAGAGCCAATTTCGTGCAGCCTGTGATGGCTTTGTCTGCCGTTTGAAGGCCATAATTCGTACCAAAGGTGGCCAAATCGAACAAATCTAAACTGATTCTAAAATTTGATGTTATTTTCAACATTTTTTGCTTTTGAACAATAAAATTAAAAAAATATAGCGCTTTACTTTGTTGCATTATATATCAGCCACCCTGTTTATATGTATGTAGATGGTTCTGAATAGAATAAACTTACGAACACATTAGTTCACGAATGTCAGGTCGGTCCAGCTTTAAGATTTGCCACACTATAACTTTCAACACTGAAGCAAATTTGCTGAGTAATACTTTGAATGCGATTTAAATGCGCAAGAAACTAAAAAAATAATAAAACTTTTTAGCATATTTTTGTAAATTTAAAGAAAAATAAAACAAACAAAAATAATGATTATATGCAACAATAATAAATGCACCACACACAGTCATATAATATTTCACCTTGACATTGATTACTAAATTATTGTGTATAAAAAATTAAATACCCCAAAATGCCTAAGTACATGAGCACTTTTAATGGACAGAAATATTTTTCCAATTAATTGAAGATTTTTTTCTCTTTTTTTTTTTATTGTTTGGAAACCACAATCAATAATTATTAAATTTTTCATTTTTATTTGCTTGATTTGCAATAAAAATTCTTCACTTCAATTGAAGAGAGTATAAATTTAAACTTAAAACTGCTTTTTTATGGCGCATACACCACTATGAAAAAATATTCATTGTTTTATGCACATGTGCCAAAAACGTGCTCATTTAGATTGTAATATTGTAGGTAAGTAGGTATAGATATGTGAATATGTAAATATTATTACTTAGCACATGCATGCGCCTTTAATAAGACAATTTGACGACTTCTATGGAAGTCAGGTTTTCTTTTCTTTTTACTGGCTTTCAAACACAATGTGTTTGTAAAAAACAAAACCGTTAAATTTGAACCGGGTGTTTCAAACAGAACAGAGCTTTTTAAAAGCAATTGTTCCCGTTTCATTTTACTAACAGGTTGGAGTGCTAGAATGGAAGAGTCATAAAGCAATTACTTTCAAAATGACAACAAGTTAAAGTTTAAAGTGATGGATATTTGATCCGAATGTGATCACACTCGCCACGCTAAATGAAGCGTTCAAACTATACATTATTATAATAAAAAAAAAGTATGCAAATTATCATTGCATGCAGTAAAGTTTTAAAGACGATAATTTAAAATAAAAACGAATTTAAACAATAAACTCCTTCTTTCTGGTTGTAACTGGTTTGAATAACTGGTTGATTAGAAACAAAAACTAACAAATAAAAGAATAAATTTTAGTGCACCAAACCTGATACCGCTCATATTTTCTTTCAAGAAGCAGTCCTCCCTCCCACCCTATCATCTTTTTATTTCCATTTAAGCAGATGAATGATCTACTGTATCAGATTCTAGAAGGATAGGGTTGCCAATGTTTAGAAAATGTTGTCGTTTTATTAGATGATAAAGGAAAGAAATTTCATTGTGTCCAAATCTTTCTCAAGAGACAGTGCTACTTGTCCTATCTTCAGTGTTGATGTTTTAATTGATGGGTGAGTCAGATGACCTTTTTGTGGAGGCTTGAAGTCTCTGAGTTTTGAAAATTCGAATAATCTCTTAATCTTAACCGAGATATTCACAGACTACCTTACCTTGCCAAAACGGTTGCTGATAAAATCTACAACACAAGCTTTTCCACAGATAAAACCCATGGATATTTGGATAAAGAACATCTCGGCCATCAAAGCTAACATGCAAAGAAACAGTTGAATTGATTTCACAAAAAGTCTGGATATTGGTGAATATTTGTATACTTAGGGAGGGTAACCTGTAATACTGGCAGATGATGAGTACCACAGACTGTGTTAACAGGCTATCTATTGTCTAAAGGCAGTTAACCAAACTGTATGAAAAAGACAGGTAAAGGCGAGAAAGAAGAGAAGCCAAAGGAGCATATAAGAGTATGGATGATGGTTGACAGAGGGTCTGGAACTAATCTTCTGAGAATTTTTCTATTCCACTCCATTGGCCGACGAATCAAATTGTTTAATAGCACTTATAAGACTCTAAAAAGGTTATAAATCTTCAAATCTTTTGATATCCCACTCTTTACGCTCAAGAAACATTAACAAAGCTTGCATAAACAAATAAAAAAAAATCTAGACATATCGTATATTTATTTTAAATAAATTTGTGTGTTTAAAAAGCAAGAACAACTAACAAAAGTTTCCAAAATTAGATAAACATGGAATATTTTTACGTTAATTTACACCCTTCAGTGAGTGATTATAATAAAATAAATGTTTACAGTAACAAAAATTCCCTTGTAAACAATGAAATCGATAACAGAATCCAATACAACACTACATACTTTCATACCACTGTAATGTTAATGTTCTGGCTTCTCCAAAACAAAAATTATGTAAATAAACAAAACGAAATTGTGATGTAACTAACTGACAGCTAGGACAACAACAACAAATAATCCAAAGGAAAATTCCCAATAAAAAAATATAACATGTGGAGCCAATGCAAACAACAAAAAAAACACCCAAGAGAAGCAAAATAAAGGGCGTCTTTAGAACAACAACAAAATGTGGACAGAGAAAGAGAGTTTTGTGCAAAGAGCGCAAGCTAAAGAGAGAAAAGTAAATAATCAAAATCAAACACATTACAATAGCAAATACAACAAGAACATTGCGAAAGAATTCCACAAGATTTTTTTTTTTTAGATTTTGATTTTGAAATACAATTTAAAATGAATTGATGACACTTTCTTTGTATATAAAGAAATTAAATTCAATTATTAACACAATGACTCACCAGCCATCACACCAAACACGTATTTCCTTTTTAGTTGTATCTACAGCTTCATCGGCAGCTTTACCGTTATTTTGTATTTTATCACACATTTTAGAAAATTTCCTTTTGTTTTGAGATTTTCTTTCTTTTTTTTACGAAATTTCACTTCTTATAAAATGCTTTTCTTTTACACACTGACGTTGCTAAATGCCTTTAAAAAACGTACGTAACAAAATAAAATAGTAATAAAACACAACACACGTCTGACTGACAGTCACGACTTTTTCTTGCTTTTCTATTTGTTGTTGTTTTGTTTTAATATATCAGTTTAGTTATGCTGAGCTTGTGTCTAATTCATACAATTGATTTCCTTTTGGTAAAAAATATAAATTTTATATATTTTTATTCTTATTTATTAAATATTTCTGTTTTGCACAATATGAAACGCGTGCGCTCGCTTCAAGAGTTTTGTAAGATTTGCTTGAAAAAATGATTAATAACAATAGTTTTATTTAGTTGGCTGACTGGTCTCAGTGCGCCATGAGTTTTTTCTTTGTTTGTGTTTCTTTAAAATTGTTTTTTTTTTGTGTTTTTTTTTCATATAGAACTTTTTGCTCTTTGACAAACTCTCTCTTTCTCGCTTGCATGACGTATTTCTCAAAGTAAAACAAAGCTGCCAGACTAATGAAAATGATACATGTTTTAGTTTATTTGATAGGGGATTAAAATTTAAATCATTTTTATAATCATTAAAATATTATATTTTGTAAATTTATTTTATAAAATATAAAGTGAATAAATAAATAAATAAATAATCATTAAAAGTTTATGTCATGTTTAATAGTGCATCACTAAAATTTGCTAGAACTGTACTAGATATTACGAAGGCTTTTGTTACTTATTGGAAGTCTGGTAAAAATCGAAAATTATGCAATTTTTTTTTTTACCAATCTTCGATATGATCTATAAAGACATTGATACTAAAGAAATTAAAATAGTTTCATTGGTTCATTTTAGCAAATCCCAAAATACCCATGGATCAATAATCTCTTGGGTTAACATTATATCTGGCCACTCACTTTAACAACGTTCTACTAAAACACAACAACACCGTGTTTATATATTTCTTTAGAGAGCAAAAGAGCTGTTAGTAAAAGAGAGAAACTCGAAAATATTGTCAAATATTGTGCCGAAAAAAATTCAAAACATTGTAACAGTGTTGCCCATCTTGCCCATAAAGATAAATAAATTTTTTAATGACATCATAAGGTGTGATGTGGTATTACAAAAACTTGCACTTTTTCTATAACAAAACATTCCGTTGATTTGCAAAAACAATGATTTATTTCTTTTATCAAGAAATACTGAGTACAATATCAAAGTCTATTATAAAAATAGGTTAGTTTACACTTCCTAAAACTAGCACTTGCCAAGATTTCGTTCATATCTTTAAATATTCAACACTCTCTCTGCAATTTGTTCATCAATAAAAAATTATTTTCTAATCAGTTTTTAATGGTACCCCTTTCCTTGCGTAATAACGAAAATTTTTTTACTATGAAGCAACTTACGACCCCTAAAGAAAAAAAAACCAGTAGCCGACCATACAGAACTTTGAGTATTTTAGTATCAGTATTAATTGGCGCGCGTAGTAACTTGTATATGTATGTATATATATGAAAAGTATTCCTAGTTAAAGAATAAAAACAACAAATTTCTTGTGAAGAAAAAAGTGGCGTGACTTTTTCCCGTTCTTATCAATTCAATAAAAAATTCTCGTTGGCAAACGGTTTGTATTTGGTTGTGGAGTAGAGGAGTGTTAAAAGTGTGGTTATGTCTTTCACAAACAAAGCCTCAGTATTAACACATCCATACAACTCAAAGGAAGGCTGATGTGAATGAAATTTTTTATACACAACGTATGCATTTATGTATGTATGTGTATATAGTAGTAGACAATTTTTCAAATCACATACACACAGGCTTATAAGTAACGAACGTAATCAAAACTGGACACGACTGATTACTGGTATGCGTGTGGTTTTAATTATTGATTTATTTTCAATATGAATAAAAAAAAAACAATGTCAAATTAAGGTTCATAGTCCATTTAAATGGTCCATGCTCCTAATTCCATGGAAATATATTATGCAGTTTGATTTTTCTATCACTGGGTGCTTTGCATAAAACTGTGAATATGATATTCGTTTCATAAGGCGTTTTAAAACAATTTATAAAGTAACGGTCTGTTGTTGACTATTGGTAGACAACAAATTGTTTGATATGGCAACACTTTAAAATTTCATGTAGGGTTTTCAAACCATAAACATTACTAAAATTGAACACGGAAATTACTTTTTTCTCCATTTTATCACCTTTTTTTTGGTAATTAATATTTTGTTATTGTAATATAATAAACAGAAAACGATTATAAAACAGACACATAAAGAAATTTAAGAGATTTAGATTTTATAAAAAGTGATGATAAAATTTTCTATTTCTTCAGGCAGTTGGCAGAAAAAAAACAAACAAACATTTTCGGTCAAAGACCTATTTACGTGTCATAAACACTAAAATAATTTGCTGCTGTTGAGTTCTTAAGTCTGTCAAGCCTTAAAAGCCTTATGCTGGGGAATGTAAGGTACATAGAAGAGAATGTAAGGGTAAATAAACTTGTAATAGTTAGCACTATATTACGGGTTCCACCATTCGGCTTGCCATCTTTTCCATTTTATAATTCAATGAAAATCTTTTATTTTGGTGACTGCTAGCGTATTTACTAAGAACAATAAAACGTATGCACAACAATTTCGTTTATAAGGCTCTATTATATAAGAATAAGTTCATAACGCATGAAAAAGTACTTTTAATACAAAATGTACGTTTTAATTAAAAGCAAACTAATGACAACACTTGCAGACATCTCTTTGTTTACGTTTCATTCTTATATGTTCCAGACAGCTGTGCTTATTACTGGGGCTCTCTTTAAGAATTTGCAAATAGGGTTTCTGTGTGTATTCTTCACCAGATATTAATACCGTTGCACAAATCACTCTCTTTAAGTAATCGTTAAAGTAATTTTATATTGTTGTTTACTCTTTATTTACTTATCTCTTTTACTTTCTATCCCTCTCTCTCTCTTACTAATGAAATCCCTTATCAAATAAGATAACAGTTGATATGTAGTGTACGAAAGCTGTTTTACTACGACTATTAGTAGTAGCGGTTGTTTAACTAGTTGCTTAGTTTTCCTTTAGTTTTCCCTCGTTACGGTAGTTTGCTTTACACAAGTTTTGTTTTTGCACCGAGCGAGAGAGAGAGAGAGTGACATTAAACGCTGACGTAGTATTATTGCTGTTCTAGTAGATTTATTATAAAAAGCCGGATATTTTTGTTTCTGTGGTTTAGGTGGCAAAATAAAAGAAATCTTTGAATAAAATTCATTGCAAAAAATTAGTTAATGTAATAGAAAGTGTATTATATAATTAAAAAATTAGAAAATTACTTTAATTTGTAAGCAAAATTAAATAATAAAACAACGATAGCCCCAATTACAACAACAACAACACTAAACACATCATCATAATGTCAAAAACAGACGTACGCAAACGTAAGGTGAGTAATTAAAGGGTATTTTACATGAGAGAGAGTGGGGCAATTTCATGAAATTATAATTAATGCCACACAACAGGTAATAATAGGCAAATGAATAAATTAATAGGGTCGCAACTTCTATAATCGGCATAGAACGAATTTTGTAATGCCTACAACGGCTATAAAAAATAATTAAAAAATTAAATTCATTCATGCATCACAATATTTGAATAGGTAGGTACGTTTTGTTCTTTTTATTAATTCTTTTGAACTTGGGTTTCAATTTGATTATTTTGCTCTCTTTTCATTATCATTCTCCCCAGCTTTGTTTTGTTTACTTGTTTTTTTAGCCAATGTTGTGATATAACTTGTAAAAACCGCTTAAATGAAAACGCGTTTTTAAGAAAAATATCGAGCCATAACCGCA
The DNA here is from genome assembly GCA_927399465.1 of Sarcophaga caerulescens. NCBI lineage: Eukaryota > Metazoa > Arthropoda > Insecta > Diptera > Sarcophagidae > Sarcophaga > Sarcophaga caerulescens. The sequence continues at coordinate 106,812,882 of OV656866.1, forward strand.
AAAATATCTCAAGCGACAAAAACGAAATTTTACAGGGGAAGATTTTTATTATTTATTTCCTGTGCAAATTAAGTTAGAAAGTTAAACTTTTTTTTGTTATAAATTCATAACGGTACAGAGTGTCACCCTGAAATTTTTATACATAGATGATGCAAATGATGCCAATGAATTTATTTATTACAAAAAACGATATATGAAAAATATGTCGCTTGAGATATTTTTGCGGTTATGGCTCGATATCTACTGTGCGGGTTATTCTGATAACAGAGAAATAACGCAGTAGACAGGTTATTTGATTAAACTCAGAGTTTATCGAATTGATATTGGATGTTCGAAAGAGTTCGTTTACAAATTGTAGGCTCTAAAATATATCTTTTACTTTCTAAATTGGTTAGGCGTTCAACCTAGCTTCTCCAACCACCCTGTGTTGTGTGTGTTAATTTCGTCCATGGAATGCGAGACCTACAATTTAACAGCGACTCCGAACGACTGATTTGGGAAACTTTTCATATCAATTTTATTTACTCTCACAGTTTTTACCAGAAAATTGCTGAGAGGCAGATGCCGAAATCGACAAGTTCGAATTATCCGCCATAATTTCGCTAACAGAAGTGATATTTTCGGTAAATAGTATATTGTGATGATGCAGAGGCCTTGCCACATCTGGAACGCGTCAAGCCTATTCAAATTTCTTTATAATCTTCCCAAATGCTCTAAAACTGACCGAAATTGAACCACCACTCTTTTAATCAGTTTTAACTATCTTTAAATGGCAAACCTTTCTTTAAATAAATTACATGACAGATGAAATGTATATAACAGCTGACAGCCTTACAAGGCCGACTGTCTTAAAACCACCAAATGGATAAGCCGATGTAAACTTGTTAAGGGACCATTCTAACTTTGAAAGTAGAAGAGTTAGATTATGTTTTGTATGGTCAATCTTGTTGAAATCCCCTAGATTCTGATCGAATTCTCATAAGAAGGAGATTTCTTTCTGGTGAAAACAGTGTATAAAGAAAATCAGTGAAATCTTCTTTAGAAAATTTACCAAAAATGAAAATTTAAATCAATGCCAATAAATTTAAAGACAAAATAGTTCAAATACTATATCATAGTATTTGTGTTGTATAATAAATATTTAAGATAACTTCCGACCTTACTCAATTTTTCTATTTAATCTATTCGAAAATAAAACAAAATCTTTTTAAAACTTATATTATTCAACTTTATTAGGCAGGGTGTATAGGAAGAAGAAAACAAACAAAAATAATATCACCCAGTCAATCTCACTTTCCTCAATTGGGGTATAATAATAAATTCCTGCAATGTGTGTGATTAAATAAAATTCACATGAGTATTCATTTTCACTAGGTTCATTCATTTTATAGATGAAAAACAATTTAATTCACTTTAATTTGCCAAATATTTGTGTTTTTCTTGATGTCGAATCAAATCTAATGACTTTTTCAATTGTTTTATTATCGATTTTATATTGAAAATACACATGTTTTTTATTATTTATTTATTTTACTTTTTTTATTATTTCCGTTTTGTTTTTTATTTTCAATTATAAAATGATCTAATTTGTTAATGAGCCAAAAGTTCTGAAAAAAGAAAAGAAAATTCTACGTACCACATGTATTTCATCTACTTAGTAAAGGAAAATTTTCAAAATCTGTCAGACAACAATTGCAAGAAGTACGATATAAATGTATTGTATTAGTTTTTTAATGAAAATTTATGCTTTGCCCTCCTCTAAAATAACAAATTCATTTTAGCACATACAAATATTGCGCGATAAGAATATTTAATATGATAAAATTGTTTAGATCTATTCAAACATTCAGATAAGTGTGCAAAAAAAAAAATACTAAATACGAGTTATGTTTAAAAATTATAGTAAATTCTATCGGTACTTTAGTTGGTTGACTTGTTCAATATTTTTATTAGCCTGTTCACACATAAATTTTAATTGAGGCAATTTAATGAGACCCTATGACAAATTCTAAAAATCAAAGTAAGCTTGGTAAAAATAAACAATTTTGACGATTTGCTTGCCTAAAGAAAGTTGGCAAAAGCATTCCATATAGTAAATTGCGTAAAGTACCTTAATTGAGCAATTAAGATTCAATTTTGAACATGGTATAAGTTTAGAGGACAACATAAAGTAAATAAAATACAAAAATAATACACAGTGAAGTAATTAAAATGGTCTTAAGAAACATTTTAATTATATAGAGTTGAACAACAATTTATCCTACAGTGAACAATTGTTTAAATTTAAAATGAAGAAAAACGTATTGTTACGTTTTTACCTTTTAAAAACGTTAAAAATATGAGTTGTAGATTGCAAATAAAATAAAAATAAATTTGTGTTTATTTTTTTAATTAATTCTTTATTTTCTGCACAACTTTCGTGCCACTGTTCGAACTTAGTCTACGCATACAATGATAACTTCCACAATATGTGCTTGTTTGTGATATTTCTCTGCTTATAACCTTTTTTTATAAGCAACAACAACACTTGTTAGTTATTCTTCTTTGCTCACAACCTTTTTTGTAAGCACCACACTAACAACTGTTTTCTTCACGCAACTTGTCTGCACACAAGTCTGACTGGATTATAACTCGATCTCGTATCTTCACACCACTGGTTGAATTCTCACTCAATTCAACGCGACGTCGTCACACGACTAACTCAACTCGATCTCCGAGAATCACGTGTCTTCATACACGACTGACTGAATTCTAACTGAAACATCGTTGCTCGCTTTATCTTGCCTTTTATATCACTGGATCAACAGTGTGATGAATGCCCTTGAAGGATGATGACGACCTTCGGGAACAATCCAAAACTGTAAACAACTTGTTTCCATTTTTGTTGTTCGTGTATCTTATTTACTTTCGTCCAGGCAGAGTTGTTGTTGTTTTGTTTGTTTGTCTTTCTGCTATATTTCTTATACACGGTCGTTGTTGCTATATTTTTTGTTTATTCATCGATCTTGTAAGCAAGCCCTGTTGTTTTTGTTGCTATATGCTTACTCATTCGTTGATCACGTGAACAACTGCATTGTTTTGTTTTTGGAGCTTTTGTTTATCATTTTATGTGTGATCAAGTCCATTATGTTGTTTTTGGAGCTTTTGCTTATTATTTTAATAACACCATTTCCATTTTCGTAACAGTATTCACAATGACTACGCCAATATAAATTAAAAACAATAAAGAATATTGTCTATAATAATCTAATATTCAGAACGCACCTCGTATATGAAATAAAATTCTATTGTTATCGTATCATGCTTACTTAACAATGTAAATTTCTGTCTAAATATCATGAAAATATCTACAATGATTTGCAGAAATGTCATTTTAATAAATATAAAAAAGTAACACTTTACGCACGGTGAATAAATTGTTTTACCTGTCGGTAATTAAGTCTAACAATCGTATAGCTGCGCTACAGATAACGAGCTCTACTTAATTTTTACTGCCTTACTATATTCTATTAATTTACTTATTTATTTCATTATTATACTTATATTCGTTCTATAGAATTTAATTTGCAAATGAGTCACAGAGTTATGAAAATAACTTACAATATAATTTCACATTTCATTACAAATAAAAATAATTCAGTTGCTGTAAAGTTAAAAAATAAAAATTGTTTAGCAAAGCAGTGCTGGTAGCCTATATTTATCAACATTTTTTAAAACTTTTTATGAATATTTGTTTCGTTTTATATTGTTTATCAGTTCTATTGCTTAAAGATATCAATTTTATTTGAAACTTTATCAGTAGACGTGCTAATAACCTTGTTTGGTCTACAATACAATATTATGAAATTCCTAGTACCCCCAAAATAGTCATCATTTCGTAAAAATTTTCAGCATGACAAGCAATTCTTTTTACAATCGGACTCTTTAATAATGCCCAGTAATGCAAAAAAACCCTTAACCAACCTCCAATTTTGCTGCTATCGCTCTAGAGTTATTAAGATCTGGCTTAACTAAGAACCGGTTGGTGTACTATACTCAATTTCTATCGTAAGAGGTTAATGAACCGTTTTTCAATCGACCAATAAAGCCGACACGAAGCACCTACTCAGTGTCCCAATAGACCTACGGACTTGCCTGATAGGTCTATGGCTAAGACTGTAGAACAGATGCCAGTCGGACTATTTCAGGGTATGTTGCGAAGAAGAGGAATTGTAGACTATAAAACATCTTCTCTGTAACTAATTTGCAGACGCTGGGTAGAGGCTGAATGAATAGATTCTATATAGGGTCCGCCAAATAACTTTTTTTTTTGAAAATGCTTTAAAAAAAAACTACTGAATATTTTCTCAAATTTCTTTTTTTATTTGAAAGTACAATCCTTCCGGTTAATAATGGAAAATAATTTCATTCAAATGGCTGCCTCGGCTGGCCATGCAGTAGCCTACACGATTAGTCCAATTTTTAAGCACATTATCGATTGTGTGCAGCTGTATTTCACCAATGGCTTCACGAATATTGTCCTTTAAAGCGTCAATTGTCTCTGGCTTGTCGCCGTAACACTTATCTTTGACGGCACCCCACAAATAATAGTCCAACGGTGTGAAATCGCAGCTCCGAGGTGGCCAAACGACATCAGCTCTGCGGCTGATAATGCGATCTTCAAAAACAGGGCGCAAAACATCGAGTGTAGCTTCGGCTGTGTGGCACGTAGCGCCGTCCTGTTGAAACCAAATGTTGCCAATATCCTCCTCTTCAATTTTTGTGAACAAAAATTCGTTCAACATGGCCCGATAACAGTCGCCATTGACTGTAACGGCCACTCCTTGCTCATTTTCGAAGAAAAATGGCCCAATTATGCCTCTGGACCAAAATCCGCACCAAACAGTGACTCGTTTTGGATGCGTCGGCTTTTCAATGTATGCGTGCGGGTTTTCTGTGCCCCAAATGCGACAAAATACCCGCCAAGATCAAAATGCGCTTCATCTGAAAAGATGATTTTTTGCCAAAATCGGCATCTTCTGTAAGTCGATCGCAGGCCCACTTAGAGAAGCGAAAACGCATTGGATGGTCAATTGGCTTCAACTCCTGAACCAATTGGACTTTGTATGGCGTCATACCAAGGTCTTTATGCAAAATTCGTCTCAATGATGTCTCCGAAATGTTCAATTGTTGAGAACGACGGTGTTGATGGCGCGTTGATGTTGATGGCGCTTCACGCACACTTTCTGCCACAGCAGCAATATTCTCGGGTTTACGCACTGTTTTTGGCTTTTCACGCTTTGGTTTATCGATGAGGATGCCAGTTTCTTACACTTTTTTCACAAGATAACGAACATACGGAGCTGACGGTGCTTCTCTTCTTCCAAAATCCGTACGCAATTTTCGCAGTAATGTCGCAATATTTCCCAGCGTTGTTCAAGCGTATACTGAACCATATTCGTTCAGCGAAAGGATAAAACAAATTATCTGTCAAATCCAAATCAGACATGAGCTAAGTGTTACCATTCACGAAATAAGCACTAGTTGAAAAAAAAAAAAAACGTTAGATGGCGGACCCGATAGTGGGATTAAGCTGGTTGAGAGGTGCTAGGGCATCAAGGCGGTAGTCTTCTTCTGTTCTCTTTTATGTGATGTTGTCGTCTTATTCATTTCTTCCTCCAATTGCTATCTCTATACTCTCTCTACTGTTTTCTTCTTCCTCTCGCCTTATATCTCTTTTCTTATCTATTTTTAGGATGAATACAATGGGTCAGTTTAACCTCCGGGTGTTCCACTGATCTTGATGACAAGTACACGACCTCAAACCTAACCTAACCTAAGACACTTTCTAATACTACTTGCCTATAGCTGGCAAGAACTTATTTTTATAGTTTATTCTGTTGATGTTTTATTGTAATACTTTTTCATTTAAGCGATTTTTTCATATTAATTTAGGAAACTTAAAAAATTCGATGTGGTATCTTTATAAACTAAATCAGCTGTGATATTTTGCTTTTGTTTATACTTTTTGTTGCTAGTGCTGTCCTTTTACCTTGTTGTTGCTCTGTAAGAAAACACTTGGTATTTTATATTTTTGTTGTTGTGCTAGTCTGGTCACCTTATTTTTCTCTTTCTATTTTGAGCATCTTTTAGAAACAACAACAACAACAAAAAACTGAAACATTTTGGTAGTGGAACACAAGTGTCATTATCTTAATTTAAGGAGAAGAGAAGAAAATTTATTTAGAACAATAACAACAACAGCAATAAGAATAAGACAGAAAATTTTGACTTGACAAAAGAGAAGAAAAAGAGTTCTTTATATTTTATGAACAATAGAACGAATACAAGAACGAGAAAAAGAGTTTTATTTAACACGTAAAATAACACAAAAAACAGAGAGAGATAAAATAGATTTTAAATTAATAAATTAAAACAAAATGTTGTTAACAAAATTTTAAATATTTTTTTTTCGTAACCAGACGAAAGAAAAGGTCGGAAGTTTGTTGTGTGTTTGTATTTCGTTTTTTCATGTTTTTTTTTTGTCAACGTTTACAACTTTAGATGAAACATGAAATTTGATTACGTTTTGGTAGGAAAGAACTTTTTTCCCATTTTTAATAGGTTTTATAATCTTTTTTATCTTCTTTTTTTTTTACTGTACATATTTGATACATTGTCTGTTTACAGTTAAGCACTGGTGATGACAAGGCAAACAATGGCTCTACTAGACGTAAACAGGGTGGCTCTTCCGTTTCCGGTGGCTTGCCAACGGGTCTTAAAATCTCCTTTTTATGCTTGATTATATCAGTTGTTTTATTATTAATAGGATTTGGTAAGTATTTTAATGTTTTCCTTTTCATTTATTTGGGAATTTATTTTTTTTTTTTATTTATTTTGAAGGCTTTTATATCGATACAACCAGTCCATTCTTAGTGCAATTAGCGTCCAAATTGGGTTACAATAAAAATCAATATGCTGTGATTATAGATGCTGGCTCCACGGGTAGTCGTGTTTTAGCCTATAAATTTGATCGTAGTTTTATAGGTAAGTCTAGTTAGTGGCTGGAGAAGCTATAAGTGAGCTTTCCTTAAATAAGTTTTTTTTTTTCTTGCAGACAATAAATTAGTTTTATCCGATGAACTGTTCAAAGAACGTAAACCCGGTCTTTCCTCCTTCGCCGATGCTCCCGAAAAGGGTGCTCACACCATTAAGTTGTTGTTGGACGAAGCTCGTGCTTTTATACCCAAGGACAAATGGTCCTCTACCCCCTTGGTTTTGAAAGCTACGGCCGGCTTACGTTTATTGCCTCACAGTAAAGCTGAAAATATCTTAAATGCTGTCCGTGATCTATTTGCCAAGTCGGAATTTAGCGTTGAAATGGATGCTGTGGAAATTATGGATGGCACTGATGAGGGTATATTTTCATGGTTTACCGTTAATTTCCTTTTGGGTCGCTTATCGAAAACCAATCAGGCTGCCGCTTTAGATTTGGGTGGTGGCAGTACCCAGGTAACCTTTTCGCCCACAGATCCCGAGCAAGTGCCCGTCTACGACAAGTACATGCATGAGGTCAACACTTTGCATAAGAAAATCAATGTTTTTACGCATTCCTATTTGGGTTTGGGCTTAATGGCTGCCCGTCATGCTGTCTTTACCAAGGGCTATAAGGAAGATGAAACCCACATCGAATCGATATGTGTTAATCCCATTATCAACAATAGAACTTGGACGTATAGTAATGTTAATTATAAAATATCGGGCAGAGATCATGCCAAGTCCACACAAGAGAATCCTATAGTGGATTTTGATAGCTGTTTGGATTTGGTTAAAAGTAAAGTAATGCCTTTGGTAAAACCCAAGCCATTCACTTTGAAACAACATACCATAGCAGCATTTAGTTATTACTTTGAAAGGGCTACTGAATCTGGTTTAATTGATCCATTTGCGGGTGGTGAAATTACGGTAGAAGCATTCCGTAAAAAGGCCCAAGAAGTGTGTGCCATACCCAATGATGAACAGCCATTTATGTGCTTTGATCTTACCTACATATCGGTGCTATTACATGAAGGTTTTGGTCTAAGTGAAGGCAAAAAGATTAAAGTAAGTAACGCTATTTTAATAAATAAAAATAATTTAATTTTATTTAAATTTTTGTTTCTCCTTTAGTTGTACAAAAAAATCGATGGCCATGAAATCTCTTGGGCTTTAGGCTGTGCCTACAATGTTTTAACCAGCGACGACAAATACAATTCTTAATTAAAATGTTTTTTTTTTATCACCATATCTTATATGCTGACCTCCTTGTTCTTCTTTTATTTTTCTATTATAGACGAAATTCTTACAAAATTATCTAATAATAGTGCCTTAGGAATTTAGCTTTTTCATGTTTTATTTTCTTCTTATGTATTTGTTATGGGCCAGTTTAGTTTGTAGTTGTACTACCAAACCATTGGAATTTTATTGTTCTTAGTATCACTTTAAAAAAAAAAAAAACATTAAATTAATATAAAACTATGTTGTATATAGTTTAATTTATTAAATTTATTAAATTTTGTTGTAGATAATAACACACTCTATACATACATATATTTTAGGTATGATTATTATACTCTCGTTATAATTAGAATGGTTTAATAAAAAATTCAAAATAAAAACAAACGTTAAAAAAATATCACAAATTTGCAAAAAAAAAAAAAACGACAAACAAAACGAAACTAAAAGGCAATTATTATTAATTAATATCAGAATGTGGCACCAAATATAATCTCTACGAGCTTTTACAACTGCACGCCTTTAAAAGTAGTTCAATGTTAAATAAAGAATTCAAACAAGTCTTTTTTATTAACAACAATGGACTAGGAGGATATGGACAACTTTTACTGGCTCGTATTTATTGTCAACTCTAATGTACAGAAACTTTGCATATAGCAGTCGGTTTCATAAGCATACTCGCAAGTAATTTTTAGAAATACATATGTGGGTTTAGGTGGGAGTACAATTAGCACTTAATGCACCGAAACTACACACTAAAACCACTAAAGACAACTTGGGTGTCCTTAACGCGCTCAACACAGTACAATATTCTGCGTTATTTTAGCAAAAATCATATATTACTGACCAGCAGTATTCCTTAGAGGCCCAAAAACGATTTTTATTAACAAACCGTATAAGACATATCGACGCCTCCGTTCTATAACATTCTAAGTCGAAAAAGTGTGTTTTGAGTTATGAGCTCTCAAAGTTTTCACGCGACGTACAACCGTATGTGTATTCTAAGTAGATTTTTCCCTATAACTTCGGAACGGATCGGCGGATCTTAACCAAATTTTGACAGTATTTAAGTTAGAGAACGTAGAATTTAAAAATGCAAGAACATTAAAAACGATCTAAGTACACTTAGAACGTTATAGAATGGAGGCGTCGATATGATTAACGAATTTGGTTAAAGTACGGTCGCAGTCGCCGTAGTCTAATAGGTAGTGTGTTGGCTTATTAGACAGCTAATGGATCTCGACTAAAACGAGAAATATGGAAAAATACTTCTGTCCGCGCCTTCTTCTCAACAGTCTTCTGGCAAAAACTCTGAGAGTAAAATAAAATTTGCCATGAAAAGTTTTTCAAAAATCTGTCGTTCGAAGTCGACGTTAAACTGTAAGTCCCCCTTACTCATAAATAAAATTAACACACACAACATGGGTAGTGTGAGAAGTTAGGTTGCAATCCTGACTAAAAGATTGTAATGACCAATTAAGTAAGAGAGGCTTCTGCCCAAACAGACGAGATAAACCATCCTCTACTGATCAGTACATATTCCATCTCAAATGCCTGCAAACAACATCATCAGCAGGCGGCATTAGATGTCTTAAACGAATAAGGTTATATTAGAATACTGGATTGCAAAAAATAATACAATTAAGATAACTAAACTTCTTCTGAGAAATAAGGTACAACATCTGGTTCTATCAAATCCTTTAATCCTACACTGCATATGAAGAAACCTGTTTGGCATTTCGCCGATATACACGCACATGAGTTTTGTTTTGTAATTAAAAAAATTTTTTCATATATTTTCATTTGCTATTGATTTGATTTTACTTAAATGTTATAAATAATTAAAGTTTTTTTTTTTGTTTTTTGTTTGGTTTTACTATTTACTTAAATTGGTAAATGCAAAAATAATAAAGCTAATATTTGATAATAATATTAAATATAAATGTTGTTTGTATATTTATACAAAAAGAAAATACAATAAATTTTTACTAGAACTGTAAATAAACATTATTGCATACATTATAAAAAGAGAAAGTCCTTTTGAAAAAGAAAAACAAAATAATGATGGAAATTGTTTAATTAATAGAATCCCAAAAAGAAAGAGGATTTAATAATCGTAAGATTAATAATAATAACAATTGTAGAATTAGTTTAGTGCTGTTATTTAGAGAAAAGAAATGCAGTTGTTTAGTTTAGTAGTAAAACGTTAGTTGTTTAAATAGATGTTGTGTGTGTGTTACTTTCTGGAGTTTTGAGTAAAGTCGTGCTTAGAGAGAGTATTTGTGGTGTTATTAGAAAGTTAATAATAAAGTTATTTGCTTTCTTGGCTAGATAAAGCTTTCGTCTTTTATAAAAAATTCATTCACATGATGCTTTCGAACAACCATCCGTCCATAAACCGCCATCAACACCAACCTTCTTAAGGCCGTTCCAATATCTGAGGTTTAATGTCCAAACGATCCATAACATATTGTGGCATACAGAGTGTGGGATTGATAGGCTTTAAGCCCTCAAAGCCCAGCAGAGACAAAGCACCAATGCCAAAGAGTGTATGAAAGATATCTGGTAAATTGCCAGTGCGATCAGCAAAGCCACCGGTTTCATTATCTTGGCAGGAGAGTATAAATTGTTTTAGTTTTTCGGCACTTATCCAATGCAACCGGCCCATTATGGTTAGAGAGGCCAAAACCCACCACGAGTAGCATACATCGGGTAACTTTTCCGGTCTGCCATTAAGGCCGCCGGAAGGCAATTGACGTTCACACAACCACCAGCCCAATTTGTCCACATCCAGTAGATGTAAACGTTGTGTCAGAGACAAAAAACCAACACAGCAATATATAAGACCTATACAATATCCACAATTAGTCCATATTCATAACAATTTTGTTAACAAAACCTACCAGCATGTGATTCAGCACCCGGCTTAGAACCAAAACCGCCATCTGTTTGATTACAACATGACATAACAAAATGTACCGCCTTCTCTACATCAATTGTGGTGGCCAAATTTTTTTTCAACAATGTTAGTATGGCTACAGCACAAAATGAAAATCTTGTATCAACTTCACCCCAACGATCACCAAAGAAACTGCCATCGATTTGCTGCAACGATACCACGTATTTGACCACGGCCTCACAGTCGATTTCATGTAGAGCATCGTAAATACACAATATCTGCACTGCAGATAAAGTATATAATATATGGGGGTCATGACCTTCACAAGGTGCAAAACCACCTGTCGTCGGACACTGGCAACGTTTAATAAACTCAATTATTGACGGCCGGTCAAGGCGGTCCAATTGATTCATAATATCCAATGCAGTGACACCCCAATATATGCCAGACATGCGTAGAAATTCCGTCATACAGTATTCATAGTCGTCCTGATCTTTACCATGGTTTTCAATATATTCCACATGCTTCCAGAAGTGTAACTCTTCAGGAGTTTTAGCCGTACTATCTGTGCCACTATCATTGGTTGCAACTACTTTGCTCGGTTTCGCAAATGATGTGAAATCCATTTTTGTGTTGTAAATGTTAACAGCAGCCTTTAGTTGTTTTTTTGTTTTCTACTTAAATTTTAATACAACAAATAATTTATGGCGTTTTAGTAAGAAATTTTATTAAAAAAAAAAACACTGCCAATTAAAGCAGTTGCACTCTAATTAATGACACATACAAGGCAGAAAAGAATAATAAAGAAATGAAAACAAACAGCTGTTGGTCATTGATAAAGTGACAAAGCCAAAGAGAATGACAAAGAGCGAAAAAACACAATACAACTCTTATTGTGTCTAGAATGGATACCAGATCGGATAAATTATTTTAGTGGGGAAGTGTGAACAGCATTGCTTAGAAAACCGTAATTAGTGTATCAATGAGAATGCGTTTTCGTTAATCTCCTAATTTCAAAGGAGTGTCCCAGGGACAATCCTTCAGATTGCACCCTTCACCTCTCCTTCCCTTGTCAGCTTAACTCTATCTCCCAACACACTTCCATACTTTTGAACCCAACACAGTACAACATTATTCCTGTTCAGAATCGTATTGAGGACCTACCTGCAATCAGTCTCTAGAACCAATAGTTAAGTACTGAATTTAAAAATGTAGGAATTAAGGTCATTCAAATTTTTATTTGTTCTCAATCGAATTTGAAATTTATAGTTTCAATTCAACATTTCTTGTTTCTTTACAGTATATTAATAATGTGGCATTCCTTTGGTTGTGTCATTGAACAACCCTGTTACGAAACACGAGGAACTGTCAAATTGACAAGAGAGTAATAAAAATGCAGCGAATTTGTCATCACACACATTTTTTCTTTTTTAACGCTTAGCAGAGAAATTCTTTTTAAGGAAGTTGTAAAAATTTCTATTTGTTTTAATTTAAAATAAGAAAAAAATTATTTCAAACTATCTTGTGAAGCGTTAAAAAAGAAAATTTGGCGTAAAAAATAGACCAACGTTTGAAGCAACAACAACTAAATTAAGAAAAAATAATAAAAGGGAAATATTGCAACGCTGGCTCGATTATTGCATGAAGAAGACAAAAATTTCCAAAACGAAGGCTGGGCGAAAAAGAAAAAAGAAACAGCAGAAGAGGAAACAATAGAAAGCGTCGAAGCGATAGTGACAGTGACAGTGGCAGTGACTATTAAATTGACAACAGCAATAGCAGTAGCAGCAATCAATAGAGACACTTGGAACACTAGCTGTGCTACCATAGTCAGGTGAACGGAACACAACTACAATAAGAAAAGAAGAATTCGCTCTTTTTATTGTTGTTGTTCATTTCTATACTAAAAAAACATACCAGCAGTGAAAGATTTCATTTAAGACAACATATGGAAGGGCTTTGAAAGTGAAAGACCAAAACAAAATTCTCAGTTTGTTAAAGATTGGGAAGATTTTGTTGAATTTGCTGTGTTTATTACCACTTTAAAGGTATACGAGAGTAATCTTTTTTAAGCGGACAACAACAACATTTGCTAGTGAATTGTTGAGAAACGTTTACTGGCTTCAATAGGAAATTTTTCTGGAAAATCAAAACGTTTGCTCTATAGCCAAAGGCCATGTCCAATGGTGACGATGTCCTAGATAATTGGGAAGAAATTGATGAAGCAGGGGTAAGTTACTGATGCCATAAAAATAACACTTTTTCAAATATAGAATTAAAATCCCTTTATTAACTCACTCTAGATAAACTCATCTGTGCAAAAACTAAAAAATTCGTCAAATTCTTCGGCAACCTGTGAAAGAATCACAACAACCTCGTATACGAACAGCAGTACTGTATCATCATCAACTTCAACTGATAGCATAATCACTGTGACGAACACAAAACCTACACAAATGAAGTTGTTACAACGTTCCACTACTCAAGACTCAACCACGACGACGACAACCTCTTCGAAACCATCGCCTAAATCACCCTTAGATGACATGTCAGCTGCATTTCAACCGGTCATGATGGTGTTGCATAAACCCCAGGACGAATACCATTCGGCCAACTATACGGGACCGATTGCCAATCAAACTGTGAAAATCTTGAGACGGCCAACACAATCATCAGAACCTCGTAATAATGGTATTCGTCCAAAGCAACCGTTGAAAACCCTACAGCAGAGAGAACAAGAATATGCTGAGGCAAGACTTAGAATATTGGGGTCAGCTAAGAACCCAGAAGATGACGAGCAAAAGTAAGTTGTAATTCAATTGTACTCGAAAAAAATTATTTAGGCAGTAGATTCTATGAAGGATTTGATGTTTATTTAATGGCGTCTAAATGAAACCACAAAGAAAATCGCTTTCATGATATTTAATTCAGCCAAAAACTAGGTCTCTCAGTCAGCACTTCAAAATTCACTGCATTAGGCAAGCACAATCTGTAAGCATACAACTTTGTTTGTATTAAGGCCACTTTAGTTTTTATAAGCAGGATCGAAGTTCTACCAAAAAAGAGAAAAAAAAAAATCAAGTTAAGAACATAGAAGAACCGCGCAAATGTAGGCAGGGGATGCGGAAATAAACGAACTTTTTCAATAGCCCATTTGGTTAATAAATTACCAAACCAGTCACTAGACTGGAACTCACTTTCCAAAGATATTTATGTGTCCTGATTTCAGACGTTTAATGCTGCTGATCTGTTGTGTTTAGAACAGATGATTTTCCAGAGTTTTCTGCCAGAAAGTACGTACAGTTTTGAAAACAGTAATTTATGAATACATATGTTGCGAGTGCCAACGTTTCTTGTCTCGCAATTGTATAAAGGGGTGGGTTTTGCAATTTGTATTAAAGATTGCAATTGTACAAACATTTATTGTAACAAATTCTTAATGCCATCAAAAGATTCTTCGTTAATACATTAAATGGCTTCCAGATATCATTATTGATTATTATGAATGCTTTTAGCCTTTGAGGATTGCTGTTTTGTTATCATTAAAATCCATATTGTATTCTAGATTTCCACAAAAGATTTTCAGTTGCGTGGTCCTAAGCTTAGTGCGTGAAACTGTTTGCCTGCTTTTCAAAGAGGAATTCGACGCCAAGTTTGAGGATTTTCTGCAGTGTAGGGAGGATCATTGTAGAAATTTCGCAGAGTATAACCAATCCAACTATATTTCCTCCTATTTAGCTCAACGTTACTTTTCTAAGCAGGTCCTCACGATACTTTTGGACAGGCGCGGGTGGTACTGTGTTAGATTCAGGGACATTATGATGGGACTGGAGCAAAAAAAAAAGCGCGAACTTATTGGAACTGTTCGTTGGACTCTGTTGCCGAGACACTTCACTCCGGGATGATTAGACGGAGAATGTATTCTTGAATGTATTGCAGTCTCCATTAATCCTCGTTAGCTGAAATTCTCGGCAGCTATACAGTTTTGTTTTCATTTCCTATGTCGCCAGTCTTTTTGCCGAGCACGTAGGCATTTACTTATTGTTCAGATGATATTTGCACGCCATACATTTCGCAACTTGGCGAGGAATATCCTGTTGTGACAACAACCCGTATGTTCTGGATGTATATAGAAAAGCCGTATTGTTGGGAGATTTAATTTGCCGTGATTCTGTTTTATCGTGATTATTTTAGCGAATCCTGCTGTAGTTCGCCCAGATTCGATTGCATGTGCTAATGCGAGTTATTTTCAATTTTTGTTTCTATAAGAACTTTTACCTTTTTAGAATAGTTTTGCTTATAGAAAAGACTAGAAATTTCATCAACAAATTATTTATTATAACCTTTTCAGAGTAACAACTATTGTTGCAACATCTACGGTGCAAACTTCGCCTATAAATGCTACGCAAACTACTCCGACTGTAACAGCTGCTGCCGTAGTTAATAATTCTTTAACGAATTTATCATCTTCAAATACGAAAATAAATTCAAATAAAATACCAGGTGGTCCAAATCAATACAACAATCATTACAATCAGCAACTACAACAGCAGCAGCAACAGCAATATCAACAAAACTATCAGTCACAGCAGCAGCAGCAACAACAACAACAGCAAAATTATTTGTACAATCAGCAACAACAGCAACCACAATCACCTGCCTACAATAATAATAATCGTGCATACAGTTTTAATCCACTTTTAGGACTTGGTCCTATGGGTGCTATTGGCCAGCCGGCCCAATATCAGCAGGCAACAGCATTGCAAGCAACGCAAGCTCAACAGCAACAGCCTACGCAACAACATTTGAAATATCAACAGTTTCATCAAAAGTCAAATCAACAACAACAACAACAGCAACATAAATTGCAACAGCAGCAGCAACAGCAACAAACTTGGTCGCCTGTTGTGGGTGGCAGTGTTTCTTCCTCGTCTATTAGACAACAACAACAACAAAATGATACGATATTACGTTTGCCTCGTGGCCCCGATGGCACTACAGGTTTTCAAGTGCGCCGGTAACGTGTTGTTTATACTGCTACTGCTGCTGCTGCTGCTTCTGCTAATAAAGAAAAAACTGCTACAGTTTTGTGTTGTCGCTGCCGTTTGTTTTACTTCTAAAACATAAAAACAAAAAAACGATATTTTCGCTAAACCTTACTTAGGTTATTCTTTAAAAATCTAAAAGTTTAGTCTTAATTATGTAACTAAAAAAAAACCATTTTTTTTTTCATTTCATTTAATTGTCTAATCTTGTTTTTTTTTTTTTAACTTGTAAGATATCTGCTAAAGGAAAATTTTCTACCCCCTTGCTCCAACTACACATTTTATTGATTATCTTAACACATTGAGCGTGTGCATCATACATTTAAAAAATTAATTTTATTTTACAATAAATATTTTTTAATTGTTAAATATTTTTGATATGCTTTCTACTTCGTTTTGGGCTACAGTTGAAATCATCATTTTGAAATTATAACCTATTTTTCTTCATTTTTTTATTAAAAAAAATTTAAAACAAAAATTTGTAAACTAAAAACACTCTACTTATTGTATTAAAATGAGAAGAAAACATAACAAATTTTATGATTATAAATAATTATACTTATACAAAATATATTAAACAAAAAGAAAAAGAACAAGTCGTGTTGAAAACTTTTATAAGGGAGTAGGTATGTACATGGAGAAAATAGTGGTTTGGAAAACAGTCTTATTTAAAAATGTATTTTATTTGTTTAATACAAAGGCCATTTACTAATATAATGAGTGAATATATACATACATATATACTGATATTATTGTAAAATTTCATCATTAAAAATATTGTTTTTTTCTTTCGCATTTCTTTTTATTTTTTTGTTTTTTTGTGTAAACAAATTATCAATACTTTTTTCTTTATTAACGTTTTACTGCTGCAATTTATAGACGATTTATTTGCATGCGAAAAACAACAAAATAATAATGATTACGAACTCGAAATCTTATTTACCCCCAATCAACGTAGTAAAGGTTATCAGTAGAAGAAAACAAATATTTTTTAAAAATAAATCTTTTACAGAACAACAGGAAACTTTTGCTAAATTCAACAGGCCACTCTACCCATTTACCAAGTTTCTGTAGGTTCCAGGCCAGGACAGCGGCGATCTGAGGGTCAATCCATTTCCACTAACAAAGTCTATTTATAGGCTCTTGCTTTAAGGTTGACTTGCGGTTTCCATTGGCGATTATATTAGTTGTAAACACTTATCTCTAACTGTCTAACATGGGTGGTAGGAGAAGCTAAGTCAAGATGTTATCGTGACTAGAATGTATGTACATACAGCTATGGACATTAAATTAGCACAAAACTTCATTATAAAAACAGTCAGATTTTTTATAGTATTTTAGGTCTATTCATAATAAAATTTAAACATAGAAACTTAAGATACATATTCTCCTTTAAAAAAAAAAACAAAAATTTTGGCGAAATTGCCAATCGTCTGCTCATTAAGACCTGCAACATATCAAACGCTAGATTTTAGCTGGACAGTACAATAGCACAAATTAAAATTTCTGGAATAAAAATAATATATTTTAATAAATAGTAAAAATATTAATGTTTTCAGTTTATTTGATCAATATTTAGTAGAGTAGCCTCTATTTTCAAGCACCGCGTGGCATCTAAGGGCCAAAGTTCTTTGGAAAAGATTTTTGGGAATCGATTACCAAGCATCCCGTATTCCAATCCACAAATCGTCCAAATTTTTGTACTTTTGTTGAGCAATAGTACATTTCACATCGTTTCAGAGGTTTTCTAACGAGTTTAAGTCAGAACTTTGCGCCGGCCAGTCTAAAACGGGAATGTGCACTTTATAAAATCAATCCTTGCCAGCTTAGATCTGTGTTTGGGGCCACTATCTTGCAAAAATATGAATAAAACTGGAACGTATTAAAAGCTTATTGTTCCGTTTTGTTCTTTAGAATGTCCAAATACTGATAACGGTTCATTTTTTCATTAATTTTCATAATGGGACCTACACCGTACCATGAAAATGCTCCCCACGTCATTGTGCTTTCTCGACCATGCGTTATGATCTTTTGAAGATAGCGTGGATTTAATGTGTGGCATTCTGGCCGTTAAACAACCACTCTACCATCTGGTCCCATACGATTTAGCATTGTTTCATCGCATCCCTTGTGGGTGCGAGCAAACGTTAAACGCTTGACTATATTTTTCTTTTGGTAGAAGTGGCTTCTTTCGGCAAGAGCGTCCAAAGAGATTTCTGTGATTAAGACGTCATCGTATGAGCCTGTCCGATAAATTTAACCTAAATTGAGAGTTAATTTCGTTCAAAATATCGCCTGATGACATGAAAGGCTCCTTCTTTGACTTCTGGACAATAGCACGGTCCACGACTTCGGTTGTTTCCTTGACACGTGGCTTTCGTTTTTTGTTTTTTGCGACATTATTATGTTTGCTTTGAAGGAAATGATCACGTTATAAATCATTTTTCGAGAGCAATTCGAAATTTCGGCAATTTCAGCCAGGTTTTTCCCATCATTCCACAAGTCAACGATAACGAGCTTCTCCTCTGGCGAGCAATCTTTTCAACATCCCATTTTTTAAAAAAATTACTATAAATGCCATAAAATTAAAAGAATATACCATAAGAATAAAAATACTTGAACAAAGCTTGTACCTATGCACGTTGTGCTAATTTACTGTCCAGCTCGAATTTAGCTACTGATACAAATTAGCAGTCAAAACAAAAAATTTTTACGATAACGGCAATATTTTTTGTTAAACAACAGCTAGATGTCATCGTGCAACATTCCAGACCAAAACAATTGGCCTAATTAGGATACAAATGAGAAAAAATTCGCAATCAAACTATATATGAATTTTGTGCTAATTTAATGTCCATGGCTGTATGTATGAATGTATTTTTACAACGGTGTTGACATGCAGCAGTGGTTAAAGTGCTTGGTTATAAACCCTAGCAAACCAGGTTCAAACTCTAAAGGAATGTTTTGTGAATGTTAAAAGGCTAATTTTAATCGCCTTTAAATATTAATCCATTAAATAATTCATTCAAGTAGTCTCCCGCTGACCTGTCGAATATTATAGGAAGGTTAGACAAAACAAAAAATTGAGGCAAAAATATAGGTATTCCGGCTTATAAATTTTAAAAGATTGTAATCAAACCTATTATTCCATAACTTGTTTTTTCGATCGATAATTTAGAAATTTGGAAACTTACCCCAGTTCCCAGAAAATGAGAGTTTTTTTAACCAGGGCTTCTTAGACTTGTTGCCTCTCTGTTAGAACATTGTAGGTATTTTTGTTTTTAAATTTACATCCAACACTTTCATTCATCATATTTTCTTATTTTATTTTTTTTTAAGTTATCACTAAATTAATACAAAATCACTAAATTATCTTTCAGCAGGTCTATATAAACAACATCGAAAGTTTTTTTTTTTTTTTTTTTTACTAATTTTTCCGGCTTTTTTGTAGTTTGGTCATCTCTTTTTCTCTTGCCAATAAATAATTCGCTCTTTTATCAAAATGTTTAGGCAAATCAAAGGGTTTACTATTGTTGTTTTTATTGTATCGCAGCTATACTATATACAGTGCGTAACCTAAAAAATTGTTCATACAAATAAACAGAGAATAAAAGAGAACAAAACATTGCATACATCTGTAGTGAAAAATAAAAACCTGAGTAAATAATATGATCGCAGCAATTGTCAACTCAGTAACAACAGTTTTTGTTGTATGGCATGTGTAAAGATTTGTGTAGGACAAGTGACCGCATGTGATACAGTTTGATCACAGTGAATAAAAGCATAAATAATCATAATTTTATTTGTTATTGTTAGAAACTGAAATGCAATTACTACTGTGTTTTAAACAATAGAAGGATATGTCTGGCATCAATTTTCCTTATAACCATGCACCTAGGGCTGGTAATGACAGCTTACAAGGCCCTGTATTCAAAGTTATTTTGATACTTACAAAATCTAACGTGAGAACCATAATGTCACTTAAAAAAGCAGACGACGTTCACTTGCTCTTCACTGTTATTATCAGTTTTAATATATTTTTACAACAACAACTTCTTTTTCCACACATAAAAGCAATGAGTTTTAAAGCCCAATATCATTATTACGAAAACATATACACGCAGTCAGTCGGTCATTAAGCGTTTAATCACAATTCCCTTAGAAATTCAAACAAATTTATTCGCTGCTAGATTTAGTAAGAATTTGAGCACTGCTCAAACGGGTACTCTCGCGCTAGACTACAAATTTGTCCTCTGCAAAGTTGTTTTGCTTTTAGAAAACGTGTGTCTAAACGCCTAACAAGTAAGATAGCACGTGGGTTTTTTTTTTCTTCTATTAATCTAGAGCGTCCACACGAATAGTTTCTAAAAGAAAAAGTGCGTGATTTTTTTTGTACTGATATTTAAAAAACAAGAAATATTTTATTTTTATTAAACATTTGAAATTTGAAATAAAAAATTTAAAAAGAAAATGCCTTCCAAGGGTAATAAGCAACTGTTGGTTATCGGTAGTGGTGGACGGGAACATGCCATTTGCTGGAAATTATCACAGAGCAGTCAGGTAGCAAAAATATTCGCTTTGCCTGGCAGTTTTGGCATTGAACAATTGGAAAAATGTGAAAACCTTAAGGGTGTTGATGCCAAGAATTTTGATGTGAGTATACATATGTACATACATATGCTAGTAATTAACAAGAATTTTATTATTGTTTTTGTTTTATGCATATAAAATAATTAATTAAATGTTAAAATACGAAACAACAACAACAGATGAAACGAAACGAAATGACAAATTTACTCTCTTTATAACCGGTTTTGAAATGTTTATTATTATCTTTGTATGCACGGTTAGCTAAACTGCTCATATGACATGTGCTGTATGTGGGCAATAAGAAAAATCTCTCGTTTTCATTCATTTACTCTCTTTTGATTCTGTCTGTACGCACACTTACCACGATATACCGGCATTTGAAGGTCAAACAAATCGTTTTATTTACTTAATAAAGATGGCTTACAAAAATTGTTATTAAAAAAGAAATCGTTCGGTAATGTTTTTGTTAATAAACAAATGTTTAATTAATCATATTAGCAAAGTGTTATTAAAAAAAAAATAAGAAAAGCAAGAATTTCTCTAAATTAAACCGCCTTTTATGTGTAATATACATACGTACAGTGTGCAGTAGATAGATAGAAAAATGAGATTAATATTGTGTATATACATACATATGTATGTATGTATGGAAGTGTTTGTTGTTATTAAAAGGTTAAATGACTTTTATGAAGCCTTTATCAATTAGAAACACAAATAAAGCAATTTGTTTCATAAGCGACGAACTACACGAAGTATAATTAATTTGAATATTAAATCCATTTTTTTATACTTTTGTGCTGTGTTTCTGCGCTTAGATGGCCAAAAACAGACCAGCGTCATCCAATAAAAGTAAAAATTGAAGAAGAGGGATTTGAGGAGCCATACTAGAAAACTGCAAAAATCATATTTCGTATTGAAAAAGTCTAACGAACATTGACCAGCGGATTGCGGGAAGAACTCTAATGTCCACTCGATATTGTTCCTCACATTCCTTAGACTTTTTCATCAGTTGTAGTCGTTGTGCTGTTGTAAAAGCTCTGCTGTTGCTGTTGTAAAAGCTCTGCTGTTGCTATTGTAACAGCTCTACTGTTGCTGTTAAAACAACTCGGCTGTTGTTGTGGTTGTGTATTATCGGTTGTTGGGTTCCGTTGTAAGCAGTGACTGAAAACGGTCTTATCTACAAAACGATCTTAGACAAGAGGGTGAAGATCAATAGGCATCTCCCACTGTGGAATTGATGTCTTGTGTCACGAAGGCACGTTTGCATTGATCTAATTGGTATTATAGTCTCACGTCAGGTGCGGAGAATTGAGCTCCAACCGGATCTTGACTGTGTCAGGGCTGACATTGCCTGTCTGAGTAGGAATTTCTCACAGCCAAAGGCAATGTCCAGTGGATGTCCTTCTATGGGACTTATCTTTCATTGTTCCATTGCTATTGCAACGAATTTTCTTCTGCCGAAATAAAGGGAATTTTTCCTGAAAATCATATATTTTTACGTAACACCCGAATTTCACGTTCTTTAGCCGAACTCTAGGTATGTGGAACTTTCTACGGAGATCTTTACTGTCACTTATAATATAAATGGGATTCAAATCTAATGTCCACAAACACTACTCCCTCTTTTCGCCTTTCCATAACCAATTTTCTAGAACCAACACAATGTTGATAGTTAGGTTAGGTTAGGTCGGAGTGGTAGCTCTGATATCACAAAGCTCACTTGAGCACGCATAGCGGCCCGTTGTGATGCCACGGGTGAACGCAGTCCCTGTACTAAACAAGTTCCACTAAAATCAGGGAAAAGGAAGAAGTTGGTCAGCGCAAGGGCTGCACAACAAAAGCACGACTACCCCGCACTGGAAAACCAGCCAGAAAGTTTGATGAACGAAGCTATATCCTTGATGTCAATAGATGATAGCTCCGTTAAGCTGACAAGGAATGGGGAGCCAAATAACCTATATCTACACCTAGCAAGAGACGGGCACTGACAAAGAAAGTGAACAACAGTCTCCTCTTCCTCAGCGGACCTGCATCCACGGCAGAAGTCGTTGAAAGGGAGCCTCATTCTTTCCGCGTGTCTACCCGTGACACAATGACCTGTAAGCACGGCCACTGTAGTCTAGATGACATCACGACCGAGACCAAGTAATCGGTTGGTACGCCTTCTATCCATCTTGGGCCAGGTGAGTCTAGCGGTGGAGCAGGACTCCTCATTGACCCAGGATAGGTTGGCGTCGCGAAAGAACCTCCGCGCAATGGTCAGCTTGACCGAGGCAAGTGGCATGCCCAATTCAACAGAAGTGGATTCCAAAAGGAGCGCACCAGCTCTGGCGAGCTCGTAGGCCCTACAGTTTCCCGGAATTTCACTGTGCCCAGGGACCCACACCAGAAAGACACTGGTGAAGCGCCCCGAGAGAAGGTCGAGACAACGGCGACATTCCTTAACGATCCTAGAGTTATTTACGAAACCCGATAGAGATTTTATCGCGACCTGACTATCAGAAAAGATCGAGACGCGAGTGAAAGGAGCATCGTTGACGAGGATCCATTGAGCGGCCCGGTAAATTGCCATCACCTCCGCCTGAAACACGCTGCAGTAGTCCGGCAGACAGAGAGAAATATTCAGGTCCAGTTTCCCAGAGTAGACACCGCTTCCAACCCGATTATCGAGTTTAGAGCCGTCGGTATATATATCCAGGACTTCCGGGGGGACGACCGTATTAGGATTCCAGTCATCCCTACTCGGAATCAGAGTCGGATAGTAAAAACAAAACAATTACAGCTTGTTAACATAAACTACTCATAAGGGATACATATGTATGTGGTCAGTAACAGACGATTTATTTTCTCTTATGTCATTAAGGTATCTCCTGATGTTATGTGTATTGTCTGTAATCACCTCATGATTGTGATAAGTAGTTAGATGACATACGGCTTTGGTTTCTTCATGGAGGTGATCCACGTTGGTCATCTTAACACAGATAATCGCGATTCTAAGGGCATTGTTTCACGCGTTTTGGAGTTCCTTCCAATTAGTGTTTAAGAAAGAAGTTCTAAACGGAAGTACATAGTTCAGGATCGAGTGACTATTTGCGTTATTGGTATGTGGTCGCTGTGATTTTCTTAATTATTCACCATGAAAAATCTTAAGGTCCTTATTTTTTTTTAATTCCTAAATTGAATTGTTAAGGTTTATTTGAATTTTAAAAACAAAAAGAAATTTTTTTGTTAATGTTTTTATTTTTATTTTTAATTTTTTATCTTAATTTTTTTAATTAATAAATTACACTATGCGACAAAATAAAAAAAATTAAATACACCCGGTTAATCTCATAGTGTAGGTTGTGAGTTTTGTTGAGTAGAACTCAAAAATAGCTTTTTTATATTTCTCGAACCCTCCAAACTTTTTTTATTTGACAAAAACTGTTTTTTTAGACTTTACGCATAAATTTGTGGATTACTCAAACATTTCTTACCCGATTTTCAAAATTTAAATCTTGTTGGAAAGGGGAGAGATGGACCCTTAAAACGGTATACACATATCTATTATTTGACTTAATATGCTATGAGTTTTGATGAGGTAAACTTGGAAAATGCGAATTTTTTTCATATTTTTTCAAGTTTGTCCGTTCATAGTAGCAAACTTTACTTAAAAAATTAAATCTTGTTGGAAAGGGGAGAGATGGACCTTTAAAACGGTATACATATATTTATTATTTGGCTTAATATGCTATGAGTTTTGATGAGGTAAACTTGGAAAATGCGAATTTTGCAAACTTTACTTAAAAAATATGAAATAAGTGATGACATTATGAAAGTGCATTATCTTGTGAAGAGATTGGCATTTCGTTTGATCAAATCGGACAAAAATTACCGTAGTTATAATTCAAATAGTATAACAGTCGTGTAATATTTTTTATATATATGTCATCTCATCAAATGAACTTTTAGTTCAAAAATTTTCAGAATTTTTGATGGATCTTGATTGTTTATTACAAAATGTGTCAATTTCACGTTTGAGCGACTACCAGAAGTTGGCCAATGTTTGCGCAAAGAGAAATAATAATACATATTTGCAAAAAATACAAATATTAGCCGACTTCTGGAAGTCGTGCAAACGTGAAATTGTCACGTTTTGTAATAAACAATCAAGATCCATCAAAAATTCTGAAAATTTTTGAACTAAAAGTTCATTTGATGAGATGACATACATATATAAAAAATATTACACGACTGTTAGACTCTTTAAATAATAGCTACGATAATTTTCTTAACAAGAGAACAGACTTTAAGAATATTATCACTTATCCCATATTTTTTTATTAAAGTTTGCTACTATGAATGGACAAACTTGAAATAATATGAAAAAAATTCGCATTTTCCAAGTTTACCTCATCAAAACTCATAGCATATTAAGTCGAATAATAGTTATATGTACACCGTTCTAAAGGTCCATCTCTCCCCTTTCTAACAAGATTTAAATTTTGGAAATCGGGTCGGAAATGTTTAAGTAATCCAGAAATTTGTGCGTGAAGTCAAAAAAAAAACAGTTTTTGTCAAATAAAACAAGTTTGGAGGGTTCGAGAAATATAAAAAAGGTATTTTTGAGTTCTACTCAACTAACTGAATAACGTGGACTATGTAGTTACTCGTTTGTATTTTCACTGTCGCACCGTGTTATTAATTAATTTTTAATTAATAAATATTATTAATTTTTAAAAATAAAGCCCAATTCTATTTTCATTTAAAAAAATATTTTCTGATAAAACGAAAAATGTAATAAAACTGATATTTTTTTAAATTCCATATAAATACTGCCCAATTTTATTTTAATTTAAAGAAAAAACCAAAACAAAAGAAAATTAATTTTTAACAAAATATCGTATAACATGATTAAATAAATTTTAGAAGAAATTCGTTGGAATAATTCCTTTAAAGTTTAAAATCCTTTCAATTAATATTTGAAATTATATTTCGAGTTGTTGTTGTTGGCCTTTTTGTTGTTGATGCTGTTGTTGTTGCTGTAAGCAGAACGTTTCGTTGTGATAGGAGATGAATAGTGTTGATTCCTATTGTTATGCACCTCACTGGATTTTACCTCACCCGTATAATAGTCTTTCTCAATATAGGGATGAGTGCGTATATATTCCAAGGCTCTGACAATATAATCGGGTATTTGGGGAATATGATCACCCACAGGATGATAGCCAGTTTCATCGGCTACATAAGTGGTTTTAATTTCAATGCCTTCGGGAGATATGTAGGAAGAGGAACCCTGCATGGTACCATCAACGGCACCCTGTTCGGAACGTTTAATGCCATTGGATGTCTCAAAGTCATAGTGATAGGTGCCATCACCTTTCACTTCCACGTCATTGCGTAGGATTTGTGATTCTTTTTCCGAAGAAGATGATGCAGAGTGTGAGACCGAGGGGGATGCCTTGTAAACATTGGTAGAGGCTGCTGCTGGCTGATGATGAGTTTTCCTGGCTGGTTTACTAAACGGTTGAGGACGTGCTGTATAAGCCGAGGTTAAGGCCAATGTGGATACTAAAATTAAACACTTTATCGACAAGAAATAAAATTTTTTTTTGTAATTAATTTTTTATAGTTTATGGATAATGTTGTGTAGTAGCACTTTATTTTTATTTTTTTTTTTTTATAAAAATTTATTTAATTTTTAATATTGTTTAACACTTACAATGATGGTTTTCATTTTTATTTTTATTTGTTAATAATTTTTTGCTGTTTCTTGTTCAATACTTAACTCCAAACTGCTGGTTAAATTCTTTACTCTTTAGGTTTTTATAAAACCTAAAAAATCCATTAAAATCCATTGCTGGCCATAAATTATAATCCATATAAAATGGTTTTTTTTCTCTCTCTTTCGGTTTATATTTATTTTTTTTTTTGGTAGGAGGTCTTCTTATTTTGGTACCAAAAAAAAAAAAAAAAAATTAAAAAAATTTTTGTTAAAATCTTATTTTTGAAATCAACACACAGACTATGTCTCTTCATTATAATTTTTTTAATTTGAATTTTTTTGCTTAAAAAGTACAATGTTTTCAAAACTTGTTGATATTTCATAGTAAATTTTGCTTTTTTTTTTTTTTTACTTAATCTCGGTGTTGTAGCCTTTATTAATGACAATCTTTTTTTGTTGTTTGTGTTTTTGTTTTCTTTAAGGAAATTTGCATATAAATCGGTTTTTATGTGTATTACATACCATAACGGTAATAAACATTTGCCCTTTATGGTAAAACATCTCATTTCTTACGTGTTTTTTAAATTTAATTTTTTTCTTATTTATTGTTTTTGTTTTTGTTATTTTTGTTTTTATTGGCTTTTATTGCCATGATGCCATGATGATGATTCGTTCTCACCGTGTCAATGTCAATGTTAATGTCTATTGTACGTATGTATGTATGTACGTAAATGACTGTTCTGTTCTGTTTTTTTTTTTTTTTTTTAATTTTTAATTTTAAATTTTGTGTTCTATTCACATAGGAATGTGGTCTAACAAATTAATTCTGGTTGAGAAGAAAATTACCAAAATTCGTTGCAATAAATTAAAGCGTTTACTCTATATTTGGTAGTGGCGGATCTCATCTGTCATGTCAACAACTATTTTTATTGAAACCAAATTTGAGACAAAAACTAATTAAACATCGTTATATGAAAAGAAATGTTTTATTTAAAAAATATTATATAACTTTCAATATGTAGATGTTAAAACAGCTTAAGATTGTATTGTAAAAAATATTGCAACAGAGAGTTGCATCTTCTTTAAGCAGTTTTAGGTTGATGTTGTCTTTAATGTGTGTCTGAACTCAACTTTATCTGGATAGACTATACAGTAAGACCCCGCTTAACGCGGGGGATACGTTCTAATAAGTTCCAGCGCTAAACGAAACAGCGTTAAATCAGGTAACTTAACCCATTAACGCCTGACCCCAGAACCCGTGGTCCGATTTCGGTGAAATTTGGCACAAATAGTATTTGGAGTATTTGTATTGATATGAATATTTTTATTTTTTTTTTAAGTGTCGTGGGGGCCTTTGTAGGGCATGGGTATTTTTCTACCCACTTCGGCATAAGTGTGTTCTAAAATAAAATTTTTTTTCTTTATTATATGGCGACTAGACAACATAGTTAAGCTATTTTTGAGAGTTTTATTGAAAATAACACGTTTGTGACAATAATAATCCTGACAAGAATGATAAATTTGCTAAAATTACACCATTGAACACTGCACTGAATAAAAAATTCATGCAATTTGGCATATTTTCTCATAGTATTTCTGTGGATGAACAGATGATCGCATATTATGGTCGCCATTTGGCTACAAATACTGGGTGTTGGCTTCTATGACAGGATATTGTTATTCCTTTATCCCATATGCTGGCGCTTCTGCTAAAAATAATGCTGACTACGGCCTTGGAGATAACGTGGTACTACGACTATTAGAGAATATTTCAGATCCAAGTCAATATAATGTTACATTGGACAAGCCATAATTTATTATGTACATTATCTCGAAAAGGTTATTTTGCAACAGGTATTGTTCGAGATAATCGGAGCAATCACGCATTGCTGGATGATATTAAATTGATGAAAAAGAAACCTCGCGGTTCATCAGATTTTTGCTTTGACAAACAACAATATTATCGCAGTTTTCTGGAACGATAACTCGGTAATTACCTGTACACATATTTATTATCATGTTATACCTATGTATGTGTATATTTTAAATCTTTCTGAAGGTGGTAACTGTGATGTCTAATTTTTTGGGTGCAAAACCGATGTGCAAAACCAAAAGATACGACCGTAAACATCGCATGATGGCTGTCGTTGAACAACCATACATAACACATGCATATAATCAGCGAATGGGTGGGGTTGACTTATTCGATAATGGCGTCTACAATTATCGTATTATAGTCCGCGGAAAAAAGTGGTTTTGGCCTATTATTGACGCAGCTTTGGTAAACGCATGCAAACTACACTGCTTGTGTGATGTAAAGGTTTGCCACCTATGAGCCAACTCGATTTTTGGGTTAGCGTTGATAAAAATTCGTGAAAATCGGCGCCGTGATGGAAAAGTTGTCACAAATTCGCAGCAAATAGCAAAACACACTGACAAATTTGACCACATGATTGATAAAATTGAAAAACACTGTCGCTGTGCGCAATGTGGTGGGAAAACAGAGTACGGTTGTGCAAAATACAGTTTGAATGTGAATCTAAGAGATTCTTTTGCACGGGACTTCATGCCGGAACTACCAAAAATATAAAAAAATAGAGAAAAATAAATGATTTGAAATGTCTATTTGAAATTAATTTTTAAAAGTTTTATGAAAAATATTTCATACCAATGCCTAAGTGGGTTATTTTATACCCATGTCATTTAATCGCACCTGTAGCTTAGGTAAGTAGACCAATTCAAGTGAAAGTATTTTTGTCGGGTAGAAGATATATTATATTACATGGCATCTAAAGGTTTTTCTGAGAATATCATCCATACATATTCCAAAGATGTTCTTTCTACAAAATTTTGATTTTGAAAAATTCGTGATCTTCGTGCCTTACTAATTTTTTTTAACCGTTCTATGTCTTCTTTATTCGTTCTTAAAGAAACGTTTGGGTTCTCGTTCAGTTGGGTCGAGATAGAATTTTTTAAAAAAACTTATTTTTTTGGGTATTTTTCTACCCATTCGGCGTTAATGGGTTAACGCGTACATTTGTAAATACATTGCGATTTCTGAAAATACAGTTGAAATCTTTATTCTGGACAGACTAACAAAAGAGCGTTAAGAAGATACATAGTATACACTGTCGCTATATAGTGTACCGCTTTTGGTTGATGCATGGCCGTTTCATTTGCGAACATATAAGGGGTGATTTTTTAAGAGCTATAGGAAAATTTTTCAAAAAAAAAAAAACATAAAATTCAGAAAAATTCATGAAATCTTTATTTGAATCGATAGTACGGTCCATATAATTTAATGTTTGAAGATTATTTCATGCAAATGTCGACCGCGACTGCGCCTCAAATGGTCCATCCGCTTAGTTCAATTTTGGCATACTCTTTCCAACATTTCGGCCGGTATCTCACGAATAAATGCTGTCAATGTTGTCTTCCAATGCGTCAATTGAAGCGGGCTTGTCTGTATAGACATGAGCTTTAACATAGCCCCACAAAAAATAGTCTAAAGGCGTTAAATCGCACGATCTAGGCGGTCAATTGACCGGTCCCGAACGTGAAATAAAATGTTCACCGAACTCGCCTCTCAATAAGTCCATTGTTACGCGTGCTGTGTGGCATGTGGCACCGTCTTGTTGAAACCACATGTCATGCAAGTCAAGCTCTTGCATTTTGGGCAAAAAAAAGTTGGATATCATCTCACGGTAGCGCTCACCATTCACAGTTACGTTACGATTCGCAGCATCTTTGAAGAAGTACGGTCCAATGATGCCAAATTCAATGATTTGCAAGCGTTGTTCGTTTGTAAGACGATTCATGGTTAAATTATAGGCCAAACTGAACATGTTTGACAGTGAAACAAAACACGAAACGTGCGTGAGCCAAAAAGATAATAGCTAAAAAATTACCCGTTACAACAAGTATCAATTCAGTGTGCGATTTAGAGGAATCCCAATACTACCGCGTAATACTGAAACAGCGTTAAGCGGAGCAGCGTTAAGTGGGGTCTTACTGTACAAATATTGGTATTGAAAAGAAGAATGATAACGTCAAATAATAAAAAATTTGGAAATTGTTAGAATGTCGATCTAGAAATCTAATTGTATTGTGAATCCACGGAAAATACTCTTCTTTTTACATGAAGCAACATACCAATATCACCCGCGATATATTTTTTACAATTTCGTACAAATTTGGAAACCATTTTTTCCATGTGAGTACTTTTTCTTCGTCCCTAAGAATGCCTATTCCGAAAATTTAAGTTCGTAAACTTGGTTTGTGGTTCCATTATTCAAGCATTGTTAATGACGTCATTTTCTTTTCTTTTGATCTAAAAGTCAACATTTTCACTTTTGCACAATTTGTTGGGTTTTATCTTTACATTTATTTTGTTATAGCCTGTTGGGAACCATTACTGTTAGTTACATGGTACTCGACACATTGAATCCTTAGTAGTTTTGGGTAGGTGCTGATGAATCTCGATTAAAGGTATTTCAATTTTAACAACTATAAAATAGAATGCTGAATGAATGTCCTTTTTTTTTATTGGATTCAGGACATTTTCGTGCATTGTAAGTGTCTGGGAGTTTGTTGAAGGATATTAAATTAGATCTCAATTACATCGGGTCCGTCATCTAACGTTTTTTTTTCAACTAGTGCTTATTTCGTGAATGGTAACACTTAGCTCATGTCTGATTTGACAGATAATTAGTTTTATCCTTTCGCTGAACGAATATGGTTGTGTATACGCTTGAACAACGCTGGGAAATATTGCGACATTACTTTGAAAATCATGGTAATGTTGCAGAATACAAAACATTGCAAAACATAGTCAATGGCGATCGTTATCGGGCCATGTTGAACGAATTGTTGTTCACAAAAATTGAAGAGGAGGATATTGGCAACATTTGGTTTCAACAGGACGGCGCTACGTGCCACACAGCCAAAGCTACACTCGATGTTTTGCGCCCTGTTTTTGAAGATCGCATTATCAGCCGCAGAGCTGATGTCGTTTGGCCACCTCGGAGCTGCGATTTGACACCGTTGGACTATTATTTGTGGGATGCCGTCAAAGATCAGTGTTACGCCGACAAGCCAGAGACAATTGATGCTTTAAAGGACAATATTCGTGAAGCCATTAGTGAAATACAGCTGCACACAATCGATAATGTGCTTAAAAATTGGACCGATCGTGTAGGCTACTGCATGGCCAGCCGAGGCAGCCATTTGAATGAAATTATTTTCCATTATTAACCGGAAGGATTGTACTTTCAAATAAAAAAAGAAATTTGAGAAAATATTCAGTAGTTTTTTTTTAAAGCATTTTCAAAAAAAAAAAAAGTTATTTGGCGGACCCATTAGATTGGAGCACAGTTGTAGCATCTTCTAGGCGTAAATATTTGTTATTTTGTAGAATTTTAAGGCCCTAGCTACCTCTGTGTCTTCTAATGAGAATGAGCAGAACGGATTTGTCTCTCTAGGATTCCGGGGCATATTATTGTAACTGGGAACAATATAATTGACGTTCTTGCTACCTCTATCCACTCATAAAGACATGTTAGGTTAGAAGCTGAGCTTTGGAAACATAGATCGAAATGTTGCATTTCCAGGAGCCTTAAGACGTCTATCGGCGATGGTAGAAACGCTATTGGGGTTATAAAACTTCAGTGTGAGACTAAGGCTCAGAGTTAGATACAAACGAGACTATTGCAGAATATGTGGATGATAGAGATGACGAAGAAGTCGCCATAGTCTAGTAGGTAGTGTATTGGCTTATGAGACGTAAAGCCCGGGTTCGTATCCCAGGACGGGCATCAAAACGTAAATATGAAAATATTTCTTCGACGATTTCCTCTCAGCAGATTTCTGGCAAAAACTCTGAGAGTGAATAAACTTGCCATGAAAAAGTTGCTCAAAAATCTGCCGTTCGGAGGCGACGTTAAACTGTAGGTCCCGCCAATCATGTATAAAATTAACGCACACAACATGAGTGGTGTGAGAAGCTGGGCCGTAATACTGACTGAAGGGTTGTAACGGCCAATTATGTATGTATGTGTGGATGATAGAAGAAGTTTGAGACTGCAGAGCACTTCTCCCGCTACTCATCAACCCTTGGTAGGAGAAGAATGAATACACTGGGTAGAAATTTCTTAAAGAGCTCTGTGGTGAGACAACATTTAAGCTCTCCTCAGGCTTATAATAGGCTTTATGTGGCCGAGGATTGTACGCTCATCCTCTCACAGCTGATTAATCGCTTCTCCGACAGCTTTAACTTGATTTTTATTCGCATTCTCACAGACTTGTAACCTTTTTTTTGGGGATACATTGTATCAAAATGGTTAAGCAACTAAATCTACCGAAATTTATATAATAGAGTGCAACGAAATGGTTGAGAAGTGGTTAAGGAAATTCTACTTGAAATTTATTAACCAGAAAGAAATCATTTTGAATTATTATTTGGAATATTAACATATGCGCATGCAATCGATAAAAAGTTCTCGATAATAAAAGAAAAAAGCATGTACTGTGAGCGTCAAAAGAAAGTGTACAATTCAAAAAAATATACATTAATAAATTACCGTTAATTTTTTTCAAATTATTTTATTACCAGTTTTTAAAATTGAAACAAGAAGAAAAGAATTAGAAAATTTTGGAAATATTGTAAAATTTTTTCGGGCACTCTCCTTAAGTGGAAAACTTGAGTTGAGATTGTTAGAATTTTATCCATAGTGTACACTTTCTTTTGACGCTCACTGTATATTACGTTCTCCACTAAATATTTACACGTTTAAGGTGCTATAAAAATAGATAAACGTCTTAAGAATGGTTTAAACAAATGTATTGTTGGCGTATCACTAGAAAACAAGGTTAAAATCTAATTTTTTTTTTTTTGTTCACAATTCATTTCTTAAAGTTCACACACGGGCATAAAGGGTGTGTACAATAAACAGATCACGGTGATAATACTACACTACACTACACACTACTACTACTACAAACCGAAATAAATTTTATGAATTAATCGTTTTCACAAATGATTTATTAACCAAACAGGACTTGAATGGCAATGAACTTTTATGCTTAAAAAAAAAAAACATATTTTTTCTTTTGAAAGTTTTTTTTTTTTCAACGTTTTTAATAAGTTTTCTGTTCCTTACTTCATTTCATTCTCTCTTTTACAGGCCATTGCCAAGTGGTGCTTAACGCAGAAAATCGATTTGGTTGTGGTGGGCCCTGAGGATCCTTTAGCCAATGGCTTGGGAGATGTTTTGAAAAAGAACGGCATACGTTGCTTTGGTCCAGATCAGCAGGGAGCCCAAATAGAAGCGGACAAAAAGTGGGCCAAAGATTTTATGCTGAGACATCATATACCCACAGCACGCTATGAATCGTTTGTGGACTGTGAAAAGGCCAAGGAATTCATTTTAAAGTACAAAGTCTTTACCAAATAATGGGGAAAACTGAAATTAATTTTTGTTATCTATTTATTTCAGTGCTCCTTATAAAGCTTTGGTGGTTAAGGCAGCTGGTTTGGCAGCCGGTAAAGGTGTGGTGGTGGCTGCCAATCCCAAGGAGGCTTGTTTAGCAGTGGATGAAATTTTGGGCAACAAAAAATATGGTTCTGCCGGCGAAACTTTGGTAATTGAAGAGCTGTTGTCTGGCGAAGAAGTTTCCGTTTTGGCTTTTGTAGATAATAATACCGTACAGGCCATGTTACCTGCTCAAGATCATAAACGTTTAAAGGAAAACGATGAAGGACCCAATACTGGTGGTATGGGTGCCTATTGTCCTTGTCCTTTAATTAAGGAGGCAGACTTGGAATTGGTTAAAAGGGAGGTACTGCAACGTGCTGTTGATGGTTTAAAAAAGGAGGGTATTGATTATAAAGGTGTATTATACGCCGGCTTAATGTTAACCCCCGATGGGCCAAAGACTTTGGAATTCAATTGCCGCTTTGGTGATCCCGAAACACAAGTTATTTTGCCTTTATTAGCTTCAGATTTATATGAAGTTATGTCTGCCTGTTGTGAAAATAAGCTGGCTGAAGTGCCTCTGAAATGGCATAATGGTGTTAGTGCTGTTGGTGTAATAATGGCCAGTGCTGGTTATCCGGAAACTTCAACCAAAGGCTGTGTTATTGAAGGTAAGTTGCTAGAGGCTATAAAATTAAGAAACAAATTAATTCCATTCCTTCAAATCATTGCAGGTATACCCTCCAATACCCCTGAACAACTGGTTTTCCACAGTGGTGTAGCGGTAAATAAGGAGGGAAAATATGTAACCAATGGTGGTCGTGTTTTAATTGCTGTTACCTTACGCTCGGATTTGAAACAAGCTGCTGCAGATGCTACCAAAATCTGTCAAGGCATTACATTTTCAGGTGCCGGAGCCCAATATCGCACTGATATTGCACAAAAAGCCTTCAAATTGTAATTATTTCAAACAGCCTTTTTGGAAACACTCAATAAAATATTACTTTTCTATTCTCTTTTTTATAAAACTAATCTCCTTAAACTCTTCTTCTATTTTGGTTTGAATTCAGCCAAAAAGCATCTCAACCTTCTTTATCATACAAGGATAGTGGTGTTGATATAGATGCTGGCGATGATCTTGTGCAACGCATCAAACCTTTATCGCGTGGCACACAACGCCCTGGTGTTATGGGTGGTTTGGGCGGCTTTGGTGGTCTGTTTAGGCTTAATGAGGTAATATTTCCTCTCAAGTAAAAAAAAAAAATAGGTTTCCATTGCAAATAATTTTTCTATACTGTCTTCCAGTTAAACTACAAAAATCCGGTAATATGTGAGGCCACCAATGGGGTGGGTTCCAAGATTCCATTAATTTTAGCAAAAGGAATTTATGAAACATTAGGTTACGATTTATTTGCCATGTGTGCCAATGATGTTTTAGAATCAGGTGCGGAACCGGTAGCCTTCTTAGATTACATAGCCTGTGGCAAATTGCAAGTACCTTTGGCCGCTCAAATTGTTAAGGGTATTTCAGAGGGCTGTCGTGATGCTAGATGTGCTTTAGTGGGTGAGTTGAAATCGGCTTAAGAAATTATTTCTCCACAACTACTACCTGCATTATTTATAAAACAGGTGGCGAAACCGCTGAAATGCCTTCAGTTTATGAAGTGGGCAAATATGATGTGGCTGGCTATTGTGTGGGTTTGGTTGAAAAGGGTTCGGAATTGCCTAAATTTGAACAATACGAAGAAGGCGATTTGCTTATATCTTTACCCTCAACGGGCTTACATTGTTCTGGTTTTAATGCCATTCTAACTGCTTTAGCCAATCACAAAATAGATCTTAACCAAGCGTCTGAATTTGGTGATGTCAGCAAATCCTTAGGTAAGCTTTTGCTTCAGATATTTTTGAAGGAATTTGATTTAAATTAAATTTCTATATCTCTTAGGCCATAATTTAGCTGTTTCTTCACGCATTTATGTATTGGAAGTGCTGCAATTGTTGCGTTCCCAAAAAGTTAAAGCAGTGGCTCACATCTCTTCCGGTTTAATACCCAATGTTGCTCGCATATTGCCTTCAAAATATGAGATTTCTTTGGATTTTGGTGATTTAAAAGTACCTGAAGTTTATGCCTGGTTGGCTGGTAAATTGCAGCTTTCCGCCAATACTTTACTGGATAATTTAAATTGTGGCATAGGCATGGTTTTGGTTGTACCTAAGACTTGTACCGACTGGAAATCAATTAAGGGTGCTAAAGTTTTGGGTGTAATTAAAAGAAAAATTGCCGCTTGTCCCCAGAAAACTCAAATTGAAGTTAAAAACTTTGAAGAAGCCTTAGAAAAGTATGCCAGTAAATTTGGTCCGTTGGGCGAAAACGAACTACTGGAGCCAAACTATCATGATTTGCAGGGTTCTTTAATAGTGAATTCCGAACAAAGGCCAGAACTGCATATTGCCCAAAATGGCAGGCGTTTGACTGAAGTGCCGAAAACGTTTAAGGATCCCATATTGATTATGGGCACCGATGGTGTAGGCACCAAAATTAAAATTGCCCAACAAACCGGACGTAATTCAACTGTGGGCATTGATCTGGTAGCCATGTGTGTCAATGATATTTTGTGCAATGGTGCTGAACCCTTTACGTTCAGCAGTTATTATGCTTGTGGAGAGTTAAAGGAGGATTTGGCAGAGGAAATCGTAGATGGTGTTGTAGAAGGTTCACGCCAAGCCGGAGCCAGTTTAATAGAGTCTCATATTACTGAAGTGCCATTGTTGTACAAGCCCGAGGTTTATGATTTGGCTGGTTTCTCATTGGGTATAGCTGAAAATGAACGTATTCTACCTCATACTGATAAGATACAACCGGGCGATGTACTAATTGGCCTGCCTTCGTCTGGTGTCCATAGCAATGGTTTTAGTTTGGTGCATGCTGTTATGAAATTGGCTGGCGTAACGTTTGACGATATTGCTCCATTCAGTGGCTTAACATTTGGTGAAGAGTTTCTGCGTCCCACGAAGATTTATGTTAAAGCCTTACGGCCTCTTATTGAGCAGGGTTTGGTTAAGGCAATGGCCCATATAACGGGTGGTGGCTTAACTGAAAATATACCACGAGTTTTAAGACAGAATTTGGCGGTACAATTAAATGCTGAAGATTTTGTTATACCACCGGTATTTGCCTGGTTGGCCCAAGAGGGCAATGTTAAGAGCACAGAAATGCAAAGAACATACAATTGTGGTTTGGGCATGGTTCTAGTGGTGGATCCTCAACATGAACAAAAAGTTTTGCAACTTTTGCAATACACTGAGCGTGCATCTAAGGTGGGTGTGGTCAAGCAAAGGGAATCTCTTAGAGCGCCCCAAGTAATTGTGGATAATTTTGAGAAATGTTTAAAGAAAACCCAAAAAGTTATTAATTCGTCACGCAAACGTGTGGCTGTACTGATATCGGGTTCCGGTACTAATCTGCAGG
Organism: Sarcophaga caerulescens; assembly: GCA_927399465.1. Taxonomy (NCBI): domain Eukaryota; kingdom Metazoa; phylum Arthropoda; class Insecta; order Diptera; family Sarcophagidae; genus Sarcophaga; species Sarcophaga caerulescens. The sequence goes on from OV656866.1 coordinate 106,850,314, forward strand.
CTTTAATAGAAGCATCTAGAGATTCTTCGCAATGTTTAAATACCGATATAGTTTTGGTTATATCCAACAAAGCCAATGTTAAGGGTATAGAAAGAGCAGAGAATGCTGGCATTCCTAGCATAGTTATAAACCACAAGGATTTCAAAACACGCGAAGACTTTGATAATGAAATGTCCAAACATTTGCTGGCCTACAAAGTGGATATTGTTTGTTTGGCTGGTTTTATGCGTGTCCTTAGCGAACCATTTGTTAAACAATGGAAGGGTAAACTGCTTAATATACATCCGTCTTTGCTGCCAAAACATCCTGGTTTACATGTACAGAAAAAGGCTTTGGAAGCAGGCGACACAGAATCTGGTTGCACAGTGCATTTTGTAGATGAAGTAAGTTTTTAATTGAAGATTACTTTACGATAAAAATTACTTAAAAAAAAAAATATTTTTTACAGGGTGTTGATACCGGTGCCATTGTAGTACAATCCTCAGTGCCTATACTGCCTGGAGATATTGAAGAAACTTTAAGCCAACGTATACATATAGCAGAGTATTATGCTTTCCCCAAAGCCTTGCGTTTGGTGGCCTGCGGTCTTGCACGCTTAAACAAAGAAGGCAAAGTTATATTTGCCCAACATTAAATGCCTCAACTGTTATAAAAAGACGAAACATTTTAAATAAATTATATATTCTAGTGTATAAAATATAAATAGAATAGTAGCTTAAGTTAATCAACACGACCTTGAAAATAAATACAAATTAACCAAAAATATTATTTATTTGGAGTTTTAAATAAAATATATCACATTTCTAAACGAACTAAAAACAAAAAATTTAAATTAAAAACTCATTAAAACCAAGAACCCAGAAAGGATAATAAATCCGTTTTGTTTGCTTGATTGGCAGCAGCATTTGTACTATTATTGGCTGTTGCAGGTCTCTTTTGATTTTTAACAACATCCGGATCTTTGAGTATCTTTTCCGCTATTGTATTAAGATTGACACGAAAGAATTGATTTTCTATAATGGGCACTATCAGGTTATACTTGTCTATGCTTTTATTTATTTCCTTAACATCATATTCATATCTCTTTAAAACCTGTTGCCATTTTTGATTTTCCGTTTCGCTTAAAGGAAATTCACTAAAAAACGCACGCTCCTCTTGTATAGCCTTTCTAAGCTGTTTCAAAGCCTCGCGTATATCCCTTTGCAAGGTAATCCATTCCGGTGTAAAACCATTGTCTATTAGAATTTTATTTAACTTATGCGTGGTGAAATCTAAATAGGGATTTTGTTGTTGAGCCACGGTCAATGGTTTGCCAGCACCGGATAGATTATTAAAATCCCCCTTTGACATGGCTTCTTGTATGTAATCCTCTACTAAACGATCAAAGCCGTATTTGGTCTTAATGGCATGATTTTTATAGAAACTACCCTTTTTCATGACAGTTTTCTCTCCTGCCTGAGACTTGTCAATGCGATGTTTTAAAACACGTTCTTGGGCTTTCATAGCTTTGATTTGTTGGTATTGTTTTTGACGCTGATAGGGATTACCCACCCCTAGGCCATCAAAACTCAGGTACTGTCTATGTTGCGGTGCCGTATGCTTTATGTCGGGCACCTCTTCCTCCTCGTCCTCATAGATACCACGACGATTTTTAGCAAATTTTTCCTGTAACAATTTAAAAGCCTCATCCACTTCTTGGAATCTTTCCTCAGAGGCTTCTGGCAAACCTGAATCAGGATGGACTTTCTTTACCAAGTCAATGTACGCCTTACGTATGGTGTTTTGATCTGCTGTATCTTCTACTCCCAAGATGCGGCAGCATTTCTAAAAAGAAAATTGATAAGGTTTTCACAGCCATTCATTTGTGTGTCCCACGTATTGCAATTGTTTGAACAACTGAAAACAATACAATTACAGTCTTACCCTGTATAATTCAATACGTTTGATATGCATACCCCTTATAGTCCTCAGACAGATGGACATTTTTAAAACCGGCATCTTCAAGGCAAACATTTTTTATGTAATTTTTTTCTTTTATATCCTCACATTTAATTTTTATGACGTTCTCTATTTTATGGTTGCTTTACTTTAATATCTGTATATACATATGGTATGTATATAATATAATTTATATTTATTGTTAGTTTTGTAGCCCTATTCCTTGTTTATCGTATTATTTCGCATATTGTTTTATTTTGTAATGAATTGCATACAAAAGCATGAAAATGCGCATTTTTTGTTAAAAAAAAAACACTGCAAAACAGCTGACTTTGTTTACAAATAGAGATGCAACAGTGCTGCCATATATTTCGTGAGGTTTTTAAAAGAAAGTGATGCCAAAAGACAATATTGCAACAGCATTGGTTATAATATTAGCATTACACTTTCTTACCTGGGCAGGGGAAATATCGTTACCCTGAGCTTACGAGAATGCCAACGCCACTGATAGCGATAGGGAGGCGGAGGCTCTTCTTTGCGTATTGAGTACTAAGGAGGGAATTATCTTTACCGATACCGAACAACATCCTGACCAACACAAACAAACGCATAAACAAAAGTAAAAATAACCATTTAAATTTAATCAATGAAAAACATAGATTACTGGTTACCCTAGACAAATGCCAGCTGTTCATTATCTATTTTAAATGGGAAGGAAAAACAACAGATGTTGCAGCTTATGTTACAAAAGATCAAACAATTAAATTTAATCATTTCAAATACTAACAATCTGGCATCACTATCTTAGTTTAATATTTCAATAGGAAAATGACAACTATTTTCTCTCAGTTCTCCATTGACAGCGCGAATGAGAAGACGTAATAAGAAAACATAAAATAAGAAGAGAAAAACACCGAAACAATAAAACACGCAACTAAAAAAAAAAGAAAATTAAAAATCAAGTTGATTATATATCTATTAAATTAATGCCAGAAATTGCAATTTAATTAAACAAAATACAGTAAAATAAGAAAAGTATTGTATTAAAAGAAAGAAATAATGTCAGAAAAGAAGAGATCCCGTAAACGTAAGGTAAACAAAAAGATTTTCTGATAAAAATTTTCACACAAAGAAAAAAAGAAAATGAAGGAAAAATATGTTACAGAAAAAAATTCCTTTTCTTTTTTTTTTTGGTACAAAGTGGTGTCTTAAATATGTGTTTGTGTGTCAATGTGTACATATGAAAAGGTAAAGGAAGATCAAGAGAAAGACAAAAGAAAGTGATGACGGTGTTAAACATATTTGTTATTAAATTTTAAATTTCCTGATATTTTTTTTTCAATTAAAATGAAGATTTCGTTATTATTCTTTGACATTTTAGTGATAAATTAATCAAATTAAAATGAATTCTCTTAATACCGCTCTGAAAAAACATGAGATTTTAAAAGAGCGGCATTGAAAACGCAAGAGAGGTTTTATCAGTTACATACACTATCAACGAACACATTGTTTTTTGTTATTGTTTTTTCTGATATCTTTGTTGTTGTTGTTTTTTCCGTTTTTATTTTTCATTTCGTATTTTCTTTTTACGTATAAATTAAAGTTCATCTTTTTTTTTTTTGATTGTTATTCATATTGCTTGTGTATGCATGTGTGAGTTTTCTTTAAATGCAGTTATTCATTGGAACAAAAAAAATATACAAATTAAATACGGAATTCTGTAATTGTTCGTTAAATTTTTATGTTTTAAACTGTATCGCATTGCATTGTTTTGGGAAAAATTATGAAAAAAGTCACCCCCTACCAAGTGTTTTCCCCTTCAGTGATACTTATTTTCATGCTAATGCGTGGGTTAAGGATTTCCGTTGTGGTGGGTAAGGGTGTCTTTGGTAGGTGGTAAGCAGCTCTATAATTAAACCCAAAATGTCCACCCTTCTGAGATCGGGTATTTATTTTGTGGTTTTTAATATTTCCGTTATTTTCCTTTAAACTTTATTGAACTGTGAGAAGCGCATACGAGGTATGTTGGAAATAATGAGTCCTTTTACTGCACCTTTCAAAATACAAACACCCCTTTAGATGGAATACAGTTGTGTCTAAAGTATGAAGCCCTTCTGATACAGTTATTGGCTCTTTTAGGCGTGCAATGCACAGTTTATCTTCTTTTTTTTGTGGCCACTTTTGCCACTTAGTGGACAAAATTGGTCAACGGTAATCGTATCAAAAGGGTCAGAAATCCGCATCATATTTAAACTACAAAGTTAGAACAGGCAACAGGGTCCATAAAGCCCTTACGGAGACATCTTCTGCAGCAGATAAGGAAACTTTAGTAACATCATACAAGGCTATTGCACACTCCTTTTTTAGCTACATATGTATGTGCCTCCTATATGAAGATCTTTCATTAGCAACATATAATGGCGGGTGTTGATGAAAAATACGCTCCGAATCGCAACCGTATGTGTTAGACTTGGAAGCGTTAGTCACTTCCGTGAGAAAAGCCTCCTGCCAGATAGCATAATGTGTTATTGATCAGACAATATTAACCCTACTCTTATCTCTACATTCGTCTAAAGATCCCGATTTCAATTGGGATCTGCCCGGTTTGTGCCCAAATTCGAGTATTGCTGATAATGATTGGCCAGAGAAACTACTGGATTCGTCTTAAGCATTAGCTGACAAAAATCCTGGTTGTCTTGAGAACACAATGAGCTGGATTTCATGCTTCGTATCTACACAAGGCAACCTACATCACACAATTGCTAAAATTCTTCTACTCAGTTTGTAGCAAAATGCGAAATCCACATTGGCCCTGTTAATGTTGTTCTCAACGTCCTCTCTAGAGCCATCGTTCTTTGTAGTAATGTTCTCAAGTTAGCAAAATGACCGAACGTGTTTTCTATCTGCTCCTGTTGTACTGTGAAGTTGTTGATATTTTCCGGATTAAATCTCCTGGCCTTTGTTTTGGGTATATCCTAACCGGTTCAGCTTTCAGCTATTCACACAGTTTCATTGAGTTCTGCATTGTTTAATAGCAGACTTAACATAACTTTCGCCATAATACTGTCAATGATGACGTTGTAAAAAGTAAAAGCGATAACGGAAGCCTTGGCGGACTTTGACAATCACAATTATGGAATTGCTTGTCGTATTATTTGGCGTAATGCTGCAGGTTGCCCTCCTATACATGGATCCAATTAGTAATAGGAGTTGCTGTGGTATCCCACTCGAGCAAACTACATTCCATAGGTGGAATGGTTTAGGGGACCGCATGTTTTATCCTACTCGATGCATATCAGATATTTGGGCTCCGGTCCCTTTTTTATTTTATTTTATTCCCACCGATTTTTCCGAAACACCAAAAAATGTATTTTAAATTTAAACTCAACTAAGCTTTATTAGTTTCGATGGCTGCCAGAAAAGAAAGAAGGAAGGGTGTGGTTTTTAAATATGGCTGTGCGACAAAGTAGTCGACAAAGTAGTTCTTAACGCCGATGCATTGCAGACGGCTTGGGGCGGTGTTGCCACAATACTCCCCCTGGGGGGGGGGAACCTTCGCGGACGATTGACGTGTCTGCCGCTAGATGTTGTTTTCTGTATTTCGGGTGCAAAGGTGACGGAGGTTGAGGTCTTCTTGCAGCTGGGTCTGCTTAGATTCGGGCAATGTGTGATTTTTGATCTGTCAGGAACAGTTTGTGGCAGCGAACTGGTTTCAGTTACTCTATCGGGAACTGGCAGGTTGTCGATGTTGTCATTGCTAGACGAAAAAGCTGGCTTCCGTCGATCAATGTTGATGTTGCATGGTCGCCCACGAACTGAAATTGTAAAGAACTTGTCAAATCGTTTTAGAATTGGGTACATTGGGCCATCGTAAGGATGGGTAAGAGACGGCCGAATCGAGTCGTTGCGGACAAAAACGTGCGTTGAGTTTTTAAGCGATTTTGAAACAAACGCCTGCGGCATTGAATGATAAGCGGTGTGTCGGTGGGTTTGAGTTATTGCATCACTGCTCGAAAATTAGAGACAAAATCGTTAGTCGAGTCAGAGATCTTAACTTGATTAAAAAAATTCTCCCGGAATTTTTAACGTTGAACCGTATACTAGTTCAGCTGGCGATGCCTTCAAATCTTCTTTGAAAGAAACCCGTAGTCCAAGCAAAATTATTGGCAAATGGTGCAACCAGCGTTCTGAATTGTGGCACAAAATGGCTGACTTTAACGTGCGGTGCCACCTCTCAATGATGCCATTGGACTGTGGATGATAGGGTGTAGTACGAAGATGTGTTGTACCGATTGTACTCATTAACTCGGCGAAAACTGAGGATTCAAATTGACGGCCACGATCAGACGTAATACGCGCTGGAACACCAAACCTGGATATCCATTGTGACAAGAGGGCTTTAACGATTTAATAAAGATCGCCATTCCGTGAACGTACGCAGACTATTGATGTGTTTAATGCAAGACTTGTCGAAATGATAATTAGACAGGTGCTTGATGAGTACTTTGACAATCACCTTGGCTAGAATGCTAAGTATACCTCTCTAGTTCCTGTACTGAGTTAAGTTTCATTTCTTTGGAATCTTTATTATTAGATCCTCTTTCATTTTGTCGCTAAGATATCTTGCGATTCAAAACATCTCTATTATCGAACTTATAAGCCGGACACTTACCGCTGTGAACTGTTTAAACTTTAAAGCAATTCCTTAACCCATTAACGCCCAAATGAGAACCATAAACAATTTTTAAAATTCAATCTTTATTTCTAGATTTAAATAATATTTTTTAAAGAAGAAAACAAAAAAACATATTCTAAGTTGTGTTTTTTGAGGTGTACTAAGTTTAGTACAATGGGCGGTTACGTGTGGTATTTTGCAAAACATCCTCTTTCCAAACAAAGTGTTTTCAGGCACTTACAACATGATGTTTTAACTCGATTTGAGCATATGACACGTCGAAGTTGATTTGGAATTTATTGGGGGTTGTGGCCATTATTTTTATTCATCTAAGCTCCAGTACGATCTTTCATTAGGTAATTTATGATACCCGGTAAGTATGAGTATGCTCAAAAATTTACGGAGTTCCTCTTTGGTAAAGATGCTATCGTGCCTATTATTTTGTCCGGCATAAATAGTACTTTGCTTTGCGATAAGCTCTAACACTTCATCGTCAAAAAGCTGCTCGAAAACTTTCAGTGGGGTGGGTCATATCTTTTAAGATTTCCGAAACATTAGCACGCCGGTCTTCAGTATGTTTTTGATCTGGAGGAGATGGAAAAAACAAATATACGGGAGCACATTTTCTCCAACTTGGGGACTCAACACTAGCTTCAATTCTTCTTTTTTTCTGAACATTCCGTGAAGTAGATGACGCGATCGTTTGTAGGGGCTCATCGCGATCGCTACTCCATACATCTTCAACCGTAGGTCTGTAAGTAACCACCTCTATATTACCGGGCACATCTCGAGGTAGTTTATTTTCATATAATTCATCGTCTCCACCTTCCTCTTCGTCAGTGAGAACATCTAAATCGGGTGGCAGCATAACTACATCGTAAGTAACGTTATTTTCATTATCTTGGCTAATAAAGTCACATATTGCCTCTGCCAACTCAAAATAGTTTTTGCTACGTCGGTTCGCCATTTTATATCTTTCAAAGTATTTTTTAATTAATAGCAAGACGGTATTCAAAAAAAAGCAATAAAAAAACCAGGAAAAACTTTTATTCTAAAGCACAATGCCGGGTAAAAAAACGTCTTCACTGTACTATTTTATCTTACCTTTAACACCCAGTGTACTAAACTTAATATGCTATAGCTTATAAAAATTCTATACAAACTAAACCGTTTTATATTGCTTTTATTAGAATGTGATGTTATCCAGTAAATAAACTGCTTTTCAACGTTCTTCAAAGTTAACTGATGTAAAATAAACTAAATAACCATTCAGAATCCCACAAGAAATAAATCGCTAGCCAAAATGGGGATTCCTCTTATTGATATTTTTGAACTATGATTTACAACAGCGATATGGATGTTGCATGTACTCTTACTGATTGGTAGCAAGCGTTTCCAGAATAAAAAACTACATTTTGTAATTTTTACTTCGACTTAAGTTGTGTACTATATATAGTACAGCGAGCGGAAATGGGTTAAGAGATAGCCAGCCCGAATTTTGGAATAAAAAATGGTTGCAGCTCGTTGCAGTATGAATATCCCATCACTAGACATAGTTATTCGAAAAAAAAACTATTCTGTTTTAAATTCTTTTAAATTAAAAATTCTGTATAAATATGCCATCAATATTAATATTTTTATTACGACTGGCTTAACAGAAAAAAACGTGTTTCTAGATTACTTTCCCTTCTCCTCTTTCCTCACTTAAGTTTTGTTTCAATTTATAAATTTTTTCTAAACTGTGTGTAGATGTATTGTAGGAGGCTCTGTATGTTATCAGCTGAATATTTTTGCTTTTGAAGAAAATTTGTTTTAGAAATTCAATGCTAAAAAAAGCAAAAAATATGACGTTTTATCAAATTGATTTGAAGAGCAATAAATGTATTAGAATATCTGTGGCTGTAGCTGTGTATAGTAATGGTAGGGTACTTAGTAATATTGTCTAATAAATAACAGAAATTCAATAAAAATAGATAAACAATTAAGTCAACAATTAGGCAAATATTTATATAGGAAACGTTTATAGTTAAACCCGTTGTATTGTTATTGTTAATATTTTGTTTTGTTTTATAAAAATGTGTCTTAAATGTTAAGAAACCATTTCGTCTGGCTTAAATTTTATTTAAATTTTGTATGCCCAATAGTTTTAAGATTAAATATTTTCATAGCTTTACTCTTTATTTGTACTCTTATTACTCCCTGTTATAGGTTCTTAGGATTCTCTCTTAAGATCGTTATTTTTGTTGCTTTTCAAAACCTCCAAAAAACTATGTTCGAATATGTGCCAATAATGCCAATTTCGACTTTGGAATTCAACGTCATGATTTGATTACTTTTGATTTTATTTTTTTTTTTTTATTAACATTACTTTACGTTTAAGCCACATTCATTAGATATTGTATATAGAGGTGTTGGTGTGTTTCTTTTTTGACCACGTCACTTAAAACTGGTTTCTTTTTGTACTTGATACTCTAGTACATTCTGTATTTTGCAAGATTTCTCGCTCTCTCTCTCTCTCTCTCTCTCTGTTTAGACTCTTTTTATAAAGATTTAAACTTGATTTTTGTATTTGAAATTGTGGCCAGATAATGGGGAAATTGTAGGAAAGAAAATTATCTTCTTCTTCTATATATATAAAAATGAATGTATGTTTGTGTGTACCTTATAGAATCGTAAACTATGCATTTGAACATGTTATGATCTTTAGCAAAGTTGTTGCGCATGAGCCGGGGAAGGTTTCTAGGTTGGTATGACCAATTTCCGACAGGTGGAGCTACTGAAAATTACTAAAAATGAATTAAATCGTAAACTGTGCATTTGATTATGTTATGATCTTTAGCAAAGTTGTTGCGCATGAGCCGACGAAGGCTTATAAGTTGGTATGACCAATTTCCGACAGGTGGCGCCACTGAGAATTACTATAAATGAATTAAATCGTAAACTGTGCATTTGATTATGTTATGACCTTTAGCAAAGTTGTTGCGCATGAGCCGAGGAAGTTTTCTAGGTTGGTATGACCAATTTCCGACAGGTGGAGCCACTGAAAATTACTAAAAATGAATTAAATCGTAAACTGTGCATTTGATTATGTTATGACCTTTAGCAAAGTTGTTGCGCATGAGCCGGGGAAGGTTTCTAAGGTGGTATGACCAATTTCCGGCAGGTGGAGCCACTGAAAATTACTAAAAATGAATTAAATCGTAAACTGTGCATTTGATTATGTTATGATCTTTAGCAAAGTTGTTGCGCATGAGCCGACGAAGGCTTATAAGTTGGTATGACCAATTTCCGACAGGTGGCGCCACTGAGAATTACTAAAAATGAATTAAATCGTAAACTGTGCATTTGATTATGTTATGACCTTTAGCAAAGTTGTTGCGCATGAGCCGAGGAAGTTTTCTAGGTTGGTATGACCAATTTCCGACAGGTGGAGCCACTGAAAATTACTAAAAATGAATTAAATCGTAAACTGTGCATTTGATTATGTTATGACCTTTAGCAAAGTTGTTGCGCATGAGCCGGGGAAGGTTTCTAAGTTGGTATGACCAATTTCCGGCAGGTGGAGCCACTGAAAATTACTAAAAATGAATTAAATCGTAAACTGTTCATTTGATTATGTTATGACCTTTAGCAAAGTTGTTGCGCATGAGCCGGGGAAGGTTTCTAAGTTGGTATGACCAATTTTCGACAGGTAGAGCCACTGAAAATGACTAAAAATGAATTAAATCGTAAACTGTTATGTTATGATCTTTAGCAAAGTTATTGCGCGTGAGCCGATGAAGGCTTATAAGTTGGTATGACCAATTTCCGACAGGAGACGCCACTGAGAATTACTAAAAATGAATTAAATCGTAAACTGTGCATTTGATTATGTTATGATCTTTAGCAAAGTTGTTGTGCATGAGCCAACGAAGGCTTGTAAGTTGGTATTACCAATTTCCGACAGCACTTTAATAAATGTTCATAATCGAAACAATTCAATTTTTTTTTTAAATGAACAAAATCAATAAAATGATTCAAATTTGTTTTAGTTGGAGGCGTAGCAACGCGCGCAGGGTACAGCTAGTTTTTAATAAATTGTTGTTAGAAACATAGTTTCAGTAATTTTTCCTTGTGGATTACAACAAAAACAATTTTAATGCCAGGTTGACATCATACATACATAATTGGTCATTACAACCCTTCAGTCAGGATTACGACCTAGCTTCTCGCACCACTTATGTTGTTTGCAATACATTTAAAGTTGCCATGAAAAGCCAGGTTGACATCAGTTGATGGTTAATTGGAGGAATTAGGCCACCTCCGTTGATCTCAATCACAAGTCTAGGTCTGGCCAAAAGGTCTTTTATTACATTGAGGGCAGCTTCTGATGGCAATTTACGATATCTGATTAGCCAAACCTTTATTGCGCCAGCATGGATCGTTTTTGCCTCTGTAGTTGCAGAAAGTGTTTATTGATAAATATGTTTGCTTCTGTTATGCTGTTTATGTCATCAGTATCCGTCAATTGATGCAATATTTGCTTTGCATTTAATATAGACAAGCGGTTGACTTCAGAAGCTATAATATCCAGGAAAGTCCTACCGCATGCTTCTAAAGGGAGAGGATCTTCTATCGTTATTCGGTGATAAGAGTAAGTAGGCAGATGAAATGACACCAAGCATTGCCTGGCCAGCAACACGTTATATTGCCCGTCAAACATTATCTTTAGGTTCAGTTCAGTTGCTTCAGTTGCCCTTTTTGCTAAATTGAGAAAGTGAATGACACAAACTTCCTCAATATGGATTTCACTAAGCCTAAGCATTGAACATATTGAAAAGAGTTTGGATTATGGACTGTAATCCCTTGCGACCTTTTTTGAAGATAGTTTGGCCATTCAATAATGTCAAGGACTAGGTTTTCATGTGTTTTAAATATTTTTAGTGAAAGGAAACAGTTTTGTTAGATCTTAGCTTTGTTGTTGTTGTAACAGCTCTGCTTATACTTATTTTTTTTTTTTTTTGGTAAAACCAGCACTCAGGGGATGGCCCCTACTTATGCAGTGCATTGTGCAGGTTTAGGAAAATAGGTTATAGGAAGGTGGAAAGAGGGAATAGTGTTTGTGGACATTTGATTTAAACTTACCAATATCGTAACTGACGGGAAAAACTTTCGCAGGAAGATCATTCCACAAGCGAGCAGTGCGGGCAAAAAATGAATTTTACCTGTAATGCATTGTGCGGTTCACTGGACAATCAACCACAAAAGGATGTGCTCTGCGAGAAGTACGAGTATCTCGTAAAAATATTTGATTATCGGGAACCCAGCCCCTTATCTCTCGAGAACACCTCCCATTATAGTACCGATAGAACAATGAAACACACGCCACATTGCGACAATGCTCCAACGAATCAATAGAGTTGGATATCCTACTGTCATTAATAAGCACCTTCCTGCCCTCTCCTGTACGCGGTCGAGAAGCTTCAAAATATACTTTGAAGCACCGGCCCATACATGAGAGTTGTACTCCATCCGCGGTCGGATAAAGGTCCTGTAAATAGTAAAAAGGTCGGATGGAGGGAAGTATTTTCTGCACCGTTTTAAAAAACCAAGGCACTTGAATGCATCCTTCGACAATCGAAAAATGTGATCGTTCCAACGAGCATCACAACTAATTCTCATGCCCAGAACATCAAAAGCATCCGCCTCCTCAATATTTACATTACCCATAGATACAGATGACAGAACACCAGCACCAGCATCTCGCCGGTGTGTCAAAAAACAATATTGGGTCTTGCGCTCATTAAAATCGACCCTGATGCGGCGGCTCTGCTTAAACTCCAAAGAAGTAAGCTCAGCACTGTTATCGGGGTTATTAAGGGGCATTGTATTGGTCTTGGACATCTTGCAAATGATTTCTGCAGAAGCTGTGGAGATGAGGAGGTGGATGAGACTGTCCTTCACCTATTGTGTACATGCCCGGTACTTGGTCGGAGGAGAAAGAGGCTCTGGATGAACTGTCATGCATGCGAGGCGTATTGGTCTTGGACATCTTGCAAATGATTTCTGCAGAAGCTGTGGAGATGAGGAGGTGGATGAGACTGTCCTTCACCTATTGTGTACATGCCCGGCACTTGGTCGGAGGAGAAAGAGGCTCTGGATGAACTGTCATGCATACATAGATATTGGCAGTCTGAGCCGCTTCATCGAAAGCTCCGAGTGGTTCCTGGACTAGGGGAGAATATGAAACTGTGGTATCACAATGGGCCCTGTGTGCGGCCTAAGTGTGTCCGCTCATGACTCCATCAAGGGGACAGCCACTTCTATCTACAGCTCTGCTGCTGCCTCCGGAAGTGTCTCACTTCCGATTGAAACAGCTTTCGCTGAGTTGACAATCCTTGGGCGATTAGTAATCGGGTCGAATCACCTTAATGGATAACCCGATATGTATCAGAGATCAGCAATGAATCGTATTTTCGCTACTCATAGGTACTTATGAAATTTTGGTATGAGTGAGTCAAGAGTATTAAAATTCAACTACTCTGATTCATTCGTACTCGCTACAACATTGATTTATAAGTATAGGTTGCAATGAGTATGAGTACAACGTTGACATCAAACTCACAACATTCGATTCATTGTTTGATTCATACGCCTACTCATTCAGATTCATAAATTTAGAAAAATACTTATAATACTTAGGAATCATTCATCAAAATTTACAGTAGAAGTTGTTGTTGCATTTACAAAAGAAGAGAAAAGAGAAGACAAAGACAGCAACCAAAGCACATACACAACCTTCTAGCGAGTATTGTGGTGTTCGTACTCGAATCATACTTATTTTGTGCTTCGTGTATATGTTGAATCATGGAGAGTCGAAATCAACAACATCGTGCGTATTGTTAAGTATGAGTACGATGAGTATTTCTAACTTTGAATATGAGTAGTATGAATATGATATTAAAATAAGTATGAATGCGTATAAGTAGCTGAAATTATAAGTAAAATTGTTTAAAATTAACACACACAACATAAGTGGTGTGAGAAACTGAGGGCTTCTTGGGGACGATTGCCTGTAGACTGTCTAATGGTGAAGGTATAGCACTGGCCATTTTATAGTCACCTAGCAGCAACTCGTTTCCTTGCCGTTCGCATCTTCCCCCTTTCCACCTTTCCTAAAAAACCTGCACAATGCATAAAAAAAAAAAAAAATAAGTATGACTCGAATCTACTCATCGTTTTGAATACTCGTTGCTGATCTCTGATGCATACATAGATATTGGCAGTCTGAGCCGCTTCATCGAAAGCTCCGAGTGGTTCCTGAACTAGGGGAGGATATGAAACTGTGGTATCACAATGGGCCCTGTGTGCGGCCTAAGTGTGTCCGCTCATGACTCCATCAAGGGGACAGCCACTTCTATCTACAGCTCTGCTGCTGCCTCCGGAAGTGTCTCTCTTCCGATTGAAACAGCTTTCGCTGAGTTGACAATCCTATACTCTATGTATAGAGTTGAGAGTTAAGCATTAAACATAAACTGGGAATTTGTTTTCAGAAAACACTGTGGTAACGTTACGTGTATAAAATAAAAAACAACAACAACAACAATAAAAAGAATATGATCTTCAAAGTAAACACTTGCTTGAATAATTGAAATTGTATTCGTAGTCTCCACGTTACGTTCTCTCTCTATCTCTCTGTCTCTCTTTGTAGAGGAGAAAGTTTTTATACTCGAATGTACAATACAGTGTTGGTTTTTTTTACGTCTCAATATTGTGATTACATTTGTTGTTGTTGTAATTTATATAAATTATAATTTTTTTTTATACAAAAGTGGGGTTTTTCTTGGCTCTATAGTGGTCATGATTCAGTGATTACTTTCAAACAATACAGGCAACATTTAAATTTTTTTTATTTTTAAATAAAAAATTAAATTTTTTTTTAGATTTTTTTTGTGTGTTAATTTTAGAAAAGTTAAATAAATTAAAAAACGTTAAAGTTGTTAAGTTTTATTTTTTAAATATTAGAACGTTTATACATACTATTGTTAAGGAAATTTTGTTAATTATTCTACATTTTTTTGCAACATGTCAACTGATGAAATTCTAGACGAAGATGGCTATAATGTGGTGCCTGAAGATGAGCCGGTTAATAACATTTTATTTTATTTTATTTTTTTATACAATTTTTGGAAGAAAAAAACATTTGTTTAAATATTTTAAAAAAGAAAATATTTTTTAAATATTAATTAAACAACGTGTCTCGTTTTATTCTTCTTTTTTTTTTTTTCTTTTAATAAAACACCTGAAGTGAAATGGTTTTTATTTAAAAGCGTTTTATTTAAACGCTTTCAAATTAATTTGTATTCTTAAATCGTAAACTAAGTGTAACGGAAGTTTCCAAACGATTCGAAGCGTTTTAAAACCGTTTCAGTCTTTATTTTTCGTTTTTCTTTTCTTCAAACAATTTTTTAAATTAAAAAAAAAAATATGTTTGAAGATGAAGACTTGAATGATGTAAGGTTTTCTTTCTTTCCTATGGCAGAAAAACCACAGAAAAATAAAATTATTTCGAAATAGCATACGCCACAAATGAAACTGGAAACTAAAAATAGCGTAAACTTGTTAATTAAAGCTAAAATTTTTAATAAAAACAGAAAAAAAAACATTCTCTTTATTCTAGGAATACACTGGCCCTGGTGAGGAACAAATAGAGAAGCCCTCTAAAGATGAAATTAATGTTGCCAAATGGCTTAAAAAGAACGTCAAGACAAAGAAAACGAAATTCTTAAGCCACAATGTAGAATACTTTACCTCTAGCAAAGCCATTGATGGCCTCATGAAATCGAAATTTGCCGAAGGCAATAATGCATTGTTCACAACACGTGAACAAGCAGTTGACTTTTTGGATTTAATGTTGGAGCATAAATTTTTCCATCGTGCCCGTAAAGTACCCATCAGTATAGATGAGTTGCGTGGCGTTAAGAGCAGCAAAAACGAAGGTGGCGATAAAAAAGAAGACAGTAGCTTAGCTAAAGAGAAATCGTCAAAGAAAGATAAAGAAGAGAAAAAGGATACCGAGGCCGAGGCTGAGGCCAGCGGTAATAATGGTGTAAGTGATGAGGCTGGCGGTACTTCTGCCAGCGGTGAGAAAAAAGAGAAAAAGAAACGCAAAATACGTTTGGATATGCATCCGGAGCAGGTGTTTGTTGATGGTTCTGAAGCCTATGTTTGGTTATATGATCCCATACCCATACACTATTGGATATATGGTTTGATAGTTTTATTGGGAGCCATTGTCATCTGCATGTTTCCTTTGTGGCCACCCATGTTACGTAAAGGTGTCTATTATTTGTCTTTGGTTGCCGCTGGCTTTTTAGTATTCATATTGGCATTGACCATTGTACGTTTAATCATATTCATGTTAATGTGGGCTGTTACCGCTGGCAAATTCCATTTCTGGATATTCCCCAATTTAGCCGAAGATGTGGGTTTCTTTGCTTCCTTCTGGCCTTTATATGAAGTAAGTTTTCTTTACCTCTAAACCTTAAACTTAAACTTATTTATTGTTATTAACGATTTTCATTTTGCCTCCTTTAGAGCAAATATGTTTCAGATGAAAAGTCTACGGGTAAAACGAAAAAATCCAAATCAAAATCCAAGAAAAAAGAAAAAGACAGCGATAATGAGGACATGGATGAGGCACCAGATGCCATACCTTTGGAACCGGAAAAAATTGAGGAAGTTAAAGAGCATGATGCCGATATGGAATTAAGATTACGCAGCAATACTGCTAATGCTGAAACCAAAGCTGATACAGAAGATGAGTCTCATAGTGGCAGCAGTAGTGCCAATGAAGCTGCTCAAGAATCTGATAAGAAATGGTGAGCAATTAATTAAGTTTTCTTTATTAAAAAAAAAAAAACAAAACATGAAGGAAAAGAAACAAAACAAACCAATGTTCATTATCTTTATTTATTTATTTTTTTTTGTTTTCTTTAAAATTATTAAATATTTAAAGAAAACCCAGCAATTGAATTGTTCCTTTTAGAAAGACTTTATTTTTCATTTTTTTTTTGTATTTAAACCAATTTTTTTTTGTTATTTTTTCATTTCTTTTTTTTTTTTTTTTGAAATTTATTATTTTAATTGTATTTTATAGTATGCATGTATGTATGTATTTTTCTCTATAAATTATTTATATTTAATAAAACAAATAATTCCCCTCTTACGATTTTTATTTGTAATTTAATAAAAAGAAAATTTTAAGAAAACATTTAAAGTCTCGTTTTAATACCGAGACATATTATTATCAACTTATTTATGCCATATACCATATATGATTTCATTGTAAATAGTTAAAACCTTTAGTTTCCATTTACCATCCATATAAGAATTATTTTAACTAGTCATTATCAATTATCATGGAGCGTTTTTTTTACCTTGAAAGGAAATTAATTCCATCATTTGTATTGGCAGAGACACTATTTTTAAGTCAGTTGTAATGGTTTAAGGACATTTAATAATATTATTCAAACGTAAACTCATTATAATAGTTTGTAAATTTAGTTCTGTAGTTCTTGAATTTGATTTCTTGCTTGATTATACCACATTAATCTAAAAAAGTGCCTTTTGGTTTGGTCTAAAATCTGCTACGAATAACCTGATGTTGACCTAATATAGTAAGCACCTGTAAACTATTCACATGCTCCATTAGCAAATTATTATCTTTTGAATTAAAGGAGTGTGTTACTGACTTACTTACAGGCTATACCACAAGCTATTGGTCTTTGATCTGATTCTGCACCGAAATCCTTCTTTAAAAGTAAGTTTTAAAAGACCATTTGCTTCTCTCAGATACATAACCTTTCCAAACGATGTCAAGCACGGAAATGCTAAGTATCTGGGTAGCAGAAAAAGCGTTTGTAAAGTTCAAAAACTACGTTATCGCAAGATAGAAATGTGGCTTAAAGAGGAATACTGTTACCTATTCTTCTTAATATATCTTGTCGATGATTGTTCCCTTTTTCCATCGCACATTAATGAGTAAGCATAACTCATTATCTGGTCACCATTGTGGTAATCCAGCAAGTTTAAAAGTTAACATTATCAGTACCAAAATCATCACTGTCTCTTCAATTTACGGACCACAAAGATAGTGATGAAACTTGACTTGTTCTGAAAACTCTTGTGGTCACCTCTTCAACCATGCAATCCTTATTTAGATTTCATTCCTGAGTTCTATACAATGGCGAGCATTACAGACTATTTAAAATAATGTGCTCAGTATTCTGAACGCTGGCATGCCAAACCAAGATGTTAAGGTCTGTCAGACAACGTAATATGTTGCTGACCAGACAATTTTTGGCGCCATGTCATGTGCCTGTTCACCTTCCTTAATGGTGGAAGATCCTCTCCCCTTTTTGTATTAGGTAATAAAGTCATTCAGGTTGTTATCCCATCTGAAGTTCGACCAATTGTCAGAGTTATTGTATTATCCAGCAAATCTTCAATTAGTGACCACGGAAGCTATAAACGATTACCGATGAATCAGAATCAGATAGGGAAGCAAATTTAACTGGTAAAACCACTCTATTCTGGCTCAAATGTCATCTGGCTGGTTCAGCATCCTTTAACTGTTGTTGTTGTTACAGCTCTGCTGCTCTCTCAGGAAGTATCCATTTGGGAAGAAACTTTCGGTTGAAACAGCTTTCGCTGGGTTGACAATCCTTGGCCGATGAGTAATCGGGTCATTCCGGAGCCTAGACCGATTGTCTCTCTCTCTCTCATTATCGTTAACTGTTGTACTGTCTGCCTTTAAAGCCAAACTTTTTTCTAGTAAGTTATTGCAAAGATCCTATCTGATTTAGCTTGGTATTGAATAATTCAGAAAAATCCTTACTTATTTCATCTTAACGTTGAGTTTTAATTTATTTAAGGAATAAATCCTATTGTAAACTACAGTATTGGCCAAAACTAAAGCATCCCCTCAGTACATTTAGGATTGGCCTGCCTCTGGATGTCTTATGCCATCTGAATCCTTTAATTTAAACTTAGATTCGTCAGAAAACAGCAAATTTATCCATTTTTGGACACTCCAGTTGAGATGGGCCTTGGCGAATTCAAGTTTGGCGATATCAAAGGTTTTTTGCTGGTCGTCGACTGAATAATCCGGCCTCTATCGCCCTTCTGGGAATCGTTCTTTCGGTTATTTTTAAATCTAAGCGGTTTCGTACGTGACTAGAAGATGCTGTTGGATCATTTTGGATTGTCCTTTTAATTAAGGAGTCTTCATGTCGCAAGGTTTCACGTGACCTTCCTCCAGAATGAGTAGGAGATGTGCGACCAGTCTGTAAAAACTTTTAAATTAGCCTAGAAATAATTGATCTATTGATTGAATATTTTGCACTCAATTGATGCCTTGATAAGCCAGCTCTCCAATCCAATCATTAACTTAAAAATCAACCCACAAAATTGCAAAACCAAAGAAGATTTATTTGAAGCCGCAAAAATAGCCTGGGAAGCAATATCTCCTGAAATAATTAATAATTTAATGTCCCCCATGCCTAAAAGATGTGCGTGTGTCATTCAGAATAAAGGATTCGCAACGAAATATTGATTTCAATAGTTTTTTATGCACCTTAATTGGGGGGGTGCTTTAGTTTTGTCCGCATATATTTGCGACTTAAAATGTTTTTTGAATTTTAACTTTTTTTTTTTTAAATTCTGAATTCCTTAAGTTTGTGTTTTACAATAATAAGGATATAAATAAATAAAAAATAAAAATAAAATTTTAATAGCTTTGTTTTCTTAAAAAAATTATCATTTAAAAAAAATGTACTGAGGGGGTACTTTAGTTTTGGCCAATACTGTAAATCCTATTGTGTTCAGAAAGAAAGCATAGTTTACTTAAATGAAAAGTTCATTGACAAGTTGGTTAACATTTTAGCACGTGTACAACATTCAAAAAAAAAAAAAAAAAAAAAAAATATTTTTTCATTTCCCATTTCATGCTAGAATTCAGTCGTTAATGATTTAAATATTGCGATAAAGAAAAACGATCAATTTAAATTATCGCTTTATTTCAAATTGATAAGAAAGTGTTTTTAAAAAAATGTTGAAAAACAATAATAGAAGGCATATTCAATAAAATCGTTGGCACTGAAACGGGCACAATTCGCATATAGGGTTTGTAAATTTGAATTGGAACTTGACAAGTAATATAATGGAATTTTAACATTAAAACGAAATTACCCATAAGAATACAGCTGGAATAAATAATTTTTAACTGATTAACAACAGCCTGTAATGCTAAAAGTATTCGTCTTTTAGTGAATTAATCTACTATATAAAAATAAGTCAGGTTTTCCTTCCTGACGCTATAACTCAAAAACTACTGGACCGATTTTGACCAAACTTAATATACATGTTCTATGGGGCGTGAGGAGTGTGTGTAGTTTGAAGTTCATCCGACAGACGGCGCAATATTTAGTTTTTTTGTGTTTTTGCACCGTAACTCAAGAACTACTGCACCGATTTCGACCAAACTTTATATACATGCTCTATGGGGCGTGAGGAGTGTTTCTGTGTAGTTTGAAGTTCGTCCGACAGATGGCGCAATATTTAGTTTTTTTGTGTTTTTGTACCGTAACTCAAGAACTACTGCACTATGCTGTGTTTCGTTGAAGGCGTTGGATCGTTAATCAGCGTGCAGTGGCGTTAATTAGCGCGATACCGACTGAAACCTAACATCTTTTTATGAAAAAAATATATTAAAAAAAAGTAAATAAATATCTATCACTCTTTTTTAAACTCTATTTGCGCAATAAGCCTATTTTATGTTTTGCTGAAGGCGTTAGGTGCTTGATCGGCGTGTAGCGGCGTTAAGTATCCCGACACCGACTCATACATAGATATATATGTATATAGATAGATAGATAGATAGATATATAGATAGATAGATTGATAGATAGATAGATAGATAGATAGGTAGATAGATAGATAGATATATAGATAGATAGATAGATAAATAGATAGATAGTTAGATATATAGATAGATAGATAGGTAGATAGATAGATATATAGATAGATAGATAGATAGGTAGATAGATCGGGCCCAGCTATCAAAAATATATAATTCCATTTGAACAATAATTGCTATGTCGATTTAGTGCACCTTTCATTCTTCTTCTAAATATCAATCAGCCATGACTGCATGGAAACCAGACTTACAGTGAAAATAAAATTCGAAGGCAAAACAACGTTTGCCCGGGTCTGCTAGTTATCTTTTAAATTTTACCACAATTGTTGTAGACTTTTGTTTATGAAAATTTAGGAAAACTGTAAGAGATTTTAAGGGATAATAGGGTAATCTAGGAACAATGTATGTATGTAGGAAAGTCCACCAACGCTGTCTACCAGCCAATGAAATATTACTGGTATGACATTTAACTCCTTAACGCTTTATCTCTTTTAAACAAAGATGATTGTTAAGTTTACTTGAGTTTTATACATAACATACATAACATAACCCTTCACATGAGTGGCGGGACAGATTTTTGAGAAACTTTTCATGGCAATTTTATTTTTACACTCAGAGTTTTTGCCAGAAATCTGCTGAGAGGAAATCGCTGAAGAGATATTTTTTCATATTTTCGTTTTGATGACTGACCTGGCGTTTGAACCGTGGCATTAAGTCTAATAAGCCAACACACTACCTACTAAACTACGTCGACTTCACTTGAGTTTTATAGTTCAGGTTAAAAAAAAAACAGTCGGACGAAAGCAACTTCGATGGAAAAGGGGCCTGCGGCATACATAGTAATATTATTTCAACAAATCTGGCTTTTTATTTTTGGTAAGGAGAACTGTCTACAGCAACGAGGAAACATTTCTTATTATCTTTGGCACCTTGTGCCAAGTAATTAGCACTCCACTCCTATTACACTATTATTACACGGGTAGTCGAAGAAAAATCGAACTTAGAGTACTCCTTCGACATAAACTCTTTAGTGCTGTTATATTGAAGCAATTACAAATGTTTGCAACAGGTTGCTAACAGAACTACATAACAGAACTGTAGCATATCAGGATCATCATTGTTGTCTGTGGAAAATTTTGTTTGCATACAATTCGAAGAGATGTAATAGAGGAATGCAAAATTCTCTGCAATTGTTTTTTCTTAAAGGATAATAAAACCATTGCGCTTGAGATGTTCCTCGAACTGTCTGGCTATTTGAAGTGTCTGTTTTTTACTTTTGATAAGAATGTAAAACATTCATTTCACCATACAACTACAGCGTTTTGTATTTCCCCCCATCGTATGTTGAACTCAAATTAAATCATGTTGGTTATAAAAACCCCCTTTTAAATTGAAAACATTTTTAAAATATAAACACCTGCCACCTAGCAGAGTCAAGAATTTTTTTTGAAATTCAATTTTCAATGGTTGACTGGTTTAATAACCATAATAACGACGATAGTAATTACCATAATAACCATGAATTCTGCATTCCATTTGAAAGCATTTAAAATTATTAAAACATTTGAAATGTCAAATTTAGTTCTGTTGTTTTAAAAATTTATAATTTTATTTCTATTATGGATATGGTTCGAAAAGCACCAGTTTGTTAATGCTATTAGCTGTTAAATATCTTTTATTTGAAATGTTATTTATTTAGTGAACACTTGGCCGTTAACGAATATGGATCGTTAAACAAAAGTGGTGCTTCAAATGTGGACACTTTTCGAACATGACGACATGATTGTGGCCATCGTAAATGATCTACAGTGCAAGGAGATGGTCTGGATTATAAATAAATTATAAGAGATTTGATTATTTACAGCTGGTAACAGAGATTTTATTCGATTTGAAGTAAAAATTTTCAAAACACAATGCTTTACATCAGGGGTGGGCAACCTGCGGCCCGAGGGCCAACTGCGGCCCGCGTGCACATAAACTTTGGCCCGCGAACATATTTAAAATTTATATGGTGGCCGGCCCTTATTCAAACGTTTTAATGATATTTATCAAAATATTGAGTTATTTATAATGACATTCATTATTAAAGTAAATAACAAAAACATAATTTTTTGTCAATTGTGGTTATTTTATGATACTATTTGACGTACACTTATCAGTGTGCTCGACGTGTTTCGGGAATAGTCGAATTATGCCGAGACAACACCGTGTACAATGCGAGAATGCGAAACGTTCGGCTTTTTTCGAGAATAATCGGGCATAATCGCAAATCTTGTCAAAACGAAACTGAACGAAACCTTGGGCATCATCTTAAATAGCCAAGATCGGGACACAAGGTGACAAAAAACCGAAAATAGCCGACCGTAATCGACTTGTTACGATCGCGGTATGATCTTAACACATTGTCGCCCAGGTTTGCATTACGTTTGCATTCTCGCGTGTACGCTTGGTTGTGTCTGCAATTGCGCAGTGCGTTATATTTATTTAAATTCGTTTTTATTGTCGGTGCATCTTATCTTTAACAAAACTTCAAACGACAACAGCCGGGAACGACATATTTATTGTAATGAAAGAAGCAATGAAAAAATCTAATCTTGAATATCACAATATGTCAGGAATATCTACGGATGGAGCCAAGTCAATGGTAGGAAAAAATATATTTCAAAAATGATATGGGTGAAAGTGCATATAAAGACAAATTAAATTTCCATTGCTTGATTCACCAGCAAAACTTGTGTTCTAAAATTGTAACTATAAATGACGTAATGACAATTGTCGTTAAATGCATAAATGAAATAAAATCAAAATCTGCACTGAGACATACAGAATATTTAGAATTTCTTAATGATATGGGATCTGCATATGGAGACTTGATGTATTATTGCGACGTACGCTGGCTATCTAAAGGATATGAATGCTGAAGAGATTTTACGAGCTTAGGGAAGAGGTGAAGCTCTTCATGGAAATTAAAGATAAACCCGTTACAGAATTGAGCAATAAAGAATGGTTATGCGATTTATCATTTCTGGTTGATATTACTACTCACCTTAATGATCTTAATACAAAATTATAAACAGAAAATCAAATAGTAACCGAAATGTACGGAAATATTTGCGCATTTAAAAATAAATTGAAACTGTTTCAACAACAATTCAATTGTAACAATTTTATTAATTTTCCGACATTTCAATTAAATTATGCAAATAGTTACGAAAAACAAAAATATATTAATATTTTATTTACTTTGCATCAAGAATTTGAAGACAGATTTATGGATTTCAGCAGTAAAGAATGCTATTTTGATGTATTTTCGATTCCATTTTTGTTAACAGATGTGACCAAAGTTCCCGAAAATTTTCATTTAGAATTAATTGAACTGAAAGAAAGGATCTTAAAACGAAATTTATGGAATTATCAAAAATTGAATTCTATAAAAATTTAGATGCGCAAATATTTCCGCAATTAATTAATAACGCAAAAAAAATTATTTCATTGTTTGGGAGCACATACTTCAAATGACTTCAAATATTACTCCAAATATTACAGACGAGAATTTAGAAAGTAGCTTAGTACTTGCTACTACTAAAATTGAACCAGACATAAGTACCTTATCCACAAATAAGCAGTGGCAGGTGTCGCATTAATATAATTGTACGACTTATTATTAATTTTTTGTAGTGTTGTAGTGCAGTAATAAAAAGTATTATAAATTAATTATCAGAAATATTTTATTTTTGTTCAATTTCTAAACATTTTCTTCACCGTTTTCTGAGAACATAATTTTCATTTACCTACAAAATCAAGTTTGGTTGTTTTCAATTTTGGCCCGCATTACAAAAAGGTTGCCCATCCCTGCTTTACATCATAAGAATCGGAATACATAATAATTTACAAATTAAAGCAAGCATATAAGCTACGTTTTATATTACAAACACTACAATTAAAATCAATAAAATCATAAAATAAGTTGAAATCATTACATAATCTACGAAAGGGAAAATTACATCTATAGTTCGTTCTATAAAAGCCTAAAGAAAGAGGACGATAGTGCCGTGAAAATCTTGCTGGAATACTGAAATTCAGGTTACAAAGCTAAAATTCAGAATCGATATCACCTTTAACCAGATTAAAAACAAAACAAACCCCTAAAACAGTCCTACGTTCCAAAGTTGGAAGTTTTATCAAACCTAATCTAGCCTCATATGACGGAAACCCATTGGCACAATCTCATCCTAAGCCACGTAAACAGAATAATAAAAACTGCTTCTGCACAGACTCTATTGAATCACTGTGACAACGATAGTATGGATTCCAAATAATAGACGCATACTCCAAAATAGGTCTAACAAGTGAAATGTATAGCAGTCTTGTTATACAAGGATCAATGAATTCCCTAGCCCATCTTTTCACAAAACCAAGAACAGCCCGAGCCTTGCCTATCACCATACTAATATGATCAAAAAAGACAGTTTCATATCCAATAATACTCCCAAATCAAGAAATGTAGTCACAGTTTCCAAAGGACAAGAATTATGTGATGTTTTTGTAACGCAGCCTATTTCACTTGCCTGCCTGTTTATAAGGGAAACACAAACAAAATTGAGTGTTTTTGTTTGTGTTTTCCATGCAAACAGGCAGGCAAGTGAAATAGCCTGTGTTATAAAAACATCACATTAATCACATAAGTGGACGAAATTACGAGAAAATCATGCATTTACATTTCCTCAAGTTAAGATCCATTAAATTAGTTCTGCACCAAGTTACAAACAAATCAATATTTCGCTGAAGAACAGCCTGACCATGATCATCATCAAAAGTATAAAATAATTTAACGTTTACACTTCATGTCAGATTGGTTTTATTTTTATCAAAATGGCAATAATTTGGCATCTAGCATCCTTGATTTGCGGCGATTTATAAGTTTCCAATTGTTTAGATGGGGCAGATTATTGTCATACGCATCAGTAACACTTTCAATTGAGGGCTGGCTGAAACCTAATGGTACAAACCATTGTTATATTTCGTTAGAAAAATTTGTTTTCAACGTCATGTGAGGTAAAAAAGTTTCCCGTAGCAATAGAACATCGATTATATCAATAACAAGGCTCTGTCTTGGGTTCCTCTCTATTTTCCCGGATGCGGGTTTCTACAAATACGGCTGTAAGTAGTTGCTACGCACGTAACGTTTGTTGCTCCCAATACTTTCGTCCGTTCATAAGACGAGCTTCTGATTTCTTCTTCTTTAGAGTCTCCAGCAGCAGGTATATTACATATATTTATACATATATAATCGGTCATTACAACCTTTCGTTGTAAATGGGACATAACTGACCAGAGGTTTGAACCTTGATCTGACATCTAATAAGCTAACACGCTACATGCTAGACTACGACTACTACCGTCAATATCAAGGATATATCATGAACAGAAAATTCAACCTTTTCACTTTCCTCCAACACTTATCTTTCAATTCCTTGTTAAATACCATAAATAACGTATTATTTACGATAAAACTTTACAAAATCTTTGAA
Source organism: Sarcophaga caerulescens (assembly GCA_927399465.1). Lineage (NCBI taxonomy): Eukaryota > Metazoa > Arthropoda > Insecta > Diptera > Sarcophagidae > Sarcophaga > Sarcophaga caerulescens. Next base: position 106,876,415 of record OV656866.1, read on the forward strand.
AACCTAAAAAAATTACTTACACAACACCAAAGAATCGCTAGGAAAGTCGTATGTATCAAAAATGATACAAAGACAGAATTATGAAGTTTTCGATTTTTTTCACCCCTGTTTAAAATTTTCTTTTTTTATTTGTTTTAAAATAATGACAATAACAATACTAACGAATTCAAAAAATATCAGGCATCTACCTTTTTCTCAATTAAAGTTATATAGTCTCAAAAATTGAAATGTATCATTTTTGATACAAAGCTCGATCTACGGTTAAACCAAAATTTAATTCAGACACAAAATCTTCTTTTCACAAATCATTCTCATGTGATTTCGATTGCATATTATAATTAATAATTTTAAATTTTTTAATTCATTATTTTGTACTTAAAGTTTTCTAATGTAGAATTTTTACGTATTTCTTTACAGCTCCCAAAATCAATCCGAATCTGAGTCGGATGGTAAAGATTATGAAATAATCAGCTCAAGTGAAGTGCAGAATGTTAAATGAAAAGACAACCTAGACACACACACATACACACACAAAACAATAAACAAAATAACACAATAAAACATATAATTGTTAAAAAAAACTATAAAAACAATAACAATAACAACAACAATAAATCAAACCAAACCATTCTTTGAAAACAATTTTTTTTTTAGAAAATAATTTTTAGAGGAATTATCAGACAACAAATAACACGACAATTGGATCTATGCTCCGGAACGATCCGATTACTCATCGGCCAAGGATTGTCCATCCAGCGAAAGCTGTTTCAACCGGAAGTTTTTTTCCCAAGAGAGATACTTCCGGAGACAACAGCAGAGCTGTTACAACAACAACTACAACAACAAATCAAGAACCACAATAAACAACAGCTTAAATGTTAAATTAAATTAAATTTTGAATGTAAATTAATTTCTTTATGCTTAAAGAAAACAAATCTCTGTGAAAAACTCTCTTTTTTTTTAAATCTTTTTTAAAGAAATAACTTTAAAAATAAATGTGTTTTTAAAAAAAGTATAACAAACATGACAAAGAAAAGAAACAGGAAAAGGAATGAAGAAGTAATATTATTAATTGGCAATTTGTTTATTTTAAAATCAATACATACTATTACAATACTTAAATAAATTACTTTAATTAACTAGGGAAAATTTATTAAAAACGAAATTCTTTATTAAATAAACAAACAAAAAAAAAAAAAAAATTATTTAAAAATGTTAAGTAAAGTAAATTTAAAAAAAGCATTTCTTGTAGAGCATTTTTTTTTTTTTTTTGAAAACAAAAACTGAATAAATACTGTAACTATTATATTTATTTTATCATTGTAATTGATAAATAATTATTGGAAAAATTACAATAATGATGGAAAAGTTCTTTTCTTTTTTTAAATTTTTATAATATTTTTATTTTATTTTTTTCTATTTTATCCTGGACAATTATGTTTGTATGTCCTTTTGATTTCCTATTACAACTATTACTAAACTAATACAAAACATTTATACATACATTATACATATTTATCAATATAACAATATATTCTTTTTATTTAATATTATTTGCTTGAATAATTATTATTATTTTTAATTGATTTAAATTAAAAAAAAAAAAAACAGAAAACGTCAACCGGAACAGTAAACGAATGAGATATAAAAATAAAAATTAAAAACAAACAAAAAATACATCATGCTATACAATTTTAGTAAAATATATCAGTGTAATTTAATATTAAAAAAAAAAAAAAACAAAACCAACAACAAAACAACAACAAAAAGGGAAAAAAATAAACAAATTTAATAATTCTTTAGTTAAAGAATAAATTGAAATACATTTTTGCGTATGATTTGTTTTTCTTTCGTAAAAAAAGAAATGCCATAAGGAAAGGTCGAAGTGGTAACTTCGATTACCTACCAAAGCTTACTTGAGTACGCATAGCCACTGTCCATGTACCGACCGAATTCCACCAAACTAGGGAAGAAGTTGGTTAGCACAATGGCTGCACATTAAAAACACGACTACCCTACGCTGGAAAACCAGCCTGAAAGTTTATTAAACGATGCTGACAAAGAATGGAACGCCAAATAACCTATATCTACACCAGAGATCTGCAATGAGTATTCAAAAAGATGAGTAGAATCTAAACATACTCATAATTTCTGATACTTATACGCATTCATACCTCATTTAATATCATGGAACCTCTGCTCATATTCAAAGTTTGAAGTAGGTACTCATCATATTCATACTTAACAACATGTATGATGTTGTTGATTTCGACTCTCCATAACTCAACATAGGGCCTGTTCGTAAATGCAACATTGCGCTTCAAATATGATTATTTTGCGCTAACGTTGCCAATCACATGTTGCAGATGCTTCTTTTTGCTGATTTATTTGTTTGCATTTACGAACGAACAAACACCGCAGAAATGGAAAAATTATTAATAAATTTGATTTGAAGTGGACGATAAAACAAATGACAAAATGTTGTTAAATGCACAAAAAAGAAGACATTTAAGGAAGAAAAAAAGAAACTTTCTGTTAAAACTCTCATTCTCTCTCTCTCTCACTCATTTAATGCATCAGCCATTTTTATGATTAGTGTTTTCTGTTTATTTGCTCATAATATGATTTAATGTTGCATTTACGAACATGTGACAGCTGCAGTGCTGCCAAGGTTTGCATTTATGAACATGATGCTCATAACATGCAGCGCAATGATGCATTTACGAACAGGCCCATATACTCGAAGCACAAAATAAGTATGATTCGGGCACGAACACTAAAATACTAACTAGATGGTTGTGTGTTTGCTTTGCTCGCTGCTTTGTCTTTTTTGCTTATGTGTCTTTTTTCTTTTTTTGTAAGTGCAACAACAACTAAGACTGTGTAAATTTTGATGAATGATTCGAGTCTTATTATAAGTATTTTTCTAAAGTTATAAATCTAAATGAGTAGGCTTATGAATCATTATTTCGAGTTGGTATGAGTTTGATGTCAACGTTGTACGCATACTCATTCCAACCTGTACTTATAAATCAAAGTTGTTGTGAGTACGAATAAATCAGATTACATAGTTAAATTTCAATATTGTTGACTCACTTATATTCAAAATTTCATGAATGCTTATGAGTAGCGAAAAAACGATTCATTGCTAATCTCTGGTACTGACCGAATTCCACCAAACTAGGACAGAAGTTGGTCAGCACAAGGACTGTACATTAAAAGAACGAGCATATTGTAATGCTGGAAAACCAGTCTGAAAGTTTATTAAATGAAGCTATATCCCTGACTTCAATGGATGATAACTTCGTTAAGCTGACAAGGAATGGAGCGCCAAATAACCTATATCTACACCCCGCTCCTTAGACCAATCGACAGTTACGACAGCAATGGACGAACTTAGCCACAACAGGGTTCTAAATAAACAACCACCGTCAATATCGGATAGTGAAAGGCAACTACCCAGGGTAACTAGAATCATCCTGGCCCAGCTGAGATCCGACTGGGCGAACATCCTGAACAGCTATAGGGCGTGGATTATTCCGGGGACCCTGGATCGCTGCCCATCATGCAATCAAGGACGTCACGACACGGCACACCTCTTTGGTTGCCCTGCTAAACCGACAATCCTTCGACTAGAAGACTTGTGGCTGAATCCAACACAAGTAGCGGACTTCCTCGGACTATCAATTACTTAACGGCGAACACCAACATACACACCTCATAATACCATCTCTTAATCCATATCGTTTCTACCAGAATCATATAGGCATACAATGAATATATAAAACTTACATTTTTCTTAATATCCAACAGGGAGACACTTCCGGAGACAGCAGCAGAGCTGTTACAACAACAACAAAACCCCGCAAGAGATGAACATTGATAAAGAAAGTGGTTAACAGTTTCCTTCTCTTCTGCAGATCTACACCTACGGCAGAAATCGTTGGAATGGGAGCTTTAGTCTTTCTGCGTGTCTTCCCATAACGCAATGACCTGTAAGCATGGCCACTGTGGTGGAGATGACAAAATGGCATAACAATACACAATTATCCCCAAGTGATAATCTGAAACTCATGGTAGTCTAGTAGGTAGTGTGGTGACTTATTAGATGTGATCCCGTGCTTCAAATCTCAACTCAAACATTTCGAACAAAAAGGAAAATATTTCTTAGGCAACTTCCTCTCAGCAGATTTCTGGCAAAATTTTTAAGAGTAAAAATATAACTTGCATGATAAGGTTCTCAAGAAATCTGTCAGAGTCGACTACCCCCCACACAACATGGGTGATGTGAGTAACTAGGTTGTAATCCTGACTGTAGGCTTGTAATGACCAAACTAAGTAAGTTAGTCTCTATGTGAGCTCTCCATGTTAATTTTCTGTTTAGTAATAGTCCTAGATATTTGACCTCCATTTTGGTGAGGGGTTCTAAAGCATCATTCTTATGGTGTTTTCTTTTCTACAAAGAAAATATCACCCTCTTACAAGGTACATTAAACAAATTTTTGACCAACCCTGTTGTAATGTCATTTTTTATTTGAGAAGAACATAACACAAATATTAAAAAAGGGTATGCCCTGTGTTTACCACTTATTAAGAAAATGAATGAGAAAATGCCAATTTGTTCAAAGGTGTTGCCAGATCGCTAATTTTTCGACTTCATTTTTTGCATACTTTTTTTTATAAAAAAAAAAAATATTTTAGCACTGTTATAACATTGAATGCAATTTTGTATACTGCTGACCATGTAGCCTTAAATATGTAATATTTCCTTAAGATTACTCCACAAAACAATGAAAAAATTAAGTTCAAATTGGATAACAATACCAGGCGACTTTTTTTAAATTTCATCTGGTAGCTCTATAAATAAACAAAAGTCATCTGCTTTACAGGGCATTATCAGCACTCTCCATTTATACAGGGCATAAAATACAATGCCCTCCACCATTGGCAAGTGCGAATTATTTAGAATAAAACATACCACCCTTTTAGAGGGCGAAACATTTTTAAGAAACAAACGCAAAATTGCATTTTGCGTTAATAAAATGCACATTTTTTGGTAGAAAAGAAAACACCATTAACCTCTTTAAACCCAACATACTTCTTTAATTTTTTTTTTAAATTTTTTTTATTTGATTTTTGAATCGTGTTTTAAACATTTTAAGAGCGTTTCTTATATTTTCTATTGCAAATTATCTTTACGAAAGCATGCCTTAATTAAATAGAAAAATAGTTTCAAAGTGAAATAATAAATGACTTCCACCAGACATAAAACACTAAAGCCCAGAAATAGACCAGCAGTGCCACCAATAGAAACTAAAAGATATTAAAAGCGATTTTATTCAAGCCCCTACATCCATTGCTCTAGTAAAAGATAACTTACCGAGTAGATCTGTAAAGGAAAATATAATCAAACGTTTAAGGCGATACGTGGGTAAATCAATCAGCGTAAATAAAAGGCTATTGCCACCCACCAAGGCGTTGGTTTTTCTCATTTGCTAAGAACGAAAAAAATTGTTTTTCTTTCAATATTTAAGACTCTTATACTATGTTCAGACATGTACTTTTATTGAGTCAATATTCGGTTTATTGATTACAATATTTTAAGTGTTTAGACATAACAATATACGCAGTTCAGCTGCTTATTCAATATTAATTTCACAGCTGGTAAACAAAACAGCTGGTTGTTTCAACAACATTGTTTTTGTTTTGTTTTTTTTTATTTGTCGTTGTTGATATTTGAGTTGTCAAATATCAATAGAAAGTGTTCGGAAAATTGTAATATGCTCACTGAACGCAAGAATGATAAACTAAAGATTACGCCTTGCGCATGTTTTCCCGTTAGATGACGGAGTTGCGCTATTTTAAAGGTTACCAAGTCTTTTTTATATGTGAAAATTAACATTTCTCTGAAAAATGTGTGCACTACGTGAAAGTAGTTGGCAGCCCTGCAATATAACTTACATTAGCATTAGCCAATAGAAATAATAGCTGCGTGACGTCATTGATTCAACATGCGCAGAAAGTTTTTATTTTGTGTGCGCGATGGCGTAATCTTTAGTTTATCATTCTTGCACTGAACGTACTTATGACAGTGCTGTATTTCAAGTTTTAATCAATATTATAACAATTTATGAATTTATTGAGCAATAATTAATTGACATTTTATATGAAATATTGAGATCAAAAATGCCGTTTATTGCGATTTACTCAATATAAGTGCATGTCTGAACATAGTATTAGACATCAGAGATACAATTAGAGAAGAATACTTACATATTTGGAACGCTTATTCACTATCGAATCCCGACAGTTTTGTGCACAATAACATTCCACCATTTCTTTATGGCCAGCGTCGTCCATTTTATAAAGTTTTACAAACAAGTCTGGAAATGCAAAACCAAGATTGAAGAAGGGAAAGAAACCCAAAAAAAAAATTTCAAAACTTACGGGCATGCTGCACAAAACAATCACGTAAAACTTTGTAGTTGCATACGGTTTTGGGGTATTTAACTGGAAGGAATAAAGGAAATAATATCGTGTGATAAGAAGGGATAGCAATGCCTATGAAACTTACTGCGATTGGGATAGAAGTGTGGTATGCATTTGCATGTCCTGTAAACTAAATTTAAACGGCACTCTTGATAGCATATATTGCGCGTATAAACATGGTAGTGCGTTAGATTGGACTCATGTTGGAAACGACATTTTCTTTGTTCCACACTGGCGCCCCTAAAATTAAACAAAACCTTAAAAATTTTAATTATTTTCCTTAATTCCTGCTTACTTTTCAAAACCTTCCGCGGTTATAATCTCCATGCACTCTACATCCACCTGTAAAGCCTCATTGGTAAAGCCGATATTATGATCCACTTGCATTATCTCATAGGAACTATGCAAAAAGCCCTTTTGAAAAAAATTCAAAACCCATTAGCTTTAATTTCAATAACTTGAACTCATACCCATCATTACTCACATCAATGGGACTTATATTGAAACCCAAAAAACTATAACTAACATCCGTATCGAAATAATTGCTTTGCTTTATCCTTGCTATGGACTTAAGGCCCCGAATTTCATTAACGGGCAGTTCACCCCATATCATGTAAGTGGAACTGAATTTTTCCGATAACATCGTATTGGTCATATAGCACAGACCATATTCCGTTAATATTTGCCTAGTCTCAAGCATTAACTCTCCGGCAATACTGCGTACCTTATAGCTTATATTCTCTAAATCCGCTTTATAACGTAATGATGCATCACCGGTTAAATTGAATATCAATTCCATATATTTGTTGGGCTGTATATCTAAGCGATCCAAAATTAAATCCGTGGATTTATTATTCGGAATATCTTGGAAATTCATATAAGTGGAGTTGGCCAATTTTTCCATAAATTCAAACAGTTCTTGACAATCTGCGTTATTAAGATTGTGTTGTCTAAAGGAAATACATATAAAGAAAAATATTGTTACGAAAATGGAAAAATCTAGATACTGGTGTTTTGCTTTTAAATCGTTTAACATTAAAATTATAAACTAAAGCTAGAAAAACAAAAACAATGAACTTGTTTACATGATAAATAGGTAAACAAAAATATACCAACAAACACCAGTATAAAAAAAGGATAATAAGTAAACAATAATACAACAACACAAACACTGCAAGAACAAATGTAAACAAAATACACAAACAACGATGTTTACGTTTATAAAGAACATACGCCTTCAAGAACATTCATCAGACTGTTTACGTTGCCATATAAAAGGCAAGGCAAAGCAGGCGTGTGAGTTAGTAAAAGTTTAGTCAGTCTTGTGTGAAGACGCGGTGTGTTTGAAGAAAGTAATCGTGGTTTGAACATCTCCGTTACAAGGATCTGTCGAACAAATTGTCTAGTAATTGTTATTGTTTACGCAAACGATTGCAAAGAGAAATAACAAACAAAGCAATTGTTGTTGTTTTTTTTTTTTTTTTGTTGAAACCAGCACTCAGGGGATGGCCCCTACTCATGCAGTGCATTGTGCAGGTTTTTTAGGAAAATGGGTTATAGGAAGGTGGAAGAGAGGGAGTAGTGTTTGTGGACATCTCAAGATGCGAACGGCAAGGAAACGAGTTGCTGCTAGGTGACTATAAAATGGCCAGTGCTATACCTTCACCATTAGGCAGTCTACAGCAATCGTCCCCAAGAAGCCCGCACCCTTCAGTCCTAGCTTCTCACACTACTCATGTTGTGTGTGTTAATTTTATACATGAGTGGCGGGACCTACAGTTTAAAGTCGACTCCGAACGACAAACTTTTGAGAAACTTTTCATGGCAATTTTATTTTTACTCTCAGAGTTTTTGCCAGAAATAATTTCGTTTTGATGTCTGACCTGGGATTCGAACTCGGGCCTTCAGTCTAATAAGCCAACACACTACCTACTAGACCACGGCGACTTCAATTGTTGTTGTTTACATCAAGTTATGAACAGTGACACACAGAATTGTGCGAACAATAAAGAATTTTAATTAAAATTAAATAAAAATTTATTTTTATTTTATTTGCAAATCTACGAGCTCATATTTTAAACGTTCTGTATAGTCAACCTAGGAGTGCGTCCATTATGGCCCTTCTATGTGCGACTTCTCTCTCGCCCCTGTATGTTTTTTTAGTCAACCTAGGCAATGCGTCCATTATGGTCCCTCTATGTCTGGCACTCGTTGTGCCAACAACTTCTCTCTCTTGCCTGTATGTTTTATTTTGTAACCCAGTGTATTTTGACAGATTTTCTTCCTGGCTTATTTCAAAACAGACATGCTGTGTCAGTGAATTTAATTGTTGTGGTAAAACAACGAGAATTTCATTAAAAAATCTTTCAAAACTTTCAATGCCATTAACGCTTCATTAAAAGTGCTGAATTCCCTCCTTTTTTTTCTGTTTGCTTGTCAAAAAGATGCCTCGCAACTATCAATAAAAAGCCTTCATAAACCAATATAATTGCATATAACTGGGTGTCTGTCTGTCTCTCTCTCGCTCTCTCGCTCTCGCTCTCTCTTCGTGAGTGTGTACGTGTTTGTCCAAGTCCTCTAAACATCACTGTGTTGTCTATCTAATTCGTTTACTTGTACACTTATTTGCTTGCTTTCGTTCAAAATTTTGGACTTTTTTTTTGGGGCGGGAGGGGAAAATGTTTCCCTATTTGTTTATGTTGTTGTTGTTGTTGCAGTTGCTGTTGCTACCTACCGGCAATATTCATTGAAAAGTTTGATATTCAAACGTTTTAATGGACAAATGGTAACACTTGGCATTGTTGTATTCCAATAGTAGAAATCTCGCTCGAGGCCGACGACAGTGCTTTTTGTATAATAGCGATCAACAGATTGCAGACCAATTTCCACACAAAAATACATCGATACAATTAAGAGCATCAACCAAAGGCAACTTTTCACCAACAGGAGAAGCAGCAGGCGCCACGGCAAAGGGGATAGTGTTTGTAAAAGCATACGGGAAAGATGAGAAACAAAAACAAAAAAAAAGAAAGAAAAAAATACAAGAGAAAAACATGAATTTTTAAAATTTAAATTGAGTTACGTGAACACCGAATTGTTTTTCCCGTTTTCTCTTTTTTTTTCCCAAAAGTGTTATTAGGTGTATATATTGAAAATGCGGACTTCATAAAGGTTAGGTTAGGTTAATGTGGTAGCTTTATGCCAAAAGCTCACTTGAGCACGCATAGCGGCCCGTTGTGGCACCACAGGCGAACGCAGTCCCTGTACTGACCAAGTTCCTCAGAGCCAATGAGGGGGAAATCGGTCAGCGCAAGGGCTCATAAAGGCATTTAAAATGAAAATATCTGCCATTTTGTTACTTTTCCAAGTCATTGAACGAAATACTTTCCTTAGAATACCTCATGTATAGTATAAAAGACTTTATCGATAACTTGCATTTTCTGTAGTAAATGACTTGCATTTTCTGTAGTAAAATGACTTGTTTTTTCTATAGTAAAATGACTTGCATTTTCCATAGGGAAATGACTTGCATTTTCCATAGGAAAATGACAATTTTTTTGTAGAAATTCGACAAATTCTCTATAGAAAGTGTTTATCGATAAATTTATTGGGAAAAATGCTTGTAATCTAGAAATTTACTCTATATATGGCAATAAAGCCGCCTTTTTATCCTTAGAGAGTGTGTACATCACACCAAAAAATTATGCACGAATGACGAGAGAGTTTGTACGTTTCTGTATAGAAAATGGAATTCATTGAGAAATTTACTGAAAAAAATGCTTGTTATCGATAAATTTGCTATTTATACATGACAATAAAGCCGCCTTTGTATCCTTAGAGAGTGTGTACACTACACCTAAAATTATGCACGAATGGCGGGTGTTACAGAAGGGTTATCTACTGACAGTAACGCAACCATTAGATCCTTAGAGAGTCTGTACGCCACTCCCAAAATTATCCAAGAATGACGGCTATCTCTGGAGGCGATAATGACATATTAGGGGGTTATTTATGAATGGATTTGTGGATTCGGGGACATTGTGGATAACAAGAAAACTGACACATTTGCAAAGCCTGGTTTATTCTCATACTATTGCCAGATGTGATATCTTTAAGTAGTCGTGAAGTCGCCGTAGTCTAGTAGGTAGTGTATTGACTTATTAGACGTAAGACCACGGTTCAAACTCCAGATCAGACATCAAAACTTCCTCTTAGCACATTTCTGGCAAAAACGCTGAGAGTAAAAATAAAATTGCCATGAAAAGTTTCTCAAAAGTTTGTCGTTCGGAATCGACTTTAAACTGTAGGTCCCGCCACTCATGTTTGAATGAACGCACACAACATAAGTGGTGTGAGAAACTAGATCTATAATCCTGACTGAAGGATTGTAATGACCAATTATGTATGTTATGTTATGTATGATCTCTTTAAGGCCTATAGGTCCTGGGGAAGTGAATCTATTTTGAACATCAGCTCATATACGATGATGAATCCTAAGAAGGTAAGTACTTTGATGTAACTCCAGTGAAACTATTTATTAGTCCTATGGGTTGGATATCGTCGATGTCTTTTAACACTTTGTGTAGCTGACAAATACAGAAACAACTAGGGGTCAGAGGACCCACTGCGTTCTTCCATAGGAAGGGGTAAAGAGGAGTAAAAGAATTGGAAAAAAGGAAGTAAAGGAAAGAAGCAGAAAACAAATCTCAAGGATCAGCTACGCGAGGATGAATGCATATATCACAGTCAGAGTAATTCCATAATAAAACTCAGAAAAGAATGAATATCGGCTCTCGACATATAGTAATCGACTTTCTTCTACTATGAGCTGGATTGAGGAGATGATCTCCAAAAGAAAAAAAAAAAAAATGTGCCAAAAAAATCCCACCATTTTTAAGTTATACACCCAATAATAAGGCTTTAAATTATGAGGAGTATAGTGATGATGATGATGATGTTCATGATGACAATGCTAATGTTAAGGATATGTTTTCATCTGCATATGTGTGTGTGTACATATGTACATCTGTATGGTGTGTGTGTGTGTGTTAGTGATTGTGTACTTACTTTTCAATTGTTGTTAGACCGCCTTTGACCACATATTGTAGTCCATGTATGTTACTGTCCTCAAAATAGGCCGCTATAAAAGTGATAATGGCTTTAGTGGTTTCTCTCAATTTGGTTTTTCTATTGGACCAAGTGTTTGCCAATGCCATTATTGTAACTCTATAAGGTTGCTAGTATTGTTGTTGTTATTATTGTTGTTGTTGTAGTAGTTAATGGTTTTGTTTCAATATCTCTTGGTACATCATTTAGCCATGAATTTTGTTGGGGGGGGGGGTGGGGTTTGTAGATGTAATTTTAGTTGTTAAATAAACATGTTGATTTTAATTTTGTTTAAAACTCTCTCTCTCTCTCTCTCTATCTCTCCTTCTCTCTCTATCTCTCTTCGCCCTTATAAATCTTTTGTAATAGATTTGTTAGCAAAAATTGTATTTGCTTTACCGTGTAAATGATTTATTAAACGAAAACTCCAACGTGGACATACTAAACCGAATACAATGCAAATATAGGAAACCTTTGTAAAAGACAGAGCAAAAATATACATATGAATGAAATAATGAAATAATTAAATTTATTTAAATTAATTGAAATAGTTTAATTTATTGGCTAAAAAATAAGTGTTGTTTTAGGAAAATCAAATAAAAACTAGCTGAGTTATTGAAGATTTTCGAAGATTAGTGTATAATTAATATTAATCATACGCCTTGATGATGAAAACAGTACCACAAATGTGGCTAGGATATCACTGTCTATGGCAAGGTGAGAAGCTAGGCTGTAATCCTGATTAAATAGTTGTAATGACAACAGAATTGGGAAAGATATTGTTACGAAAATGAAAAATCTAGATACAAGTGTTTTGCTTTTACATCGCTTAACATTAAAATTATAAATAACAGTTACAAAAACAAAACAATGCAGTAAAAAAACCTGTTTACAAATTATCGTACTGCTTAGTATAACAACAAACACCAGCATAAAGAAAAAATGGTAAACAAGTAAACAAAAATACAGAAACAACACTACAATAATAAATTTAAACAACGATGTTTACATTTATAAAGGCGAAATCATGAACGTTCGTACTGCTTAATATAACAACAAACACCAGCATAAAAATAAATGGTAAACAAGTAAACAAAAATACACAAACAACAATACAATAATAAATGTAAACAACGATGTTTACATTTATAAAGGCGAAATAATGAACGTTCGCCTTCAAGAACATTCTTCAGACTGTTTACTTTGCCATATAAAAGGCAAGGCAAAGCAGGCGACTGGGTTAGTGACGTTCAGTGAGTCTTGTGTGAAGACGCCTTGCGTTTGAAGAGAGTAATCGTGGTTTGAAGGTCTCCCTTACAAGGATCTATCGAATAATTGTTTAGTAATTGTTATTGTTTATACAAATGGTATAAACAGAGGAATAATAAAAAAATCAATTGTTGTTTACATAAAGTTGTGAACAGTGGCACACAGAATTGTGCGAATAATAAAGAATTTTAATTAAAACTAAACACAAATTTATTTTTAATTCATTTTCAATCTACGAACTCATATTTTAAACGTTTTTTAAAAGGTAAAAACGTAACAATATTATAAGGATACCCCATCTAAATTAACAGCTATACAGTAATACAATGATAATAACTTTCGTTATCTTATTGGGAGTCAACAGGGATACGTGTACCAATATTAGATTTATAGCAACAATTTTAAATGTACTCGTATAAGCTATACAAAAAAACTAAGCACATTTTAAAATCTTTAAGGTCTTGGCTTTCTTTATCACTTTAAATTTTTAAAATCCCCTATGAATTATGTAAGTTACAATGGATTTTCTAAGATGATCTTATAATTAATATTAATCATACGCCTTTATAATGAAATCAGTATTACAGATGTGGCTACGATATCAATGTCTGTGGAAAGGCGTTTACCGCTTTATATTATGTAAAGAAGACCCACCTAATAAATTATGAAAGTTAGAATGGATTTCGTAAGATGATCTCATAATTAATATTAATCATACGCCTTTGAGCATTCACTGAATAGAAAATTTTGTGAGAAAGTTGATGTTAACACGAGTGCCGAGTTTAATTGAATTAAGAAAACATTTCAAACAATTTCACTTAAACTTACTGCGATAATGAGTTTTGCCAATGCCACCAATAGCCAAAATAGAATCGATGCGAAATCACTTAAAAGACTAACAAAAGATTTTCGGAAATTTTCCTTTTTATTTGCCATTGAATTTTCCACGTTTTCCAATATCAAGCGAATTATACATGAGCACTGCAATGCTTTTAATTTTTCAAATTGTGTGTTAAAGTGATGTTTTAATTGTTCTTGTTGTTGTTGTTGGCCATATAACATGGCTATATAACATGGCTAAATTGTTAATAATTATTATTGTCCAGTACATACAGACATGACACTGGCACGAATAGCCTCTATGGCTGGCAATACCAGCTTAGGCGCTAGACATGCAAATTTGAATTGAAATTGAAAAGAATGACAATTTCAACTGTCATAATTAACACACATACATATATACACACACACAAACAAATATACACAATTAAAAACAAATTAACCTTTTAAGTGTAGCGAAATGGAAAATAAAAAAAAATCATTTCGAAATGCGAGTGAATAATTCATGAGGCCTAAATGAAATTGAAATGTTTAGATTAAATAATACAACAATAACAACAACACCAACAACACCATACAATACAAAGAGTTTGAAATTAAAACTTTTGTTTACATTATGCATAGCTAAACTGTTATAATTTTTTATTGAATAATTTATTCAATTTAATTGAAAAAAAATGTTTCATGAATAGAAGAATTCATTTTTAATACATTCAGTGGAGGTAGGGTTGCCAGCCTGGCTGGACTTGGCTGGATTGTCCAGCTTTTTTGATGCTTGTCCAGTTTCAAGCAAAAATTTAATTTGTCCAGCTAAATAGAAATTTTTTAGTACACTGCAATAACTTGGGCAATAATTTTCATTTTATCTTTATCAAATCATGTTAGCCAACACATTTGTTATACGAGTACAACTAAGTTATGATTTCCCTCTTCTATCATCACTGACAACATGTCTCAACACTTGAACAGCTGATGTCATAATAAATATTATTGCGAGCGATATTCAATTTCTTAAATTTTAAAGAATGCAATGAATTTATTTAATTGTAATAATAATAAATAATAGTGAAGGACTAAAGTCTACATGCAGTCACATGAAGAGCTGTTCTGCAAAAAACACTTAGTTTATAGAAAAAATAATGATACAGTTTTTTTCGAAAATCATTTTTATTCGTAAAAAAATAAAAATTAAATTAATTCATTCGTCCTTTAACAAAAAAAATCATAAACTAACAAAAATATGGTATGACAAAAGTGTACATGCAGTTCAGTCTCTTTTTGAGTTTTAGTATTTACGAGTAGTTGGTCCACCATCATTATCTATTACAGCCTGCAGGCGTCGTGGCTTGGACGAAACCGAATGGTTCATCTTTTCCGGAATTAATTTGCTCCACGCCTCCGTTAATGATTTCATTAATGATTTGGCATCTGTAATGCGGCTTTGTCGAATTTTTCAATCCAAAAGGTCCCAAACATATTCAATAGGATTTAATTCTGGACGTTGTGAAGGACTATTGAGTTGCCTGGGCGCATTATATAGAAGCCATAACTTAACAATTGCTGCGGTATGCTTGGGATAATTGTCTTGTTGGAAAATCCAACCATCTGCAAGACCCAAGCATTAGACAGATGGCTTCAAAATTTGTTCTGATATACTCTTATATTGATATCGGTCTATAATGCCTTCAACAAAAACCAACTTGCCAGCACCAGATGCTGCTGTAGCTCCCCGAACCATAACGCTCCCACTGTCATGCTTTACAGTTGGCAATAAGTTTTCGATCTGCATAGCCATGTTCCTTTTCCTCCATATTTTTGCACGACCATCACTTCCGAATATGATGAACTTTGACTCATCTGTACATAAAACCTTGGACCAGAAATCCATCCCTTTGTCAATATGCGTACGTACAAACTCAAGTCGAAAACTAAACGCACTTTAGTTGGTGCGTTAGACGCTGGCAAAGCAAATGAAAAATCTACTAATTTCAGGATGTTTTTATAAGAAATATTTTTCGTTTCGAAAAATTTGATAATTTCAACCCACTTTTTATCGGGATTGTTTATGGTGATTGTTTCTATTTTTGTATTTGTTCAGCATTCGCATAATTTTTTACATAAGTGAATTCATCAAAAATTTCATTATTTATATGGGCAATTTCGTGTCAAGTGATCCAATTTTTAAAATCGATGTCTTCCGATTTGGATGAAATTTGCACCATTAAGTGGCCACAAAGCTCTTAAAGGAAAAGAACTAAGCTTTCTTTGAGCAAAAAAAAAAAACATCCATTAAAAAAAAATATAGTGCATATGGTAAAATTTGAAAACTTTGGTTTTGTGTTAAAATATTTTTTTTTATAGATATGCCTCTTGCTACTAAGTGCCCACAAAGACCTTAAAAGAAATGGTTTAAGTTTTCTTTTGAGGAAAAATGAAAAAAAACTCCATTTCGAAAAAAATGGGGGAAAATATTGAAAAATCTTATTCTTTTCTTGAGTTAAAAAATAATTTTTTTGATAGATATCCCACTCGCATCCCATTAAGCGATTATGAAGTCCTTAAAGGAAATTTTATACGCTTTCTTTTAAGCAAAAAAAAAAAAAAAAAAAAAAAATGGGCCCAAATTGAAAAAAAATTTAAAAAAAATTAATTTAAAAAAAAAAAATAAAAAAAATTTTTTAAAAAATTAAAAAAATTATTTTTGGAAAGATTGAAGAAATAGCTATCTAATATCCTTTGGAAAATTTTTGCTAGGACCAATAGGTGGAAAGTTACACACATTTTAAAAAAACCCTGTATTACCAAAATGTCCAACTTTGATGCCCTCTAACTCCGGCAGTTCTTGTCTGATAGAGCTGAAAATTTGTGTCTGGCCTACTATCCAATGGTGCAAATTTCATCCAAATCGGAAGACATCGATTTTAAAAATTGGGTCACTTGACACGAAATTGCCCATATTTAAATCATTTCTGATTTCTGTTACCTTTATTAACGACTTTTCAACCGAAGACCAAGATGGAATTTCATCTAACAGTAACCAAGCAAATCTCTCAATTTCTTTAAAAGATTCATCCCTTCAGGGTTCAGGTAACTAATACAGGTTCTGTAAAAGTTTTTAACTTTTTCTTTAAATCTTTTTATATCAAGTCCCTTTGAGTGAAGAACTGAAATATAG
Organism: Sarcophaga caerulescens; assembly: GCA_927399465.1. NCBI lineage: Eukaryota > Metazoa > Arthropoda > Insecta > Diptera > Sarcophagidae > Sarcophaga > Sarcophaga caerulescens. The sequence continues at coordinate 106,893,294 of OV656866.1, forward strand.
AATTTTGTACGTTAAGTGGTAAAAATACTTTATTGTGACGTTCTATTAACTTTGATTTAAATTCTTTCTTTTGCTAAGAAATGATGATGAATGGTAAAATAATGATTACAATTACGATTATTTTTGGATTTAGTAGTTAATAATTGATTACGATTACAAAATAAACAAAAAATAATCAGGATTACTGGCGATTAGTCTAAATGATCAAAAATAATCAAATTGTTTTCAAAAATTCTTTTTGATTTTTTTTCAAATATTCAAAAAGAATTTGGAAGTAATTATTGAAAATAATTGGATTATTTTTGGATAACTTTTGATTCTTTTGAATTATTTTTCCTAATCGCCAGTAATCCTGATTATTTTTAGATTATTTTGTAATCGTAATCAATTAGTAATTTGAAAAAATTTTTCATAGAATTATATAATCATTACGATTCTTTTTAAAAAGTATTGTATAAGCAAGACATAGCACAAGGATAATTAAAAAATTAAACAATATTGTTGGGCATTTTTCTTGTTTAAGAAAGTACTCTTTCAAGGATAAAAACAATTCCATTATTCGCCCTAAGGCTGGCATTAAAGTTAATCAACTAGTTTTATTATGTCCCAATAATTTTTTATACTCTACATCAACGTTATCACAAATTTGTTTAAATTTTTCCACTCTAACTGTATACATGTAAAAATATAAATATAGTAATTCCAGCTAATATAAGACTTTTTACCGAATTAGTGAAAAAATTGGACAAAAGCGGACATTTTGGAAAATAAATACTTTTTAGATGTTACGTGTGGTAAAATAGTAGACAAATAGCGGACGCAAAGAAAATAGCGGACAGGAGGTTAAAATAGCGGACTGTCCGCTATAATAGTGGACGGATGGTCACCATATCCATAGCTCATCATATACAGGAAGCACAAAATAAGTATAAATCCCGTACAAACACTAAAATACTCGAGTCGTTCGAATCATTTTTAAGTATTATAAGAAGTATTTTTCTAAAGTTATGAATCTAAATGTGTGGGCTTACATATGAATCAAACATATTTCAAATGGTATGAGTTTGATGTCAATGTTGTACGCATACTCATTGCAACCTGTACTTATAAATCAACGTTGTAGTGAGTACGAATGAAACAGAGTATGTAGTTAAATTTCAATATTGTTGACTCACTTATATTTAAAATTTCCTGAATGCTTATGATGTAGCGAAAATACGTTTCATTGCTGATCTCTGATACCAACTACAATGAATGCATTGGTATCCCCGAGGCGTATAATTAATATTAATATGGAGATTATGTTACAAAATCGTTCATAACTTTTACAATTCTTAAGCAATTTAAAAAATTCAAACTGTTTAATTAAGTCAAGACTTTAAAGTTTTTAATTCATTTATCCTAGATTTGAAACTATCTCTTATAACTTTTGAAAATTAATCTCAAAAATATTTTTAAATTTCAAAAATTCTGTTTTACTTCTATTTTAAACCCTCCAGACCATGAAACTGATTACAAATATGGTTTATTCTTGAGAAAAAGCAGCAGCTTAAATTAAAAATAGAATTCATTATATTGTTGATAATGTTTCCTTAAACATTTCCTTTCCTTTTTATATTTAATACTGGGATTTCGTTAAAAAATCTTCACAAAACGACAACACCAACACTCTCTGCCTGACTTATGCTTCTTAGTTTCTAGTTTTTAAACAATTGAGAAGCAAGCAAGTAAGCAAAGAAAAACCATAAACCGCAAAAGAAAAAGGAAAATAAGAAAGAAAGAAAAACAAAATGAAATAAAATCTAAGAAGAATTAAATACCGAAACACAGCAACAGAACAAATTTTCTTTTTTTTTGTATGTTTTCATTGCAAAATTTATCTGCTCTTGTCTTGAGGAAAATAGAAAAACTGTCACTGGCTGTTTTAGAACGCGCCAAACAATAACGTTGCAAAACACATTAAGTCTCCGTTTTTCTCTGTCCCCAAGTGTTTATTATTGTTCTTATTATTGTTGCCACAGTGGCAAGTTGTCCGGTTTTAACTCTGTATGGGTTTATTCGCCTTTGGTCGCCAAGTCAAATGAGAAAAACATTTCTTAATTTTTTTCTGTTTTGTTGCTGTATGCAACACAATAGCAAATGTATTGCAATTCGTATCATAATAAATTGGTTGCATGTTGTGACTTTTGTGGTGCGTGCAATGAAACAATTTCCTTTGCAAACAGAGCAAAATGATCATAAACTTTTAAACAGAACAAGCAACCATCATGACAGACATTATGCAGTTAAATTAAATAAGAAATAAAATAAATGCGGCGATAGAAAAAAAAAAACAAACTTCGTAAAATATATTTTAAATGATTTTTTTATGGTAGCATTGTAAGGTTAAAAAATATTTTGTTTTTTATTTGACTTTGAAATGTCGGCTTTAATATGCAATTTAAATTGTTAAAATCCTTTGAAAAATAACAAAGTTATGAGGGTTTTTACTAAACTACCTTTCAATTAATATTAATCATACGCCGGGGTATTAAAAAAAAAAAAATTTTGGTGAATGCCTAGAATATGTATTAAAATTATTACGAACTATATATTATTAAATATTATCTTCCTCGTGCTCATAACCACAGTTTCTACAAAATTCAATCGAGAAAATAACAAGTTAATCGACATACTTTCAATAGATCAGTGGCCTATAAGAACGGCATAGTGTGATGGATAGACAAGCAATTTAAGATCCATATATATCAGTCCAACAGAGCCTAGCAATATTGCCTGTGTCCTTCTGGTGCTCAAGAGCTTGCACACTTTAAAGAAAGCTGTGCTAAACATTCCCCTAACCACAGCTCTTCAAACCACTTCGATGAAGCTCTTCCAATAGTTTCTTTACCTTACCGTTATGCCACTTTCCTTCCCTTGTCGCATGAATTTCTTAGACGAAGTAATAACCATTCTGATCAAAAGTTCCGCAGCAAATTTTACAATGTAGTCATTGCGTATACCATGAGCCCGGACAACAACCCTAGAATGGACATTTGCTGAAAGTGAAGGCTGCTAATGAGAAATGCTTATTAGCCGAAGACTTCCTTAGTGTATGCGAGTTAAAAGCTATTGCCGATAGTGGGAAATTATCTCATTGTCCGGAATCCTTTCCAACGTTTTGAGCAAGAATGAAGTCAGAGTCATAGGTCTGAGATCCTACGCAATGAAGATCGTTAACCTTCCAGTCTTACTGGAGAAAATAGCCTGCGTCTCTTATGCAGACTTAAGACAGGCAATGTAGATTCTCTGCGATATCATTAATACACTAAGTATCAGAAATTATGAGTATGTTTCGATTGTACTCATCTTTTTGAATACTCATTGCTGATCTCTGGTTGGTATCTAAACTTAACCTGTTTAGTTATTGGCATTATATTGGGCATCTTCCAGCAGGATGGAACTTACAGCTATTGTATAATGCGTGTGCCTCGGGCGCTGGTATTGCTACGCTATCAACAAAAAGGAAAATGTACTAAAGCTGCTTAAAATTTAATCCTAAAGCCGGTGTGGTCAGATAACCAACGTTGCTGGTATGCTCGCGTTATGCTCGCGTTACGTCGGATGGGGTGGTTATTGTCGGTTATTCAAACCGAAAGCGCACTCACATATATAAAAAGATTTCCATACCAGACTTTAAAAGAAAATAAACACATTCTAAGGGACCCGAAAGCGAAACAAACAAAGCCTGAAACGTAACTAAACGGGGAAACAGATACTTATCGAGGCAACACAACCTAAATGAGGAGAGCCTGCAGATGTCAATGCAGCCCTAATACCCTCCCACAGGAATCCAAAGGATCCTTCCATGATAGCTCTGGATTTTTGGAACTATACCTATGCTCTACCTAGCCTACGAATGCCCTGCCATCTTCCTACTGGCTTACCTGCGGTCTATCTATTCACTCATCACTTATTATACCTGCAATTTCGTGTCAAGTGACCCAATTTTTAAAATCGGTGTCTTCCGATTTGGATGAAATTTGCACCAAGGTTAGTACTATTGGATAGTTGGCCAGACACAAATTTTCAGCTCTATCTGTTAAGAACTGCCGGAGTTAGAGGGGGTCAAAGTTGGACATTTTGGTCATACAGGGTTTTTTTAAAATGTGTGTAACTTTTCACCTATTGGTCCTAGCAAAAATTTTCCAAAGGATATTAGATAGCTATTTCTTCAATCTTTCCAAAAATAATTTTTTTAATTTTAAAAAAATTTTTTTTTTTATTTTTTTTTTTTAAATTAATTTTTTTTTAAATTTTTTTTCAATTTGGGCCCTTTAAGAGCTTTGTGGTCACTTAATGGGATGCGAATTAATTTCGAATCCATTTCGAAAAAAAATGGGGGAAAATGAAAATGGTACATGTGCCAAATATTGAAAAATTTTATTCTTGAGTTAAAAAATAATTTTTTTGATAGATATCCCACTCGCATCCCATTAAGCGATTATGAAGGCCTTAAAGGAAATTTTATAAGCTTTCTTTTAAGCAAAAAAAAAAAAAAAAAAGGGCCCAAATTGAAAAAAAATTTAAAAAAAAAATTAATTAAAAAAAAAAAATAAAAAATTTTTTTAAATTAAAAAAATTATTTTTGGAAAGATTGAAGAAATAGCTATCAAATATACTTTGGAAAATTTTTGCTAGGACCAATAGGTGAAAAGTTACACACATTTTAAAAAAACCCTGTATGACCAAAATGTCCAACTTTGACCCCCTTTAACTCCGGCAGTTCTTGACATATAGAGCTGAAAATTTGTGTCTGGCCAACTATCCAATAGTACTAACCTTGGTGCAAATTTCATCCAAATCGGAAGACATCGATTTTAAAAATTGGGTCACTTGACACGAAATTGCCCTTATATAAAAATTTACAATTTATTAAGTAGATCAAAGTCCAAATATTCAATAACACTACTACAAATCCTAACTAAGAAAACCGAAGTGGCTTCCTCTTCTTTTCTTTCCTTTTTTTTATAGAAACAAAAATAACATAAAATAACAATTCTGTTTATGTTCAATTCACTTATAAATGGTTTTCTTCTTTTTCTTCCTTTTCCTCTCTTCTTTCCATATGGATAGGTCCATAAGACACTAAAAAACTGAAAATAACCCTAACACCGATAATCGAGCTCGTTGGGACACGCTCCCTAATATAAGGGATTATACTATTATTGCGGAACAGAGAAAAAGAAAAAAAAAACTTATTCATATTTGCAAAAAAAAAAAAAAAAAAATAAAAAAAAAATTTAAAAATACTCAACATTTAAAATAAAGATATACTGACGTACTTAAAATAAAGATACTTAAAGGCAATAAAATAGAAAGAAAAATATACTTAATAATGCGTAAAATAAAAGGTTTCTGTCCTGTCGGTCTGTCTTTAGGTTAAGGTCGTCAAATACCTGGTTTTACCCATAATGAGAAATTCAGTTGTACATATAGCTGAAGAATATAGTTGGTGCTTTGTTGGTACTATAACTGCTGATGCAGATGTATTTTAGGATATCTGTTGGAAACTGATGTGTTGCTGATGTTGGTTGGTACTATGGATGCTGATACAGATGTATTCAAGGGTATCTCTTGGAAACTGATGTCTTGCTGATGTTGGCACTATAGATGTGATGTTGGTATTATAGGCGCTGGTGCAGATGTATTTAAGGGTATCTATTAGAAACTGATGTGTTGCTGATGTTAATATTATAGATGCGGATGCTGATGTATTTAAGTCTATCTGTTGGAAACTGATGTGTTGCTGATGTTGGTACTATAGATGTGATATTGGTATTATAGGTGCTGATGCAGACGTTTTCTACTTCTATGTTGATATAATCATCTTCAGGGATGTTACAGGTAAGTACAGTTGTCGCTCTTGATGTTGTTATAGCTGTTGGTGCAAACGATATCGAGGTCTATGTTGATATAGTCGTTTGCAGTGGTGTTACAGGTAAGTACAGTTGTCGCTCTTGATGTTGTTATAGCGAGCGGTTGGTGCAAACGATATCGAGGTCTATGTTGATATAGTCGTTTGCAGTGGTATTACAGTTATGTACAGTTGATCTCTAGATTTATACGCGCTGTGAAATAACCTCACTAACTTTGCATTTTTCTTTTGTCACTATTTTTACTCAACTCTTTTAAACTTTTTGAAATAATTTCACTAATTTTGCACTTCTCTTTTATCACTCTTTATATACCACTCCATTGTGACCATTTTCTTCTTATAAGAAAAAAAAAAAAAACGCGTATCAGCATAAGCTGGTGACCATCTTACCCTTTTGCTGCTTACCACTTGAAGAGACGAAGAAAAAAGAGAGCGATTCGCTTTTCGTTGCTCATTTGATATCATCGCATTATATTTCTAGATCATTCGATACCGTTATTTTTTCCAATTATTCCCGTTCAAGTATATTTGTCTTGTTCCTACTTACATATATGTTTATGCTTTTCATCCAATTGGGCTTGCCAATTGTTGAAATTACCATTTTAGTGTTGCCAACTGATATTTTCAAGTTCGCATGCGTAACTCACATGACAATTGGATGATGAACTGAAAGATTAATGGATGAGCAAGCGTCGAAGAACACTGTTTCAAGATCAGAAGACTTGTTTATGGTGAGTTCCGAAAGATTATTTTCTGCCAATGGCCTGCGAAAATTGTTCTTAAAAGTTTATATTTTTCCTGCTTAATAACAACAGTTAATCGTGGCCTTAAAAAGCTATTCAAAATAAAAACTTTTCAAATAAAAAGAAAAAAAAAAAAAGAGAAGAGAAAATAAATTCTGACAAGTCGTAAACGTTTCTTGCTTTTTTGTAAAAAAAAATGTAAAGAAAAAAACAAAAGAAAAGAAAAGTCCTAATCATATTGTATTTTTCATTTTGATTCTTTTGTTTTTGTTTTTCCCATCATTGTTGTTGTTGTTGTTCTTGTTATTAGAGTATATTTGTTATTATTGTTAAACGATTTTGTGTTACTGTGTTGCATTATGGTCGATTTTTAAAGCTTAAGCACGTTTTTCATTGCTATTGAGAGCAACAAGACCGACTCGACCATGTACATGATGAGGATCAAGACAAAACAAAGAAAACAAAGAGAAGAAAACTATTTTCTTTTATATTCTACTTATGTGAAGCTTAAATAATAGAACCATGAAGAAACGTATGCTTTTTTTCATTTTATTTTGCGCAATATTCTAAAGTTTTAAATTGTATCTAACACAGCATGATGATGATGATTATCATAGATATGAATGAAAAGAAATCAACAACATAATCATAATCATCATCATCGTTAACATTACGGCATCTTATTTTGGCATTGTCAGCCATATTTGTTGCATTATGGCTCATTGCTCGAATAACCTGCTCTTTGTTTAATCGTCTAAAGGATTTTATTAAACTGCATCAAGAAAAACAATTTCAATGCATTTGAAAATGGAATTGAATTTAAAGCTTAAGTAACCACTAAACATTCATACATTCACGCACATATACACACGTATGCATGTGTGTGGTTTACAAGCCATTCTCATATTTAAAGAAAATCCCCTGCTTGTATGCAGCATTTTTCTTATAAGTGCTCAGTTTTAAAGCCAAAGAGCAATAGAATTGAAATTCGAATTTGAAAAGTTTTGTTACTGTTACTGCCTTTTCGCATTTAAATAATTCAGCAGCATCAATTGTCTGTGAGAAAATTATTTTTATTTTTCTTTTTTTTAGAAATAATATTTAAAGCATATTTTAAGGAGATTATGCGTATGAGATTAGAAGTAAAGTGGTATAAAAGAAAATTTAAATTGAAATGCTGTTGTTTTAAGGTATAGAAGTTGAAAATCTCTAAGTAATCTTATCAGACAAATCTTTAAAAGATTTCTTAAACAACCTTTTTCATATGAACTGTATTCTTTAATTCTCTTTGACAGCACTAGAGGGTTTCACGAAGCATATCCATGCTCGCTCTACATTTTTAGGTTTGGTTAGGTTAGCGGGTAGCTTGCCGTTTAAAGGCAAGTTCACTTGGTGGCCCAATGTGTCATACAGTGTGAATTAAGCCTCTTTGTCATGATCCGTTAGTGTTGGGTTTGAACCACTCCGATTTGTGAATGAAACCGGCCAGTACCCTCAATGGCTTTCACCACTATGTCCTGATCTTCAAACATTCTGTCGCTCACCCAAAGGCCGATGACGTCTGGTCTGAAGTGCAGGGCTCGCGTATCTAAGTGTTCTTTTAAATCTGCTTCCCCCACATCACGTCAGCTTTTGTTATAATTCTGGTGAGACAGGCCGAGCTTGTCAGCATAATTGCCAATAGTGCAGATTCCCATTAGAATTTCTGTTACAATGCGAAATAAAATTTTGTTTCGTGCCTCTTCCAGTTAACGGAGTAACTATGATTGTCTTAAAGTCATTTGGATCAGAGCTCAGCAATGAGTATTAAAGAAGATGAGAAGAATCAAATCATACTCAAAAGTTCTGATACTTATACGCATTCATACTTATTTTAATATTATGGAACCTCCTCCACTCATATTCAAAGTTTGAAGTGTACTCATCATATTCATATGTACTTAACAACATGTATGATGTTGTTGATTTCGACTCTCCATAACTGACTCAACATATACACGAATCGAGTTCCTCAAATCATTTATAAGTATTATAAGAAGTATTTTTCTAAAGTTATGAATCTGCGTCAGTAGGCTTATGAATCAAACATATTTCGCATGGTATGAGTTTGATGTCAACGTTGTTGTTGCATACTTATTGCAACCTGTACTTATAAATCAACGTTGTAGTGAGTACGAATGAATCAGAGTATGTAGTTAAATTTCTATATTGGTGATTCACTTATATTCAAAATTTCATGAGTGCTTATATCGGGTCCGCCATTTAACGTTTTTTTTTCAACTAGTGCTTATATCGTGAATGGGTAACACTTAGGTTAGGTTAGGTTAGAGGACGTGTACTTGACAACTGTGACAAGTACAGTACCCGGAGGTCGAACTGACCCATTGTACAACGTCCTAGCTTCTCACACCACTCGTGTTATGTGCGTTAATTTTATACATGAGTGGCGGGACCTACAGTTTAAAGTCGACTCCGAACGACAGATTTTTGAGAAGCTTTTCATGGCAATTTTATTTACTCTCAGAGTTTTTGCCAGAAATCTGCTGAGAGGAAGTCGCCGAAGAAATATTTTAATATTTTCGTTTTGATGTCTGACCTGGGATTCGAACTCGGGCCTTTCGTCTAATAAGCCAGCACACTACCTACTAGACCACGGCGACTTCATGGGTAACACTTAGCTCATGTCTGATTTGACAGATAATTAGTTGTATCCTTCCGCTGAACGAATATGGTTGTGTATAGGCTTGAACAACGCTGGGAAATATTGAGACATTACTTTGAAAATCATGGTAAAAAATTGGCAAAAAAATCATCTTTTCAGGTGAAGCTCATTTTGATCTTGACGGGTATGTAAACAAGCAAAATTGTCGCATTTAGGGCACAGAAAACGCGCACGCATACATTGAAAAGCCGACGCACCCAAAACGAGTCACTGTTTGGTGCGGATTTTGGTCCAGAGGCATAATTGGGCCATTTTTCTTTGAAAATGAGCAAGGAGTGGCCGTTACAGTCAATGACTTCACACAAGACTGACTGAACTTCACTAACTGAGTCGCCTGCTTTGCCTTGCTTTTTATATGGCAAAATAAACAGTCTGATGAATGTTCTTGAAGGCGAAATCTCTATAAATGTAAACATCGTTGTTTACATTCATTATTGTTGTTTGTGTATTTTGTTTACATTTATTATTGTAGTGTTGTTGGTGGATTTTTGTTTACTTATTTACACATTTTTTATGCTGCTGTTTGTTGTTATATTAAGCAGTACGATAATTTGTAAACAGGTTTGTTTATTGCATTACTTTGTTTTCGTAGCTTTTGTTTATAATTAACAAAATACCAGTGTCTAAATTTTTCATTTTCATAACAATATTGTTTTCTATAAGAAAAATAAGTAGGCGTGACAAATTAAATTTTTAGGAAATTTTTAGCGACCGTTATCGGGCCATGTTGAACGAATTTTTGTTCATAAAAATTGAAGAGGAAGATATTGGCAACATTTGGTTTCAACAGGACGGCGCTACGTGCCACACAGCCGAAGCTACACTCGATGTTTTGCGCCCTGTTTTTGAAGATCGCATTATCAGCCACAGAGCTGATGTTGTTTGGCCACCTCGGAGCTGCGATTTGACACCGTTGGACTATTATTTGTGGGGTGCCGTCAAAGATAAGTATTACGCCGACAAGCCAGAGACAATTGACGCTTTAAAGGACAATATTCGTGAAGCCATTGGTGAAATACAGCTGCACACAATCGATAATGTGCTTAAAAATTGGACCGATCGTGTAGGCCTACTGCATGGCCAGCCGAGCCAGCCATTTGAAAGAAATTATTTTCCATTATTAACCGGAAGGATTGTACTTTCAAATAAAAAAAGAAATTTGAGAAAATATTCAGTAGTTTTTTTTTTTAAAGCATTTTCAAAAAAAAAAAAAGTTATTTGGCGGACCCTTTAGTAGCGAAAAAACGATTCTTTTCTGATCTCTGATTTGGATTTGTATCTCCATTCACATAAGTATAAAGTCCAACAAAAAACAAAATTAACGCGGCAAGATGCCTTAAATTTTTAAAATTTTAATTTCTTGTTGGAAAAAAAAACTTTGTTTCAAAGCACTAAAAAGTGTCAGCAGTTCACTATGATTTAGCGGCTCATAAACTTTTATGAGCATTTATTTTATTTTTTATTTTTGTCTTTATAATCCTTGCCTTCTGCTTCTACTTCTCCCTTCTTCTCCTCTTTCATATTGAGTTGCAGTTTTATACAGGGAAGCACATTCGTTTTTTTTTTGATTTTAAATTATTTTAAATTTATTTCTGTTGTTTTTGTTTTTCACAGCCTTTCAGTTGTATTAAATGCCATGTTTTATTTTTCTCTTATATTTATTGTTGTTGTTGTTGCTGCAGTTGTTGTTGTTGTTGTAGGTAGTTTTACTATTGCATTTAACAACTTTGCTGATAATTGTTTTTGGGTAATGTGATAAAAACTATAACTATAGCCAGCCGTAGATTAAATAAAGTGCTTAAAATACTCATTTAACTTTACTGTATTGTACTGTTTGCACTCTCTCTCTCTCTCTCTCACTCACTTTACATCTCTCTCTCTCTCTCTTTCTGTTTGTCTATACACGCGATATGTGTTCGTGTGTGTGTGTGTGTGTTATGAAGTAATTGTTTTAAGTGTAAATGTTTGCGTATTTGTGCCTGTATGGCATATGTGGGTCAATTTACATAGAAATACGAAAGGATTTGAAAGGATTTATTTTTTTCCTAAAAATTTAATTTGCCACGCCTACTTATTTTTCTTATAGAAAACTATATTGTAACAAAAATAAAAAATCTAGACACTGATATTTTGTTAATTATAAACAAAAGCTACTAAAACAAAGTAATGCAGTAAACAAACCTGTTTACAAAATAATCGTACTGCTTAATATAACAAACAGCAGCATAAAAAATGTGTAAATAAGTAAACAAAAATCCACCAACAACATTACAATAATAAATGTATATATTTATAAACAAAAGCTACAAAAACAAAGTAATGCAGTAAACAAACCTGTTTACAAATTATCGTACAGCTTAATATAACAACAAACAGCAGCATAAAAAATGTGTAAATAAGTAAACAAAAATCCACCAACAACACTACAATACACTACAATAATAAATGTATACAAAATACACAAACAACAATAATGAATGTAAACAACGATGTTTACATTTGTAGAGATTTCGCCTTCAAGAACATTCATCAGACTGTTTATTTTGCCATATAAAAAGCAAGGCAATGAAGTCGCCGTAGTCTAGTAGGTAGTATGTTGGCTTATTAGACTGAAGGCCCGAGTTCGAATTCCAGGTCAGACATCAAAACGAAATTATAAAATATTTCTTCGGCGACTTCCTCTCAGCAGATTTCTGGCAAAAACTCTGAGAGTAAATAAAATTGCCATGAAATGCTTCTCAAAAACTGTCGTTCGGAGTCGACTTTAAACTGTAGGTCCCGCCACTCGTGTATAAAATTAACGCACACAACATAAGTGGTGTGAGAAGCTAGGTCGTAATCCTGACTGAAGGGTTGTAATGACCAATTATGTATGTATGTAAAAGCAAGGCAAAACAGGCGACTCAGTTAGTGAAGTTCAGTCAGTCTTGTATGAAGACGCGGTGTGTTTGAAAAGAGTAATTGTGGTTTGAGAATCTCCGTTACAAAGATCTGTCGAATAATTGCTTAGTAATTGTTATTGTTTATGCAAAGGTTATAAACAGAGGAATAACAAAGAGAAGCAATTGTTGTTGCTTACATCAAGTTGTGAACAGTGGCACACAGAATTGTGCAAATAATAAAAGATTTTAATTAAAACTAAACATAAATTTATTTTTATTTTATTTGCAATATACGAGCTCATATTTTAAAAGTTTTTAAAAGGCAAAAACGTAACAATATATTATACGGGCTTGCAGATTTTTATAGTGCTTACTAGGCAGAAATCCCAACTATTGAGCAGGCGGTATATTGGCAACGACGGGCAACCCACCGCTTTACTACTTTCAAAGATCTCCGAATATTGTTTACAACATTCTGATTAGTTTATAACTTCCTTGCTTTTTATAATGTGAAATGACCCGCCCCGGATTGTGTAAAAATATGTATGTTGGCTTATGTGTGTCATAATTTAAGGATATGGCATTTAAATGTCCTTTTATATAAAATTCAATGAAACGGAAGCGTCGATTTTTATACGCCATAAATTTTTAAATGGGTTTGTTGACTTTGTTTGGGGATTTTTTCCGTTTTTTTTTTACAACCAAACCTCTCATCATGATTTTCTGATTTTTTTTTTTGGGTTATTTTGGCCAGCAATAGGAAACGAAACTTTTAAACAGGAAATGCATTTGGAAATATTCAAAAATAAATATTGGACAACCAAAAATTGTCCAATGCAATGCAAGTAATCAGAAAAACTGTAAAGTAATCAGAAAAACTGTATTCCATTTAAATCCATTTAACATATTTGAGTGTTTAAAAAAGAACCTCTAAAAGTAGGCAATAAAAATTTATTTTAAATATGCAGAAAATTAATTTAAAATAAAAACAATTCATTTATTTCTTTCATATTTTCTTTTCCTTTTTTATTCTTTTCAGTTTCAGTTTTAATTTATTCTCCAACAGCCCAAAAGGCTTAAGCACGAGTTGTAAAGAAAATTTATTATTATCGCCAGCCCCTTAAGATATGCTTCAAAATGTTTTTATTTATTTATTTTTGCAATTCTTTTTTATTTTATTATTATTTTTAGAACTTTATTAATACCATAAATACGCAACAAAAGGCAAAAAGTTTTTACCAAAAAAAAAAAAAAAAAAGAAAGAAAAAAAACAACTTTTCAATGCCACGTTTATTTTCTTTTCTGCTTTATAAAGTGAAGCAAATACTTTGGCTTTCATGCTCGTATACCACCGGTCTCAGCATCTCAAAGCCAAGGATGGAAAGTCAAAAATTACAAAAGAAAAGAAGAGAAAAAAAAAATTAAAACTTTAACTAAAGTTATCGAAAATAGTTAAACGCTGTTGAGAAAGGTGAACTTAAAAATAGTTTCGCAAGATTTTTTAAACGTAGGCGTATGATTGTTATTAATTTTTATTTTGTTGCGAAATATTATTACTCATACGCCCCAAAGTGAAAATATTGTTACGTTTTTACCTTTTAAAAACGTTTAAAATATGAGATCGAAGATTGCAAATAAAAAAAATAAATTTGGTGTTTAGTTTTAATTAAAATTTTTTATTATTCGCACAATTCTGTGTGCTACTGTTCACAACTTTATGTAAACAACAACAATCGCTTTGTTTGTTATTCCTCTGTTTATATCATTTGCATAAACAATAACAATTACTAGGCAATTGTTCCACAGATCTTTGTAGCGAAGATCTTCAAAACACGATTACTCTCTTCAAATGCACCGCGTCTTCCCACAAGACTGACTGAACTTCACTAATTCAGTCGCCTGCTTTGTCTTGCCTTTTATATGGCAGGTTAAACAGTCTGATGAATGTTCTTGAAGGCGAATGTTCATGACTTCGCCTTTTCGAAATCTCTATAAATGTAAACATCGTTCTTTCATTATGGTTGTTTGTGTATTTTCTTGTTTACCATTTTTTACGCTGGTATTTGCTGTTTTATTTTTGTTTACTTGTTTACCATTTTATTATGCTGGTGTTTGTTGTATTTTTGTTTACTTGTTTACCATTTTTTTATGCTGGTGTTTGTTGTTATATTAAGCAGTACGATAATTTGTAAACAGGTTTGTTTACTTGCATTGTTTTGTTCTTGTAGCTTTTGTTTATAATTGTAGTGTTAAGCGGTGTAACAACAAAGCATCAGTATCTCGATTTTTCATTTTCGTAACAATATTATCCAAAACCTCTTTCCGTAGTTCTACCAATTCATAGCCACTAAAAATAAGGTACTTCCTATGAGTGTTATTTGCCTAAAAACAAGAAAGAAAGTAAAAGAAGAAATTTAAAGTTTAATTTAAAAATTACTTTCAATTATTTAAAATAACTTATGTGGCATAAATTAAAGCACATAGAAGTAGGCCATCAATACGAAAAAAAAAAATTCAAGTTAAAGGTGTGACATATTTACGGGCAAAAATAATTATTAAAATACAAAAAAAAAAGTTTTCTATGTCCTTAAAATTTAGTTTTAACAACTTTCTTTAAGGAATCAATTTTTTGTTGTTGTTCTTGTTAAAAACCCACATATTTTTCTTATTAAAAATAATTTCTTAGAACTGCTTTATTGCAGACTTTTAGAGGGGAAACAATTTATTTTAGGAAAAATAAAAAGAAAACTTGACATACTTCTCAGTGCTCGTTGTATACATAGCCTACTTTTAGGTGTTACACTAAAAAACGAAATTCTATTTAGCATTAGAAAACCAGAAAAAATTCATAACATTTCACATGCGATAAGGATACTTAAAATCAAAATAGAAAACAAATATAAAAAAAGAGAAGAAATGAGTTAAAAATGGAGTGGGGGGTGTCAAAAATAGTAAAATTAAATGCAACCACAAGTTTAAAAAACTTCTCTATGAAATTCTCCTCTATTTTTTTCTGCTAAAGACTGATAATCCTTTAGATAAACAAGATAAAGTGTGTTCTTGTGCTGCATTAACAAAAAAAGAGAGAAGAAAACTTCAAAAGAAAGGCTGAGTGTATGTGTGGCAAGAACCTCATCAACTTAACAAGTGAAATCAAGAAAAAAAAAATGAACAGTTTTCTGCTTATTTTAACACATTTTTCACAACAACAACAAACAAAAAAAAAAAGCAAAAAAAAAAAGGAAACCATTTCGAGTTTTTCACAATTTATGCACGTTTCTCTACCTTTTTTGTCGTTTTGCTTTTTTGATTTGCCACAGAGTATCTTGGAAAAATTTGCACATTCAACACAGTCAGTCTGCCAGTCATACAGTCGTCATATACCAACAACCTTTACCAAGGCATTTCAGCATTTATACACTACGTAGACTATAGTCAACCACCTCAATTTGCTTAGAAATCCAAATAACGAAGTCAATTTTGTAATACACATAGTTGCTCCCTGTATGTGGTTTCTTTTTTGTGTGTGTGTGGCATATTCTAGGGCGTTAAAGAGCTGTTTCCTAAACTCTTCTTCTTCCATATACAAGGAGAGTTTGTTAAATTATTACGTTTGCTTTGCTTTGCTGTGCTTCATCTTTTCAATACAGAAAGAAAGAAAAAAAAATTTTGAAAATAAAATATAATCTTGGCTTCTAGTTGTTGTTATTATTGGTTTCTAAAAAACACGAACAAACGAACGTATATCCATCCAAATATAGTGACACATCATTTGTCAAAATTGTGGCTTCAACTAGAAAGAAAGAAAAAAAAAAAATCAAATCACTACGCTAAAGCTAAGAAGAAGTAAGAAAATTTGAAAACATGGTCTGATTAAGCGTAAAATAGATTTGTTAAGTTTAGCAAACGATGAAAGAAAGTAGAAATATTTTAAAGCAATGAAATACAATAATTTACACAATTTTTAACAGCCTGAAAATAGGCAACACAGGGATGGTATACTTCTTTGGTGAGAGGAAAAAATATGTTTTTTGTTGGTACAGTCCAACATATTGCTACGAAAATGAAGAATCTAGATACTGGTGTTTTGCTTTTACATCGCTTAACATTAAAAAAAATAAACAAAAGCTACAAAAACAAAACAATGCAGTAAACCAACCTGTTTACAAATTATCGTACTGCTTAATATAAGAACAAATACCAGCATAAAAAATGGTAAACAAGTAAACAAAAATACAACAACAACACTACAAGAATAAATGTAAACAACGATGTTTACATTTATAGAGATTTCAAGAAGTCGAAATCATAAACATTCGCCTTCAAGAACGTTCATCGGGCTGTTTACCCTGCCATATAAAAGACAAAGCAAAGCAGGCGAGTGAGTTAGTGAAGTTCAGTTAGTCTTGTGTGAAGACGCAATGCATTTGAAGAGAGTAATCGTGGTTTGAAGATCTCCGTTACAAAGATCTGTCGAATAATTGTCTAGTAATTGTTGTTGTTTATGCAAATGGTATAAACAGAGAAATAACAAAGAAAAGCAATTGTTGTCGTTTACATCAAGTTGTGAACAGTGGCACAGAGAATTGTGCGAATAATAAAGAATTTTAATTAAAACTAAACATAAATTTATTTTTATTTTATTTGCAATCTACGAGCTCATATTTTAAACGTTTTTAAAATGTAAAACGTAACAAGAATTCATTTCCCTTTTATGAAAAAAAAAAAATACTTAAAATGATCGATTTCTATAAATTTTTTTAATTGAATTTCAAATGATTATCTTTAAGGATTTTCATTAAACGAATTTTAATTTATATTTTAGATGAATATGCTGAAAAATTTTGTTATCTGTTGACAAACAACCAAATAAATTCAATAAGATATCATTTTACAGCCTAAAGTTATGCTACATTAAATTGTCTGCTCTTGGTAATCTTAGCGTATACTTTAATTAAAGTTTAAAATTCTTGTTATAAAATTTAAAATCGATAATAAAAACTTTTCCTTTTTTTTCTTTTATACCCACTTACTTAACAAACCGACCAAGCCATTGGTCAACCAACCATTTATAGACTAATGCAACAACAATGTAACGTTAATACAACAGAAAAAATGAATTGCTTCTGTCAAAGTATTATTTGCAGCCACTATGGACTTACGATAAATGCCCACAAAAAGCTCTGATAATGCAAAATTATATTTTTTTATACTAAACAAAAAAAGAAACAATAACAACAATGATAATAATAAGAAGAAGAAAAAACTGGAATGATTTTTATCCACTTACAAATAGTTTATTTACTTATACCATCAACACAATGGTAACACAGGCAGTAACGGCAACAACGGCAGCAGCAGCCATGGTTTCAAATCAACTTTAATAATGTCTCTCCTCATAAATACAAAAATGCTAAAGGGATTCAAAGAGAAACATAGGGAGAGAAAGAGAGAGATAGAGACTGAGGGAGATTGACACTATATCTGGTGGCATAAGCAGAAAAAAACAAAAACAAAAACAAAAAATTAACTTTTAAATGCAAACATGAAAGCAAAAACAACAACAACAACTACGCGCAATGAACAAAGGAATTATAGAGTAAAATATGTTGCATAACTTGAAGGCGTTTTAGAAAATAAACAGCAACGTTTTCTAAGCAACCTAAGCAGAGAGAGAGAGACAGAGAGAGAGAGAGAGTGAGAGTCCGGTGAAAACAGTAGAAAATTGTTGTTCAACGAGAAAATTAATTTTCAAGCATCCTTTTCCATTTGCCATTCACATGAAGGGTTTTTTTTGTTTTTTTTAAGGAAAGCCAGTATCAGCATTGAAAGCAGTCTTGAACGACAGACTTACTACTGCAGCTGGTGGCTGAGAGATGAATTGAGTTTAAGTAAGAAAGAGAAAAGCATGGAACTTGATTATTTTTATTATGAATAAAAGAAGAATGGAAAGGAATATGCATTAAATGTTTAAAACCTATATTTCACTACTTATTTTATATTCTCTTTAGTCAAACGTATAACGTAGAAATATGAAACAGAAGATGAACGGTTTAGATGACTTTGAAAGGCGCTAAAAAGTGCATAGCTTGCTGGTATTCAAATGTTTGGTTATACTGAAGATATCCAAGTGAAATGTACTTTTGGAGAAGAAGACGTGCCCTTAGAAGTTGAGATAGTTACAGAGGGTAATGTCTCCATGTAATACCTGTTGTTAAAGCTTAATCCTAACTGACATTCTTGATGACCTTACTTTATTAAAGACTTGGATGCTTATCCAATCGCCGTAGTCTAGTGGATATTGTGTTGGCTTATTAGACGTGAGGCCACGATTCAAGCCCCAGGTCGGACATCAAAACGAAACAGAAAAAAAAAAATATTTCCTTGGTGACTTCCTCTCAGCAGATTTCTGGCAAAAACTCTGAGAGTAAATAAAAATGCAATAAAAAGTTTCTCAAAATGTCTCGCCACTTAGCATTTACATATCCACACCTGACTCCAGCTTTACATGATAAAATTAATCCACTGAATATAAGTGGTGTGAGTAGCTAGATCGTAATCCTGACTGAAAGATTGTAATGCCGAATCATGTATGTATGTATGTGTGTGCCTTATTAAAGGCTTGGTTGCTTACAGATTACTAATCGTTGAGATATCCTTACTGGCACCAAACAAAAATCCAAAATTTCTCAGGGTACTAGGATTAGGGAAACATTACTTATGTCGATTGAAGGCAATACAATATATTGTATGGTTGCAGTACTCTAGCATTTCCACATGAAGACGACAATGATTCATAATAACCTGGCAGAACTTTAATCAAACTGCATCCCAGCAAATAATAAAAAAAACATTAATGGAAAACGAATAAGAAAATTCCATAGTTTTTATAGCGGTTGATATTCAGTATAAAAAAGAACTTGATAAATAGGCCTCTAAATATGAAAATGATACTGTTACGTTTTTACCATTTGAAAAAGTTTAAAATATGAGCTCGAAGATTGTAAATAAAATAAAAATAAATTTAAATGTTTAATTCTAATTAAAATTCTTAATTATTCGCACAATTCTGTGTGCCACTGTTCACAACTTGATGTAAACAACAACAATTGCTTTGTTTGTTATTCCATTGTTTATACATACATACATAATTGGTCATTACAACCCTTCAGTCAGGAATATTGACCTAGTTTCTCACACCACTTATGTTGTGTGTGTTAATTTTTATACATAAGTGGCGGGACCTACAGTTTAAAGTCGACTCCGAACGACAGATTTTTTTGAGAAACTTTTCTTGGCAATTTTTATTTACTCTCTGAGTTTTTGCCAGAAATCTGCTGAGAGGAAATAGCCGAAGAAATACTTTTTGTATTTTGTTGTGATGTCTGGCCTGGGGCTCGAACCCTGGCTTTACGTCTAATAAGCCAACACACTACCTACTAGACTACGGCGACTTCCATTGTTTATACCATTTGCATAAACTATAACAATTACTAAGCAATTATTCGACAGATCTTTGTAACGGAGATCTTCAAACCACGATTACTCTCTTCAAACGCACCAAGTCTTCACACAAGACTGATTGAACTTTACTAACTCACTCGCCTGCTTTGCCTTGCCTTTTATATGACAAAGTAAACAGTCTGATGAGTGTTCTTGAAGGCGAATGTTCGGGGCTTCGCCTTCTCGAAATCTGTATAAAAATAAACATTGTTATTTCATTATTGTTGTTTTTGTGTATTTTGTTTACTTTTATTCTAGTAGTGTTTGTTGTTGTGTTTTTGTTTACTTGTTTACCATTTTTTTATGCTGGTGTTTGTTGTTGCATTTTTTTGTTTATAATTTTAATGTTAAGTGATGTAAAAGCAAAACACCAGTATCTATTAGATTCTTCATTTTAGTAACAATATATAAAAACTAATTTGTTGTTGCTTGATTTACTGTTGCATACGTAGTGTAACATATGCATGCAACAGACAGTGAGTATTAAACGTAAATGCCTAGAAGTACAGCAACTAAAGCAACAATAAGAAAATAAGAAAATCAAAAACAACAACAACAATAATCGTCAACATGGTATTTACAGCTCAAAGATTTAGTCTAACGAGTGTTTGATCAAAGATTTACAGCCCCAATGTAAACAACAGAGCCAACAGACAACAACAGCCAGCAACTGTCATTAAATACTTGCACTTGCACTAGAGAACACACACACAGAAAATCAAAGGCTTAGAAGGGGGAGACTAAGAGAAATGTATGTGTATGTGTATGTGTGTGTAGGTAGATTGCTGTTGCTGTTGTTGCTGTATTTAAGATAAAGTTAAATATTTAACAAACTTTTTCAAAATCCAAAAACAAAAAGAAACAAAAAAAAAATAATAAAATAACCAAAGAAAGCGGCAACAACAAATACTGTTAGCTGGTTGCCAATACAATGGTATTTGCATAAACAGTTAGAGAGTGAGTCAGTGAGTTAGTGAGTAATGCAACCAGCAGAGAATTTTGTAAACAACTATAAACGAATTTCAATCTCTCACATTGTTGTCCTCTTGCTCTCTCTTACTCTCTATCTGTTTAGCTGATGCTTACACTCTTCAAACCATAGGCTGTAGGCTAAAGTTATTCATTCCCATTTAGTTGATGTTTGTTTAAAACAAAAACAAAAACAATAGCAAAAAAAAATAACAACAACAATATTATTTAAAAGAGAGATAGAAAAAAAAAAACAACAGAACTCGACCCTTTTATTGGAATTTTCATTTACAAACTCTGAACGTTGAACGTTGAAAATACGTTCATTTTGCGTTGAGCCACAAAACTACTGGCGCTTAAAATATAAACATACAGTGGCAAGCAAATGTGAGTTAATTGTTATGTTTTTACCTTTTAAAAACGTTTAAAATATGAGCTTGTAGATTGCAAATAAAATAAAAATAAATTTGTGTTTAGTTTTAATTAAAATTCTTTATTATTCGCACAATTCTGTGTGCCACCTGTTCACAACTTGATGTAAACAACAACAATTGCTTTTCTTTGTTATTCCTCTGTTTATACCCTTTGCATTAACAATGACAATTACTAGGAAATTATTCTACAGATCTTTGTAACGGAGATCTTCAAATCACGATTACTCTCTCTTTAAATACATCGCTTCTTCACACAAGACTGACTGAACTTCACTAACTCACTTGTCTGCTTTGTCTTGCCTTTTATATGGCATGGTAAATAGTCTAATGAATGTTCTTGAAGGCGAATGTTCGTGGCTTCGCCTTCTCGAGACCTCTATAAATGTAAACATTGTTGTTTCCTTATTGTTGTTTGTGTATTTTGTTTACATTTATTCTTGTAGTGTTGTTGGTATATTTTTGTTTACTTGTTTACCAATTTTTTTATGCTAGAGTTTGTTGTTGTATTACGCAGTGCGATTATTTGTAAACAAGTGCATTGTTTTGTTTTTGTAGCTTTTGTTTGAAATTTTAAGTAAAAGCGAAACACCAGTATATAGATTTTTCAATTTTAGATTATACTGTTTGACAGTGCTTCTCTTTATTTCTCTTTCTCTTTCTCTTTTTTTCTCTCTCTAGATATACAATTCTTACTTTGTTTACATTGTGGTTCTGCTCATTTATTTACAAAATTTACCACTGCTTTTGCACTTACACACACACAGGCACACATACACATGCAATTGTATTTCTAAAAACTCTGTTTGCAAGCCGAATATTTATTATTGCATGGTTTTAGGCTGTGATGTTTGCCATCAGGAAGGCTCCTTTGTTTTTTTTTTCTTTTGCATTTCATTTCTAAACACAATTAAAATAAATGTTTCTCTAAAATATGAGCTTGAGGCAAAGAGATACACAAACTTCTAAGAGAGAGAGAGAGAGAGAGTGAGAAAGACAGACCCCTTAATAAGGAATTAGTAAATTTATCTTAGAAATTATAATAAAACCAACAACAATAATAACAAAATCATGGCATTGCCAAAATTTTAAGCTTATGAAAGTCAGTTGAAGTGTTTTTTTCTCATTCGTATTGCAAGTTGCAACACATTTTGTGAAAATTATTTAAATTTTCTTTTTCAAACGTTTAATTATTTTAAAAACTTTTTTTTTTTTTTTTGAGATACGAAATGTTAAGCAATTTGACTAAATCCTTACGTTCTAAATGACATTGACGGCTGCTGTTTAAACGCTCTATGAAATGGAATGTGGAAATTAAATTCAAAATAATTGTATGAATAGGGGAGGAGTTATTCTTAAGCGTAAATGAAAGCGTCAATCACACAGTTTGAAAGGAAAATAAGAAATTATTAAAGCGTAAAATTATTTAAGCAAACAGCCGAGAATGTCATCGCATCAGATTCCCTTGAAAGCATATGGCTGCCACAAAGCATTTTGGACTTGTTTCCTCTTGGTTTTAGGATAATAGGGCTGCCGTCTCTCTTTGCCTAGAAACAACACCCTCTGAGAATTTGGTGTAATGGTGGGAAACCTTGCTAGTACATTTTTTCCCATTATATTGAGGCACTTCCTGACCTTCCTGTAATATTAAATTTTTTCCATTTCCATGATAAGAGGGTGCTTCTTCTTATGCAATGCATATTAAAGTTTACTGAAGCCTTAAAATAATTGATTTTTTCGTTACTGCTTTATAACATCATATATTTTTAATTTATTTGTTGGTTTGTATATTTCATTGCATATCTTTAGGCAGAATATTTAAATTGAAAAAAATATTTCTTGCAAACATTTCATTATCATTTGTTGCCATTTTATTGTAATATGAACACAATGCCAAAACCTTTACCGTTGCAAGGGCGAAGGGAATTAAAAACTGTTGGATTTTTTTGGTATTTTATAGTGCCTACTTTAAGGCTTATGGAGTGCATGTTGTTCTTTTTAACTCTGAGGCCGTATACACACACCATTAATACGTTTTATTGTAAAAAAAAAAGAAATTTTATATTGTACTGTGTGTAAATAATGTCGTATTGCATTAACATGGTAACATGTCTGCTACATTGTTGTTTTTTGCTTTACATGTAACGCATACACACAGGCGCTTAAACACACATACAGTATTTAAATATTACAAATAGAGGGAGAGAGCGAGAAAAGTTGAGAGGGAGAGAGAAAATGGGGAATTGATCTGAGTGAATATAAGCGAACGTGCGTATGAAAATGCTGCAGAGAGTAATAATAAGTAGTAAAGTGCCAACCCATATAACGGGATTATATTATAAATCATTGCATACTTTATGGCTGCTTCAATATACCCATAGATTTAACAATTATTTTGCATGCAAATGCTTATACTTTCGATGAAAACTAAAAAGAGAGAGGGATAGCGAAAGGGAGGGAAATTCTAGAGAGTAACAGAAACATTGAATATTTAATATGAGTTTGAGTACACAGGTACTAACAGAAGTACATGTTCAGTTAACATTCATTGCGTACAAAATGCCAGAAGTTATACAAATATGTGAGCAAAAAAATGTACTTTTGATATTCAGAGGCAGCAAGAAAGAAAAAAAAAAATAATAAAAGAAGAGAGTAATTCTATAAATGTAAATAAAAATGGCAAAGTTTTATTGTTAAAAAAAGGACAAAATTTATATGAAATAAAATCCATTTTTTTATTCTTGTTTTCTTCTACCCAAGTACCAATATTTGCAGTAACATTTAACCGAAAATAGTAAAAGAAAGTTTACTTTTGCTCTCATTTTTAAACTTCGTTTATGAGTTGTAGTGCCACAAAAGCAAAGAAATGAATTTCAAATTTATTGAAATGAAATTAAAATTTATTAAATTCACATGCTTAAATAATTCAAACAAATTCCTTTTCAAATATAAAATAAATCCTCAATCTCTACGGTGAATTAATATAAAATATAAAGCATACATTAGGGGATACTCTACTCATATTATATAACATACTTTAAGGTGTTGCTTTAAAAAATGAATTAAAAAACTAAGAAAGGAATATAAATAAGATTTTAAAAGCCTTTCTATTCATATTCAAATTGTTTAAGAAAAATAAGTGGTAAAATGTTATACAATTTATAGCATACTTTAAAGTGTTTCTTTACAAAATTTAAGTTAAAAAACTAAAGACGAAGGAAGAGAATTTTTAAAACAATTTTTTATATTAAAAAGTTGGAGAAAAATACAGGTAGTCCCCGACTTACGACCGTTCGACTTACGACTATTCGCACTTACGACCATCTTTTTTCCAAATTTTTTCATAGAAAATATTTAAAGAAGACAAATATGTAGTTGCGGGGAATCCCTAAAATATAAATTTTATATATATCAATAAATATAAATATTGGGTAGTTTCATTTATCCTGACCCTCAAAGTTAATAGTACAGTATGTAATTTTTTTTCTTAAATTTTTTTAATATGAAATTCGACTTACGACTTAATCGACTTACGACCGATGACCAGGAACCTATCTCGGTCGTAAGTCGGGGAATACCTGTAATATCCCTATACTAAAGGGTAAAATATTTCATAATTTGTAACATACTTTAAGGTGTTTCTTAAAAAAATTTCATTTTATATATTAAAAATAAAACTAAAAAAGAGATGAATATTTTAAAACATTTGAAAATAATATTTTATATGCATTTTCAAAATTTTTTGCCTAAAAATAGGCAACATATTTTTTGTTTGTTTTAATATTTTGTAACATATGCTTTACATATCTTTATAAAATGCTTATATGTTTAAGCCTAGTAGCTGTTCATACATTTTTTTTAATCAAAATTCAATTTAATTAACGAAATTCTCAAAAATAATTGTATTACCCTGAAATTATGCTTCACGCTTTTATTTATTTTTATATTTTAATACATGTGCTTTAAAAATCTGCTTAAAATGTTTATTTTTTTAAGTTTAGCAGCTGTTGTTTAAAATTTTTTATTGAAATTTAATTTTATTAATAGAATTACAAAAACAATAGAATTACAAAAACTCAATATATTTTTAGCTTAAAAATATGTTCTACATTTTTATCTATTTTAATATATTGTTGTAAAAATCTTTCTAAAACGTTTATATTTATTTAAGCTTAACAGTTGAGCAATGAAATATCAATTAAAACTTAATTTAAGCAAATAATATCAATATTACATAATTCTTCGCCTGAAATTAGGCTTTATTTTTTTGTGATAAATATTTTAAACTGTAAAATAAAGTGTTTAATGGAATTGTACACAATATATTTTTAAATTTATCTAAATCCCTAAATAAAAAAAAAATGTTTGCAAAATTGAAGCATAATTTAAGGCATTTAAACTCGATAACAACATTAAAAGTGTAAAAAAAAGGAAACACAAAAAAGTTCTAAAACAAAATGCATTTAAAATAAATAAAAACGTTGCAAAAATAACTGTAATCCAGGCAATTAAAGCAGCATTACGTGGCTACAAATTACAAAAATTTTGCAACATTTACACGCACCCGGCCAACCAGTAGTACTTGCCACTGCTACTCATTATATTCATTTTTTTCCTTTATTTTTTTTCTTTCACTATCTCTCTCCGGCTTCCTAGCTGCTGCTATGCTCTCTAGCAAAAAAAAAGGAGAAATTATTATTAAAAAAGAGAGAAAAAAAACCACGGCTAATTCCACTTGAGTAAAAACCTTTACAGCACAACTTTTCAACACTTCGTTCCTTTTTTTAAAGCGTCGGTAAAAAAAGGACTTTTTACAGCAAAAAAAAAGAGGAAGAAGAAGAAAATCCCTTTCTGCTGTGGCTATTTTATGAAAATGTTAAAAAAGTTAGAAAAATAGAGAAAAAAAAGTAATTCTATGCACATTATTAGACTAGACATAAAAGCCAGCATTCATGTTTTGTAGCCCCCTGTTTCACTGCCCCTCCCTGTATTATAAGAATTTGGTACCAAAATGTAAATGACAACCTGAAGGAAGTAATTTTCGTTGCCGATTTCTACATCGTTAGTAATTTTTGTTGTTTTATTTTTAGAATTAATTTTAATACTTAGTTTTGAGTATTTTTCTAAAAATAAGAAAATTATTGTGGAAATCTATTGCAATGCATTTGCTATGCTTAGATGCTTGATAAGCTAAGGCATGTAACCAACTGTGGGTACTTTTCAGGTATTTTTTCAAGTTTTTGTTCCTGTTATATTTTTGTAACGCCCTACTTTTCTAGTTTGACGGTTACGATAGAAGCAGGAAGAGATCCGTATTCTCCTGTTGAGTCCAATATTAATGATCTCATTATTTATTTAAGTATTACGGGAAGTAATAACTGGGCGGACCATGAATTTAAACTCTCAGAGTTTCAGGGCGTCTCTTCTGCAGAGTAGTTTTATTGACACCAGTCGTTGGGCATCACTCTTTATGGGGTTTATGAATTCCATGAACTTGCAGGTAGTGTGTAAATTATGGGTACTTTTGACTACTCAATACATACTCAATATTTTTTTTTGGGTACTCAATACTACTCAATACTATAACGTTTTTTTTTTTTTTGAGTTCAAAAACTAGTACAAATGTTCAGATACTCCTTATATTTGAAATATAAATAAATAAAACATATTGCTTATTATATACATAAATGTCTTAGAAACTAAGACAGTTTATTTAAAATGTTTTAAATCCATATTTATGTAAATATTTTTGAAAATTTTATTTAGAAAAATAAAAATATGTGTTAACCGGCATTTGTTCCTTAAAAGACTCTTGTTTTCAAGTTTTTTGATGACATTTCGATTACAGCATATTTTACCTGTTGAATATTCGGTAAAAGTACAAATAAAAAATATTAATAGTTCAAGCAAAAAAATAGATAAATTCGAATTTTCCAATCTATCTGCATATCTGAATTGTAACATAAATTAGCTTTGTTAGACTTTATTAAAGTGTAGACAAAGTATTTTTCGACATATTCAGATATGTCTGTTGCTTAAAACCTGACCAGCTATAGAAAATACTCTTTCACTAGGCACAGAAGTTGCTACTATTGGCAAATACTTTTTGGCTATTTTAGCAAGCCCGAGATATACATTTTCTCTCTCCTTCCACCACTGCAAAGGATCCCTCATTCTATCTAGCAATTTTTCATGACTGAAGTTATTCAGCTCTACTATACATTTAGATGTAGTGTTATTTGGTATAGCCTTCTGATCAAAATCGGTCCAAATTGAATTGATATTATTAGTTGTTTTGACTGGCGAACGATTTTCTGAAGTTGGAATATTAAACAATGACGATATCTTGGACTTATGGCTTTGGAATCAGTGAACCCTTTGGATTCGAATCGTGGATCTAGATAGGTGGAAATTGCTAAAACATCGTGGTATTCTAACCTAAAGAAGCGTCTATTTGAATTAGAAATATATTTATCTAATAATGCTGATATAACTTCCGTATTGTTTTCAGACTTTTTCTTATTAAAAAATGTTTGAAGACCACGTATTAAAACTATAAGTTTCGAAATAGTGGTAATTTTTTCGGCACTCATTTCAGTAGTTATTTCCTTAAAGGGCTGCAAAATACTACAAATTTCTTTTAATATTTACCACTCTTCAAAAGAAAATAACTCAATTGGCTTGGGTAGTATTGCCACAGTAGCTTCTAAAACCTCTTGGTATTCAAAAATTCTTAAAATCATATTAAGAGTCGAGTTCCATCTTGTTGGAGTTGAATTAATTACTTTTTGTATTGGTTTTCCCATTTGCTCCTGCATTTCCTTGAGTTTGTTGGATGCTTTAGAACTTTGATGAAAAAATTCAACAGCTGCCTTGCAGATACTAATAAGTAGGTGAGATTTCTCATCCTTTAAACCGTCAATAACAACCAAGTGAAGAGTATGAGCAAAAGATGGGAAACTAATCCATCCAGCAATTTTGAATTATTTTTGTTTTTGTACTATAAAATACAACCCTGAAAGTATTGAGTATTACCAAGTTGATATTGAGTACTCCAAAAAACAGTCGGTATTGAGTACTGAGTACCCAAATACTCAATACTTTTACACCATTACTTTCAGGGAGTATCGATATATAAGAAGAAGGTAGGGATTGAGGTGCGTATAGACGCACATTTTCCAAGCAACTGTGTGTTTGAATTTGAACCCTGACGATCATAATATTGTTACGTTTTTACTTTAATTTATGTTTAGTTTTAATTAGAATTCTTTATTTTTCGCACAATTCTGTGTGCCCCTATTCACAACTTTATGTTAACAACAACAATTGCTTTTCTTTGTTATTCCTCTGTTTACACCCTTTGCATAAACAATAACAATTATTAGGCAATTATTCGACAGATCTTTGTAAAGCAGATTTTCAAACCACAATTACTCTCTTCAAACACACCGCGTCTTCACACAAGATTGACTGAACTTCACTGACTCACACGCCTGCTTTGCCTTGCCTTTTATATGGCAGAGTAAACAGACTCAATTGGTCAATTTCGACCTCCGGGTACTGACTGAACTTCACTAACTCACACGCCTGCTTTGCCTTGCCTTTTATATGGCATGGTAAACAGTCTCAATGGGTCAATTTCGACCTCCGGGTACTGTACTTGTCTTAACTGACAAGTACAAGTCCTCTAACCTAAACAGCGTCATGAATGTTCTTGAAGACGAATGTTCATGAGTTTGCCTTCTCGAAATCTCTATAAATGTAAACATCGTTTTTTACATTTATTATTGCAGTGTTGTTTGTGTATTTTTGTTTAGTTGTTTACCGTTTTTTTATGCTGATGTTTGTTGTTATATTTTTGTTTACTTGTTTACCATTTCTTTATGCCGGTGTTTGTAATTTTAATGTTAAGCGATGTAAAAGCAAAACACCAGTATTTAGATTTTTCATTTTCGTAACAATATGGTCAATAACTTCGATGTATTAAATGATGGTACTATTAACTCTATCCTGGTTTTGATTGTATAATTCCTGTTGACTTGCAGTAGACTCAAGTAAGTAAAGTAAGCTTCTGGCTTTTGTGTAATCATAAGTCCTGTCTCGAACTTGACTTCATATCTTGTAGATGTTAAGAGTCTAGAGTAAGTAGAGTAAGAGTAAGTAACTGCTTTTTTTTTGGTACCAAAACGTTGAATATTTATTCTCCTGAATATGTTAACTTCATAAAGTCCATGGGTGGTCACATTTTTCTGTTTGTCCTAATTAAGGCAGATTTTTTCCGCTTCTTATTTTTTTGGATTTAAATTTTTGTCTTCCATTGGTTACATTCGAATCATGAAAATCTATTTTTAACAACGGCTTCCATTTTATTTCCCTAATTTCTATAATTGAGAGTGTGAGTGTATGTGTGTGTGTTGGTGTGTTTCTATGGGCTTGTTTACATTAGTCTTCACGGCAACACAGCTTGTCACAATGCAATGCAAACATAACTGCCGAGTAACAACAGCAAATGGCTGCATAGTGCAATGGTGTTAGTGACAAAGATGGTTACAGTAGAGTAGAGAGAGCGGTAGAGAGAGAGGGAGAGAGCAAGAGAACTTAATTAGCTGCGAATTAACAAATATAGAGTACATGGGGTTATTTTTTTTTTATTGCTCAGTCAGTTTTATTTTTAGATTTTTGGCTGGTTTTTTTCGCTCTCTCTCGCTGTTATTGTTGTTATTGTTGTTGATGATTGTGTTGGCATGGTGTGTAAAACTAAAGCTTATCACACTAAACCATGGTAAAACACAGGCAACAACAATTACAACAACATTTTTTGTTGTTTTTTTTTTGTTTTGTTTGTTGTATTCAACGCTAAAGGTTATGTAATTATAATATTAAAAAAAAAAATAATTGTATTCACATAATAATAACCCCCTCTGGCCTGCCTGCCTGCCAAACCAAGTAAAGGATGATTTTTTTGCTATTATCTTTTTGGCAACACTGGTTTAAACAGCTCACGCACGTTTCGTGTTTTGTTTCACTGTCAAACATCTTCAGTTTGGTCTATAATTTAACCATGAATCGTCTTACAAACGAACAACGCTTGCAAATCATTGAATTTGGCATCATTGGACCACCGTACTTCTTCAAAGATGCTGCGAATTGTAACGTAACTGTGAATGGTGAGCGCTACCGTGAGATGATATCCACCTTTTTTTTGCCCAAAATGCAAGAGCTTGACTTGCATGACATGTGGTTTCAACAAGACGGTGCCACATGCCACACAGCACGCGTAACAATGGACTTATTGAGAGGCGAGTTCGATGAACATTTTATTTCACGTTCGGGACCGGTCAATTGGCCGCCTAGATCGTGCGATTTAACGCCTTTAGACTATTTTTTGCGGGGCTATGTTAAAGCTCATGCCTATACAGACAAGCCCGCTTCAATTGACGCATTGGAAGACAACATTGAAGCATTTATTCGTGAGATACCGGCCGAAATGTTGGAAAGAGTATGCCAAAATTGGACTAAGCGGATGGACCATTTGAGGCGCAGTCGCGGTCAACATTTGCATGAAATAATCTTCAAACATTAAATTATATGGACCGTACTATCGATTCAAATAAAGATTTCATGCATTTTTCTGAATTTTATGTGTTTTTTTTTTGAAAAATTTGCCTATAGCTCTTAAAAAATCACCCCTTATGAGGCAAATAAGCAAACAAGCAAGAGCTGCACCATAGAGACATAAAAGGTGGCATAAAAACATTACTACAACTACTACTACCACACTACACTACTAAACAAACACTACTGTAAGCATTAGAAAGGCATGGTCACGGAAAACACAGAGTGAGAGCAAATGAGAGGTAAAGTTAGTGTTTAAAGAGAGAGAGAGAGAGAGAGAAGGAGAGAGTAATAAACGGAAATGTAAAAAATGTCATCCTTTAGGCATAAACTGAAGAAGATTTCTTTACAACTGTAATCGCATTGTAACATCCAAAGTAGCATGAAAGCGTAGGTTTTTTTGTTTGTTTGTTTGGTTTTTCTTCTGCTTGTGGCTTAAACAAACGCTTATAATTTATGAGCTTATTTGGTGGTTAAAAGAGTTTTTAAATTAAAAAAATATTTTATTTCAAATGAAATTAAATGAAAAAAACCAGGCATTTTAGTGGCCATATTTTAATCAAAATTTTCAAGCAAATAAACGTTAATGTAAGTGAGTTTTTGCGGTAGAAATGAAATGGTTTTCTTAGGAAAGAATAATTTCTTATGAAGAAATATATAAACTACGGTTTTCTGTTTGAGCATATGAGCAGCACGTGGATGAAATTTATGCCTCCGGCAAAGGACCACAGGTACAGTGACAACTGCAGCTATAGAAAAATGGAGGGCAGCAGCCAAGCAGTTATTGTTTGAGCAGAATACTGTAATAAAATTATTTTTAATTTCTATTTAAAGATGATATTTTCCATCTTAGTAAATATTTTCTGTTTTTTTAATTTTTTTATAGGAGGAATGGAATGCATGAAAACAAGGTAAAGTTTCGGACTGAGGTCAACATGGCGATGTGCAGGACTATCCTTGTCTTGCTATATTCAAGTGGACATGCAGCCTTCTTGTGGCCCCTTATGGATGGCATACTAGCTACCCGCTAGATGTTAGCTAATGCGTGCAGCGAAGTCCAATCCTCTGGACTTTAAGTTTAGGTTATGCGAAGTTCTTTTAATCCACAACTTAAAATGTCACTCAATATAAACCCAAACATAAGCCTTTATAAAGATCCCCACAAAAGTGGACGACCACGGCAAACGTTCTGCGGAAGTCGGCGAAGAGGACAGCCTTGTTTGCGTTGGAAGGACCAAATCGAGGAAGCCCTGACATCGATTGGTGTGACCAACTGGTGTAGGCGTGCAAGAAGCAGAGGCGCCTGGAAGGATGTGTTACGGCAGGCCGAAATCCGTTAATAGGCACTAGTCTAGTATGTAGTGTGTTGGCTTATTAGACGTAAGGTTACGGTTCAAACCCAAGGTCAGACATGAAAACGAAAATATGAAAAAATATTTCTTCGGCGACTTCCTCTCAGTCGATTGATGGCGAAAATTCTGAGAGCAAATAAAATTGCCATGAAAAGTTTCTCAAAAATCTGTCGTTCGGAGTCGACTTTAAACTGTAGGTCCCGCCACTCATGTATACAATTAACACACACATCATAGGGTGTGAGAAGCTAGGTCGTAATCCTGACTGAAGGATTTTAATGACGAATTATGTACAGTTGTGTTCAAAATAATAGGAGTGCCCTTCATTTAAAAGCAAAGTTTAAAATTATGAAAAATAAAAAAGTAAATATCAAATTTGTTTGACTTAAAATTTATTTCTAAATCATTTTCTAATTTTTTAACACTTAATTATTTAGTTAAAACTACGAAAACAAAAAATATTTCATGTAAATAAAGCTTTTACTCTCAAAATTAATTGTTCAAAATAATAAATAGGAGTGTTAGCACACAACCTAATCATTTTTAAACAAAATGCACAAAAGTTTGATATTATCTTAAAACGGTAAAGCTATTTTAGTATTTGATTGAATAACTTTTGTTTTTAATAACTTCAGCACATCTACGAGGCATTGAGTCAATAAGATCTCTTGGCATCTGTTTAAAGGAATTTGATGCCACGCATCCGCTCACTGTGATCCATAGTTCTTCTGCATTTGAAGGTTGTTTCTCTGCAGCATACTTTTTAACATCCCCCCTAAAAGTTGTTCTATGGGATTAAGGTCAGGAGACTGAGCTGGCCACGCTATAACCTTTCCCCCTTTAACCCGAAACCATTCATTTGCCAATTTACTGGTGCGTTTCGTGTCATTATCTTGTTGGAATATCCATTTTAGAGGCATGGAATATGGTAACATCACTTCTCTCAAAGTGGCGACATAGACGTTCCTATCCATTATGTCTCTAATTGGATGTATTGGGCCTACAGCATTATATGAAAAGCTTCCCCATATCATTAGTTTTGCACCACCATGTTTAACTGTCTTTTGTGTTTACTGAGCTTTATATTTGGTGTTGGGCAGCCGTCTAACATACTGTCTAGACCCAGTGCCACCAAATAAAACAATTTTGCTTTCGTCGGTACACAGTATGTTACTCCATTTTTCTTTCGGATATTTGATATGTTCTTGGGCAAACTTTAAACGTGCTGCTACCTGTTTTTTTTTTGTCAGCAATGGCACCTTTTGTGGACTTCTTACCGAATAAATTGTTGTCCATCAGACGCCTACGAATAGTAGGGCCACTTACGGCAAGATTCAGATCCTTTTGAATTTTTTTGAAGACGCCAAAGGATTTATTTTCCTGTATCGCACAATTCGGCGGTCATCGACAGTTGATGTTTTGTCCTTGCGCCCACGCGTTTCGGGCTTTTTTTATATTTTAATGCATTTGTGATCATTTGATCGGAGTAACTTAAGATTTCCTTCAATTCTTTGTAAGTTTTGCCTTTTTTTCAAAGATTTTTAATTAGTTCTCTCTTTTCTTCAGTAGAGTGCTTTCGTCGTCCCACTATTACAAAAATTTATGTGAATCACTGTAGAAAAAGTTTTAATTACATTTTTCCGTACTTACTGTTCACTTTTTTTTTTTTTTTAATTATATGCTGTTATATTTTTATTTTTAAAAGAACACTCACACTCCTATTTTTTTGATCAGCTGAAGTCAAGCGCAAACACAGAAATTTTCTTTTTAATTTCTTTTTAATTTCGCTATTCCTACGATACTTTATGTATATTCTAATATAAATGAATTATTATCACACTAATTATAAATTAATTACTATTTCCGCGAAGCATTATAGCTTGTCTGCAGAAGTATTAAAATAAATAAGCTTTGCCATTCAAATAATATTTATAAATATGTAAAATTAAAAAGTAAATATTAAAATTTAACTAAATGGGGGAAAAAAAAATAAAATAAAAGTTATACAAAACAAAAAAAAAAAAAAATGAAATAGGAATGTGGAAACATTAGTTAACCTTGCGTGCTTAAGAAAAAGTTTTTCAAAAGTTTTTTCTTTTTAGTTTGTTCTGAATATTTACAAGTTCTATTGGTAACATATTAAAAATTTGTGGTAGAGTTACTTCCAAGATGTTTTTGCCGTAATTGTTATGGAAGCTGCCAGTCTTAAATCTACCTGTCGCTCTTCGCCTTGTGTTGTACTGATGATCAATCATTTTGAGAAACCTTGAGTCATTATAGAATTCAGTTACTAATGTTATGTAAAAAATAGATTTAATGTTTAATATGCGCTGTGTTCCTTTGCTAGGCTACTATTTTGAATTGTATTGTTGATTATTCTGTTGTTGTAATTGAGGTATCTGAATCTATTGGCGATATTATTATTGTTGTTGTAGTTGTGGGTACCAATATTGTTGCTATTGGTACTGTTGTGACTGTCATTGTTGTTGATTCTGTTGCTGTTGTTTAGGTAGATGTTGGGCAGGAAGTTGTTGGTATCGATAATGTTGATTCTATGGTTGTTACTGTGTACGTTGTAGTTATTGATAATGTTATTTGTATGGATATTAAAATTGTTGTTGATGATGTTGCTGCTGTTGTGAACTATGTTGTTGCTGACCATTCTATTATTATTGATGATGTTCCTTACGGTGTAATTATTATTGTTTATGTTGAAGCGTTGATTTTTTTCAAAATTTTTAATAGTCGATCCTGAGTTTTTTGTAGTAATCTACAGTGGGTAGCACTTCCCCATGCCGCAATCCCATGCCGAATGTGCGACTCTGCAATTGCGAAATATGCTTGCCTTAATACATCATATATGGCACAATTGCTTAGATGATATAACATGTAGGCGGCTTTCCGCAGTTTCTTTTGGAGATAATCTACATGCATATTCCATTTAAATTTATTATCGACGTAGACTCCCAGATATTTGTAAGATATCACCAGTTCTATTTGCGTGACGCATGTATCGTTGTTGCTGTTGCTATTATGTAGACAATTTGTATCATGAAATTTAATTACAATGTTAGAGTCAGTAAAATTTGGTGGTTTTATATGCATAAGTTTCGTTTTTTGGGCGTTTATAATAAGACCGTTATCGTGACACCATTTGGATGCAATATTTAATTGGTTCTGCATTACCTCTGTAGCATCTTGTATAGATTCACTCGATACCACAATTGCTGTATCATTGGCGTATGCAAAAGTTTGGCTATTCTGCAAAGCGTTGAGCATGTCATTAGCATACATTATATAAAGAATTGGTCCGAGTTTGGATCCTTGTGGCACTCCACAATCTATTCGTACTTCTTCGCTTAGTTCATTATTTATTTTTACTCGATATGACCTACATTCAAGATAATTCTTAAACCATAGTAAAGTATTACCTCTAATACCGTTTCTTTCGAGAATCTGAAGAAGTTTGGTATGTGACAAAGTGTCAAAGGCTTTACTAAAATCGATGAACAATACCAGTCAATGTTTTTTATTACTTAAACATTTATTTATATAATTTGCAAAATTTCCTAATAGATTGTTAATATTCTTTCCCTTTTGGAAGCCGAATTGATTACTATTAATTATATTGAATTTTTTTAGGAAATTATTTAGTCTTCTAACCACTACTTCCTCCAGAATCTTCTCTAACACAGGTAAAATTGAAATTGGCCTATAGTTATTACAGTCTGATTTCGTTCCACTTTTATATATTGGTCTTATTATAGATGTTTTCAATATTTTTGGCACCACAGCATCATTCAGGCTTGAATTTATCAGTTTTACTATTGTAGGAGTTAAGATTGGAGCATTATTCTTGATGTCTTTTGTTCGTATTCCATCCAGTCCAGCACTTTTTTAATGTTTAAATTGATCAATATATTAAATATTTCCTGAAATGAATCAATTTCATTGCAAATATTAAAGTTATTACGAGATTCTTTTTTCTATTTTATTTCTTACATATCGTTGTAACTACCATTAGAATATATCATGTTTTGCAAATTGGTACAATAAAATTTTTTAACTAATTAACTATTAATATTACTATTAATATTACATGGCAGCACTCCTATTATTTTGAACACAGCTGTATGTATGTATGTACTTCTCTGCAGAAAAGATCTCCTAAAACTATAAGAGTTTAGATTCATAGTCCACCCTGTTATTAATTCCAGTAATGCTTAAATATTTAACTCAATACGGGAATACGAATCTCTTACTCCTCTCCTAACAGTCAAAACAATTCTAGTAAAGGCCAGAAAGCAGCCCTTAAGGCCATTATTTCCATGTGGAAAAGACCTTAATGGCCTAATTATGTTACCATTGGACGCCTCTTTGTCAACTCTGAAAATATGTCGCCATTCACAGCTCACAACAGCCTCTAGCCATCTATAACTAACTGTTTAGAGTTGTTGCCACGATTAAGGCATCTGTTTCCCCATTCCCCTCTATATTATACGGAGCCTTTTAAAATTTCATAATTTTCTGTAAGCTCTGCCACTAATTTCTTTCTCAAAACTCAATAATCGTTGACAGATAAGCATTTAAGTATAGTTTTAAAGTCATTATTGTCCAAATAGCTTCTATATGAACTCAGGATGACATTTTCATTTAATTTTTCTGTGGCTCCTTGTCTCCATGTCTTCGTTTTCTCTTTCTTTCTTGGTACACAAAAAAAAAAAAAAAAAAACTCCCGATAATTTGAAATGGTTTTGTTTGTTGACAGTATCAATTACCGACAAGCAGCACTTTTTCAATTTAAAACCACAAGACGTATTACTACACTTTCAAAGCTTACACAGTATGAGAGTCCTTTCTTTCCTTAACAGAAAAAAAACAAAAAAAAAAAGAGTGGAGAAGAAAAGAAAACTTTCTTTTCAATTGTGTTGGCAAGTGTGTTCGATTTTAAAATTGTCCTTTTCCTTGCAGCAACAAAAACTTAAACTAAACTCGAACGAATGAACGATTTCATATGCTCAACACGTGCCATTGGATTAAAAAGTTTTTTCTTTTTTCGTTACGTTTTCCGGTTGTTGTCATACCTTTGGCTTTCACTATAAGCTAAGACAACTTTAAGTAGTTGAAATAGAACTAAATACTGTTGATGAGCTAAACTATTGCAAATACAACAAGAAACGAATAATAAAGGGGCAGAATAAGAAGAAGAAGAAGAAAATTATAACGACAACAATATCTTGTGCGATCCTTGCATAATAACGAGTATTTTATAGGGTTCTGGCAGTAGGTTGTCGGTGCTTACAAAAATAACGGCTAACATATAAGAGTGTTTAAAGGTAAAGGAAATGAAAAACGAGTTAAAAAAACTGCAGAAAAAAATGGAATGAAATGTTTTAAATGTCACAATTTCCGTTTTATAGCACAGTCACTCTTTTGTTGCCTTGTTAAGCTTTAAACGTTAAAAAAAAAAAACCGAAGAAAATGAAAAAAAAGAACGTAAAAGAACGTGTTTATTTAGCCAATAATAGTTCACATGATTACCCCAAACCGTGTCTGACATACACTCACGTACTGGTAACCTTCATTCATTTCTCATCATTCATTTACACATACTTACATGCACACTTATACTCGTATGCAACCATAAATCAAAAATAGTTTACGAAAGTTCTCTAAACAACAACAACAATAACAATAGAAGATAAAATAAAGCGAGAGTGAGAGAGAGAGAGAACTAAACGACCCGAACTTTTGATTTATTGTTCGGTAAAGTTAAACAAATTTTTTCTTTTTTTCTAGAATTTCACTTTCTTAAGCTGTTTATGAATGTTTTTTTGTTTGTTTGTTTGTATGTGTGTGCGTGTTTTTTTTTCTATTTGTAGCACGTTTTAAGTGTCATATTAAATGCAACATTTCTATTGTTGTTGCCCAAACACAATACAACACAACACAACACATAACATAACCATCATGTCTTACATACACTCACACTCACACTCTCCTCATGATATTGTAGTTGCTGGTATATTGCTTATGACATGCAATAACACTATGTGTGCGTGTTTAACTGGTTCTAAAGGGAGTGTGAGAGTGGAAGAGAGGAGCTTAAGAATTTTAATGTTATTTTTGTATTGCATGGCGTATGAGTGATATTTATTATGAAATTATGAATTTGTAGGAGTACATACAATAATCACTCATACGTACGTCTGTATCCCTTGTGATCAGTCAAATGTATTTTCTTTTGTTGTTGGGTTTTTTTTATTATAAAAAATATTTACAGTTAAAGAATGGGAAAAAAACTTTAATTTCCTTTAAAAAAAAACTGTAAAAAAATCTTGGAAAAACCAAGAATACTTATATAGAGAGAGAAGTAAAGAAGTACAGAGTAGGAGACCTTCAGAACTGCTTGTAATGCTGCCATATTGAGAAGGAAAATAATCTAATCGAAACTATCAATGGCCACCTTTTTAATGCAAGGGGATGTAGAATGGAGTGTCAAAATTAAGAGTGCCTTATGGCTAAGGCTTAATTCTATAGAAACGAAACTTGTTCCAAGCATGGGAAGGCAGTAGATGATTCCTATTATAGAAGTACTATTGGGATATGGTCTTTTTAGATGCAGGATTAGAAGGTGGAAGTAGAGATATTTAAGATTTCAGTATGTTATATGAAGGAGCAGAATAAATAGGAGACTTGTGACGACAAAAGTCGTGGGCCTCGTTTTTGCCTACACAATACCACTTTATGATACATCTTTATGAATTACTGTTAATTTTTCTTTTCTTTCGCTGTATGGATTATTATTTAATAAAACTGTTGTAATTAGTTTAGAATAAGTCATAACAAGCCCATTGTGCTTGAAATATTTATTAATGTTGTTAAGGTTTTATGTTCTCTTTTCAGAAATATTCTTTTAGTGATAACGGTTGTCGTACGACTTTCATTTGACTTACAGGCATAGCTCCCAGATTTGACGATTTATCGTCATTTTGACAATTTTATGCTTCAAAAATATCATACTGACGATTTGACGATTTATACCCTTATTTTGACGATTTTTAGAAATTAAATAAGTTGTATTTACAAATACCATTATCCAGCAAATAGTAACAATACCAAGGATTTTGAAATAAGATTGACACTTTTCGTAGTTGAATATAACTTACCATTCGCCGTTGCATACAATTTTTAAAAATTCGAATATAGTTTCCAATATTACCTTAAGAAGACCAAAGGCAAGTGCCAATATTTTTTTTGTACGACCGACACTCATGGGATGGCCCATACACATGCAGAGCATTGTGTTGGAACTAGGAAAGTATGTTATGGGAAGAAGGAAAGAGCGAATAGTGTTTGTGGACACTAGATTTGAAACCCTTTATACCATAAGTGACAGAAAACATCTCTGCAGGAAGGAAGTTCCAAATACGAATAGTCCAACGTCCGAGAAAGACGGGTGTTACGTAGGAATACAAGGGGAAGAAGTCCCCTTATTTCGCTCGAGCAAAATTCGTTGTAGTAGCGATAGAACAGCGAAACACAAGCCATATTGCAACGATGTTCTAATGAATCAATGGAGTAGGATACCCTATCGTCATTAACGAGAACCTTTGTCCTCTCCTGTACGCGGTCGAGAAGTTTCAAAATAGACGTTGAGGCACCGGCCCATACATGAGAGTTGTATTCGGCACGATATAAGTGGTGTAAATAGGAAGAAGATGAAGTGAAATATTTCTTGCAACGTCTTAAGAAGCCAAGGCACTAAAAAATTTGTCGGTTGTAGAGAACATCACACTGAATTTTCATGCTCAGAACGTCAAGAGCTTCTGATTCCCTAATATTTTGCACCACCCGCAGATATAGATGATGCAATATCATTACTGAGTTTATGTGTCAATAAACAACACTGAAATTGATTGTTGAAAACTTAAACAATTTTTTCAGAAAATGAAATTAAATTTTCTCGATTTTTGCTGAAAATTATCAAGAAATGAAAATAAGAGATGACAGCTTTTAATTTACAGCCTTGACTAAATTTATTAAGAAATATTAATTCTTCAGCTCATTTAGAGAGAGTATTAAGCCAAGTTCATTTAAATTAAACTAAATTCCTTAAAACTTAATTTTACTAGTTTTTTTTAAAAAACCTTTCAATTTATTTATATATTTTTTCTGGTGATTTTTTTTGACGATTTCAATGAACGTCTTTGACGATTTTGACGATTTTTTTTCTAATATTTGACGATTTGATGCTTCATTTATCTGGCAGCTATGCTTACAGGACCTCTCTGCTGAATTCAATTGTTGCTTGCTCTGACATTAGTAAGTTGTAACGTTGGATACAACTTGTTTGAGGTTCGATCATGTTCGATCCGTTATTCATTTCTTTTGTGTATAAAAGCAGGCATGTCTTCAGCAGTGGGGGCAGTTGGTGACGGATTGCTGGAGTAAGGCAGGTCGATCTTGTGACATCGACTGCGCTAATAAACATAAGCAAATCACAGGTGGTGTGGTTCTCCCCACTTGTGACTTGTTTACAGCCAGTAAAACGTTGGCAACTGTGACGGAACGGACACCAGAGGTTTCAGAGCCACAATCATCTTGTGCGTAGGCCATTTGATTGTTGCTCTGACATTCCCCTTTGGTCGACTTGACTCACTGTGCCGGGGTACTAAACAAGGGACAGTAGAATCTACAGACCGTGTGACTGTTGTTCTGACTCTAACCCCCCTGACGCTTTCGGCACTGGTACTGGAGGGACACCAGAGGCCTCAGAGCCACAATCATCCAGAGCGTATGCCGTTTGATTGTCGCTCTGACATCCTCCTTTGGTTGATGTGACTGATTTTGTTACTCGACGAACCGTATTTGGCCGGCCTAGGGCTTATTAATTAATATTAGGCTTATTTTCTAACTCGATATAGGCCTAACATAGTGTAGTAAATAAGCTATTTTAAGTTATTTTACAAATTGTAAATAAATAGCCCAAAACCTACAAGGGAATGACTTTTATTTATGTAACCACTGGACGCCGCTGAACTATCCCAGCACCCGAGCGGAAACGTGTCGTTACAGACTATTTCATATATCACTGTTTGCAGACGCTCAGACTGAGATGGCAAGTTGCTTGAGTAGTTGATGAACTGGCAGATCTGAAAGACTACAGACTTAAGGATCTAATAGGGTTCTAATATGGATTTAACTGGCTAGGGGTATATCTTTAGAGGTAGAAATTTATCTATGCGTGCTGTGAACGATCAATTATAGTTTTTCACTTTTCTTGCTTTCATTATTTCTTTTTCTTTTCTAATTGGGGTTAGGACTTGAACCACGGACTCGCGTCTAATAAGCGAACACACGACCTACTAGACTAAGGCGACTCCAAAATATTCGATGGTATACTGCGATTAGTCTAGTAGGTAGTGTGTTTGGCCTTGTGTCTACACGGTTCAAACCCCAGGTCAGACATCAAAAGGGAATATGAAAAAATATTTCTTCGGCGACTTCCTCTCAGCAGATTTCTGGCAAGAACTCTGAGGGTAAATAAAAAATTGCCATGAAAATTTTCTTAAAAATCTGACGTTCGGAGTTGACTTTAAACTGTAGGTCCCGCCACTCATGTCAAACATTAACGCACACAACATAAGTGGTGTGAGAAGCTAGGTCGCAATCCTGACTGAAGGTTTGTAATGGCCAATTGTGTTATGTTGTGTTATACTGCGACTAAAACTAAGAGTTTGGATTACAATTGCATGCTGTATAGACTACATTTCTCTTGTTTTACCTTTTTTCTTTGAATTTTTATTAATTCAGTTTCTAGTTTACACAGTCTTTTGAAATAATTTATCATTTGCATGTTGGTCATATGTATGTACATCCGGATTACCAGGAACGGATCTATAACATAATATTGGCGATGGTGATGGTGCTTTGCTTACTTATGTTCAAACATTTCCTTCTTTTTATGTCTGATTTAAACAAATTTCAATTTTACAAACATTTTAAATTGCAAACCGAATTTAGTGAAAAGAAAAACTAAAGAAACACAAGCGAAAAAAATTTATAGCATATCTACAGGAGACCCTTAACACGTTCTCACTGTTGCCATGATATTTAACACCTTTTAAGTTTAACAAAAAAAAAAATGAAAAAAATTCTTAAAAAAAGAAGGCATTCACACACAGACATTCCAACAAAAATATCAACTGACATGGCTATGGTTACCTTCTTTACCCCTCTCTCTCTCTCTCTCTCTCTCTCTCTCTTTACCTTACAGTTACTTTTGTCCACATTTAAAGATTTAAAATAATTGTGTTACTTTTATTCTCTTTTCCTTTTCTTTTGCTGCCTTGGCTAACTTTATACCTTACAATGCCTCTCTCTTTAGCACTCTCTCTCTCTCTTTTCCTGTAGTAGAGCCCAGTGTTGAAAAATTCAGTCCTTTAGTACTTTTTTCAGTACTTTATCATTTTAAAAATACCGCAGTACCCCCGCGACAGTTTCAGTACTTTTTTATTATTACATATTTTACGTCTTGAGCTTTTCAACTATTAATGCATTAAGCTGGAATCACCCATCGTTTCGGAGCAAAATTTTTGTGTCATATTGACGCATACGTCATATTGACGCATATGAAGTATACGTTATTGACGTATGCATCAATATGACATATGCGTCAATAACGTATACGTCAAGATGACGTATTTGACGTATGCGTCTAAAAAACGTATATGACGCATGCGTCAATATGACGTGTGCGTCAATATGACGCATACATTAAATTTTACCGATGACAGGTTTAATTAATTGGTTTTGCGTCATATACGCAATTTTTTAGTCTGTTAATTATAATTTGATTTATTTTCTTTCTTTTTAATTTAGGCTTATCGTGGACGGTTTAATGTACTGTAAATTGGGGCATATTTCATATTTATTATTTCATATTTAGTTCATATTTCTTTGAGGACAACGGTGTCCTAACCGTCACTTACAATGGCGTGAACGATTCAGACCAACTCTTTTAGTCTGAATTGGAGGTTATAAACGATAACGATTTGTGGTTTCAAGAGGACGGCAAAACTTTCCACTGTATGGAACAGCTCATACTATATAGAATATTCTGCACGAAAGATTTGAGAGGATGGTCATCACATGTGAAGGTGATGCGAACTAGCCAAACATCATCCGATTTAACCCCGCTAGACTTTTGCTTTTGGGGTTTTCTTACGACTCAGGTATTTGCGGATAAGTTGCAAACTACAGTGGTCCTAAAAACCAATTAATTAAACCTATGTCATCGGTCAAATTTAACGTAGATGTATATAAATAAATATAAATAAATAAATAGTCTAGTAGTTAGTGTGCTGGCTTACTAGATATGCACCCGCGGTTCTTATCCCATGTCGGACTTATCCAACATAACGAAAATAAAAAATATTCCTTCGGCAATCGCATTCTGTATTAAATAAAATTGCCATGAAAAAGTTTCTCAAACATCT
Source organism: Sarcophaga caerulescens (assembly GCA_927399465.1). Classification (NCBI taxonomy): domain Eukaryota; kingdom Metazoa; phylum Arthropoda; class Insecta; order Diptera; family Sarcophagidae; genus Sarcophaga; species Sarcophaga caerulescens. The sequence continues at coordinate 106,936,929 of OV656866.1, forward strand.
GTTGGACGGAGTCGACTTTAAACTGTCGGTCCCGCCATAAGTGGTGTGAGAAGATAAGTTATAATCCTGATTGAAGGGCTGTAATGTGTGTATGTATTTTTTTTACTAAAGTACCATTTGATGCGAAAAAGTACTCTTTCAGTTATAGTTCAGTACCATTTAAAAATTTCAATTTTTCAACACTGGTAGAGCCTATAAGCTTCTCTTTAAAGAGTAAGTGTTTGTGGAAAAATAACGGAAAAAGAAAAATTAAATTTTTTTTTTGGCTGCCTGTCATGTTCTATTTACTTTGAGGTTTTGTTTGTTGGTTGTTGTTTTTGCTTTTTGTTTTCTTTTTTTTTTGAGTTTGTTTTATTAAAAAAATAAAATCCTTTTAAATGCTGCAACAAGAGGCTGTTTTAAGGAACAAAACAAAAAAATGCTGAAAAAACAAGAAAAATGCAGGAATTTTTGTTGCATAGAACAGCAGCAGCAGCAGCATTACTAGTCACTGTAAAAGAATTCATTTTTACGGTAAAAAAAGAAACCATAAAAAAACAACAACAAAATGGTTTTTGAAATTGTTGCGGTTATTCCAGAAATATTTTCATTATTTTTGTTTTTTTTGTTTTTTTTTTTGTTGTTGTTGGTCTTTTAGCCAAAGCCTAGGCAAAGCCGTAGCCATAGCCATGGAAACACCATCATCATCATCATCATCATCATCTTGTTTATCGTTTCATTACATATACAACTGGCCACCTGGCCTTTTATTATCTCTAGTGGGCTTATTGTGTACTCTTTCCCTCACTCTCTCTCTCTCCCTTTCCCTCTCTCTTTTATACTTTTATTTGAATGCAGTTAAATGCCAAAAAATAACGCCAGTGTTGTACGTTTTTTTTTCCTTATTTTTAGCATAATAAAGCCTTGCTTTTTCGTTTCCTTTTCGGTTTTTTTTTTAACAATTTAAAAGGACGTTATTTTTTCTATTTTTTTTATATTTTTTGTTATTATCCCTGCATTAAAAAAAATGGTTGTAAGTTTTATTGTTTTCAGTTTTTCTTTTTCTATTTATTTTATTTGAAAATTGTTTTGTTAACCGCATTTGATTTTTATCGTTTTATTTAAAAAGATGCTGGTTTTTTATACAGAAACAAAAAAGCATCAGCAAGAAAAACTTTCTATTATAAATTGTGGCTTGAAGTTACATTTTATTGCACTCAAAAGGATAATAAAAAGCCAATGATTCGTATAGGCAGGCTGGATGTAATAATTGCTAGTTTTAAAGCATTGCTAACGTGATTGAAAAGATTGTCTATCGTTGCAGGATTAAGAATTGCTTGACTGATAAATAGTCTCATAAAATATGCGATTACCATCACTATGGTATTCATCAGAAAATGTGTTAAATCATGCGAAATTTACTACAGCTATTAAGGTGAAACTCGCCTTAACTTAGCAGGTATTGTGTTGGCTTATAAAACGCTACCCAGAGATCAGCAATGAATCGTCTTTTCGCTACTCATAAGCACTCATGCAATTTTTAATATAAGTAAGTTAACAATATTGAAATTTAACTGCCTTTCTTAGTTTTCTTTTGCGGTTTATGGTTTTTCTTTGTTTACTTACTTGCTTCTGAATTGTTTAAAAACTAGAAACTAAATAGCATAAGTCAGGCAGAGAGTGTTGGTGTTGTCGTTTTGTAAAGATTTTTTAAGGAAATCCCAGTATTAAATATAAAAAGGAAAGGAAAGATGGCAGTACAAGATTCTGCGTAGACTACAGGAAGCTGAATGATGTCACTAAAAAGGACAGTTACCCGCTACCGAGAATTGACGACACGCTTGACATGCTAGCCGGAACAAAGTGGTTCTCCACATTGGATCTACAAAGCGGATATTGGCAGGTGGAGATTGCAGACAAGGACAAGGAAAAAACTGCATTCAGTGCGAATGGCGGCTTATGGCAGTTTAAAGTCATGCCATTTGGGCTCTGTAATGCTCCGGCCACGTTCGAGCGGCTTATGGAACGTGTACTAAAGGGACTGCATTGGAAGACTTGTCTGGTGTATCTCGATGACATAATAGTGATGGGCAGAACTTTCAACGAACACCTCGAGAACCTGGCAGAAGTTCTGCGACGAATATCAATGGCTGGCCTAAAGTTGAGCGTTAAGAAATGTGCATTCTTCCAAAGACAAGTGAAGTATTTGGGGCATCTCGTTACAGCAGATGGCATATCCACGGATGAAGATAAAATACGAGCAGTAAAGGACTGGCCTCGTCCTCAGAGCCTTCATGAATTACGCAGTTTTTTGGGACTATGCACATATTATAGACGCTTTGTGCGTAATTTTGCCAGTGTGGCGGCAAGCCTGCATGAGCTCACCAAGAAGTCAAAGGTGTATCAATGGGGTGAGGCACAGGAGAAGGCATTCCAGACATTAAAGGACTTATTATGTGCCGCACCAGTTTTGGCGTATCCAGTCCCAGGGGAAAAATTTATTTTAGACAGTGATGCTAGCGGATACGGTATTGGTGGTGTACTGTCCCAAGTGGTCAATGGGACTGAGAAAGTCGTAGGGTATTATAGTCGCACACTGTCAAAGCCTGAACGGAACTACTGCGTGACCCGACGTGAGCTACTTGCAGTGCTGGAATGCATAAAACATTACCATAAGTACTTGTATGATCAACATTTTCTATTAAGGACCGACCATTCCGCACTGCGATGGCTACTACAATTCAAGAACCCTGAAGGACAGTTAGCACGTTGGATTGAGCGCCTCCAGACTTATGACTTCAGCATTGAACATCGAAGAGTTACGAAACATGGAAATGCTGATGCTCTCTCACGCCGACCATGCAATTTAGAGTGTAAACATTGCGCGAAGGCTGAGAAGAAGGAATCCATCATCGACATCCGGCTAACGCAAATCGATGCCGAAGAAGACTGGTCTGAAGCCCAAAGGAGTGACCCAGTATTGGCAAAAATTATAGTAGCTAAAGAACAGGACAAACGGCCTACCCGAAATGAAATAGCAGCAGAAGGTCCTCTTACAAAAGCATATTGGGCACAATGGGACAGCTTAAAAGTAATAGACGGGTGCTTATATCGACTTTGGGAAAGCGCTGATGGCAAGACCTCATCCAACCTAATAGTGGTGCCTTCCTCCAAAACGAAAGAAGTCTTAAATGAGTTCCATAATGGAGCCAGTGGAGGGCACCTTGGCGTAACAAAGACGTTGGAAAAACTAAAACAGCGTTTCTATTGGGTTGGATGTCAGCAAGCTGTGGCTGATTGGATTGCAAACTGCACCCAGTGTATGGCAGCTAAAGGTCCCGTAAGGAGAAGTAGAGGTCGACTGCAACAATATAACTCGGGCGCACCTTTCCATTATCAACAATATAATGAATTATATTTTTAATTTAAGCTGCTGCAACTTTTTCTAAAGAATAAACCATATTTGTAAGCAGTTTCTTTGTCTGCAGGGTTTTAAAAGAGAAGTAAAACAGAATTTTTCAGATTCAAAAACATTTTTGAGTTTAATTTTCAAAAGTTATAAGAGACAGCTTTAAACCTAAGATAAATGTATTAGAAACCTTAAAGTCTTGGCTTAATTAAACAGTTAGAATTTTTTTAATTGCTTAGGAATTGTAAAAGTTATGAACGAGTTTGCAATATAACCTCAATATTAATATTAATCATACGCCTTTGGGTAATAATGCATTCATAGTAGTCGATAGCTTTCATGGTTACTGTGTTGGTATCAGAGATCAGCAATGAATCATTTTTTCGCTACTCATAAGCACTCATGCAATTTTGAGTATGAGTGAATCAACAGAATTGAAATTCAACTACTCTGATTCATTCGTACTCGCTACAGCATTGATTTATAAGTATAGGTTACAATGGGTATGAGTACAACGTTGACATCAAACTCACAACATTTGAAATGTGTTTGTATTCATACGCCTACTCATTTTGATTCATAAATTTAGAAAAATACTTATAATACTTATAAGTGATTCGAGTGGCTCGAATCATTCATCAAAATTTACAGCCTTTGTTATTGTTGCATATACAGGGTGGGACAAAAGTCGCGAAGGGATTTGAAAAATTAATAACTTTTCTAGTTTAATTTTTTTTTTTATTTTTCTTTTTAGGACTTGTAAAATAAATCTGGGAGATTAATTTTGGAAGGTTACAACGTTATCCAGCGAACAAAAATCATAGAACTTTATTTTGAACATCATCGATCAATAATTCAAACTCAACGAGCCTATCGTCGTCATTTTAATGTGCGGAATTCACCATCCGAATCAATTAGTGACACGTTTTCAGGAACAAGGCTCACTAAGGGATCTTCCACGAAGCGGAAGACCACATTCTGTAATTAATGAAGCAAATATTCAACGCGTTCTGGAGAGTGTTGAGGAGAATCCTGAAACATCAACTCGAAGGCGCTCTGCTGAGCTGCAAATGTCTCGGCGGTCTTTACGCAGAATATTAAAGGGAAATTTACATCTTTTCCCATACAAGCTGCAGTTAGTGCAAGAACTAAAGCCACGAGATTCCCAAGAACGATTAAACCCCTTCGAGACTTTTAGCCCACCCTGTACAAACAAAGAAGAAAGGAAAGACAAAGACAACAAGCAAAGCATACACCCAATCTTCTTGTGAGTATAGTAGTGTTCGTACGCGAATCATACTTATTTTGTGCTTCGTGTAAATGTTAAGTAGAGACGAGTCGACGTCAATAACGTCATGCGTATTGTTAAGTATGAATACGACGAGTACTTCCAACTTTGAGTATGAGTATCATATTAAAATAAGTATGAATGCGTATAAGTATCAGAAATAATAAGTATGACTCGAATCTATTCATCGTTTTGAATACTCGTTGCTGATCTCTGGTTGGTATCAGAGATACTAAAACGTTGGCAACTGTGACTGGACAGACACTAGAGGTCTCAGAGCCACAATCATCCTGTGCGTAGGCCATTTGATTGTTGCTCTGAGACACCCCTTTGGTTGACTTGACTGACTGTGCCGTGGTAATAACAGGGACCAGTGGAGCCACAGTCATCCGGAGCGCATGCCGTTTGACTGTTGTTCTGACTCAACCCCCCTTGGATAATAGCAAGGACCAGTAGAAACCGCAGTCATCCGGAGCGCATGCCGTTTGACTGTTGTTCTGACTCAACCCCCATTGACGCTTCGGCACTGTTACTTGATGAACCACTGTTACTTGTCAGACACCACAGGCCTCAGAACCACAATCATCCTAGCCGTAGGCCATTTCATTGTAGCTCTGACATTCCCCTATGGTTGACTTAACTGACACTGTCACTAGACGAACCACTGTTACTTGTCAGACACCACAGGCTACAATCAAATGGCCTACGGCCAGGATGATTGTGGTTCTGACCTTCCCCTATGGTTGACTTGACTGACACTGTTACTTGACGAACCGTTGTTTGACCGGCCTAGGGCTTATTAATTAATATTGTTACGTTTTTAACTTTTTCAAACCGTTTGAATATGAGTTCGTTAATTGCAAACCAAGTAAAAACAAATATGTGTTTTATTTCAATTAAACTCTCTTTATTGTTTACACTACTTTTGTGCCACTGTTCACACTTAACCGATACAACAATAATTGCTTGTTCGCTATTATTCACACACACAACAATAACTATAACAATATGTGATTGTTCGTTATATTTCTCTGCTTACAACCTTTTTGTAAGCATCAAACCGCAACTGTTTACTTCACACGCAACGCTCTTCACACAAGACTGATTGAATTACAACTGACTCGCTCGTCTGCTTTGTCTTGCCCTTTTATAGTCCAACACGAACAGTACATCGAACGTTCTTGAAGAAGAAGATTTAATGCTGTTCTTGAAGAAGAACGTTCGCGGTTTCGCATTCTCGAAAACTCTATGGCGACTGCATTGCTTGTTGTTGCGTTTGCATACTTGTCTGTCCCTTTTTGTCTCATAATTGTTGATGCTTTGCTTGTAACATGTTCGTTGTAGTTGTTGGTGTAGCTACTATTAATCATCATGTTGTATGTGTTAGTGTAGTGTGTTTTTGTGTCGTGTGTATTGTGTACACATTGTCTCTTGTTTTTTTATGTGAAACGATATTAGGTCGTTTCGTTCTGCGTAACAATATTAAGCTTAATTTCTTTCTATAAGTAGCCCTAGCGTAGTGTAGTAAGTAAGTTATTTTAGTTATTATAAATAAATAGCTTAGAATCTTCAAGAAAATGTATTCTTCTTTATGTAACCACTGGACGCCGCTGAACTACCCCAGCACCCGAGCAGAAACGTGTCGTTACTCATTATCTATTATTTACACCGTTTCACTCACTCTCTTTCTCTGTATTACTTGCTTACATTTTCCCTTTTGAAATCGGGTTTTATAATTGCAAAGTATAAGTATGCTTGCGTATGCTTTTGATTTTAAATGTTAAATTATCAACACAACACCACCATTGCTACTCCGCCCTCTCCCTCCATCTCTTACACACTCATTTTACCTCTCCTCTCTCTTTTGCATTTTGTTTACATTTAAAACTTGTTTCTTGTGTTCGGTTTGTATGGTTGGTTGGTTTGGTTTGGTTGGGTTTCGTTTCACTTCGTTTTTTTTCTTATTAAGCAGCTCTCATGCCATCGTATTTACGACCACACTACCATCACTTTATTTACATCCTGTTTATAGCTTAAAAGGAAGAGGGTTTACCACACATGAAATGTTGCGAATGTAATTAACACATTTAATGCTGAGCGTGATATCTCTCTCTCTCTCTCTCTCTTTTCTCTCTCTCCCGTATAAAGTATTTGCAAAAGTCAATTGAATAAAAATTCTGCATTCAGTCATTCATTCATCCATTCATTCATTTAGTCAGTCAGCCAGTCATTTATTCATTTCATAAAAACCATATTAAATTTGCCACACTCACACTCACACATACACGTCCATGTTCACTTATATTTTTCTTATTGAAATTTCTTTTTATTACAATTGTGCAGCAGGCATAATACCTGGCACTTTGGCAACGCTGGCAAATGTGTTATTGTAACTTTGCATGTGTGCGTGTGTGTGTGTGTGTGAGTTAATGCAACAAACTTCTACAAATGAATGGAAAAGAAAAAAAAAAAGAATTTTTTTTTTTCATTTTTCCAACTAAAAGTGCGTGAATGCGGTATTTTTATGCCACAATACCACTCTCAAGCTTACAAAGGCAAACTTACACACACACACACACACACACACACATTCGCATGCATGCTTACTTACGTATTTTAAATGTTGCCTTATGAGAATCTCTTACATTCGCAAGCGATTATCAGTGTTTGTGTGTAAATGAGTGTGCATGATGCTATTAAAAATAATAAAAATGGCTACCAGTGTTAATGTATGTTACTGTGCGTGTGTGTGTGGTGTGTGTATGCGTATGAATGTTTGTGATTCTATGATGAGAGTATTAAAGTCTTTAACAGTGATGCATATTAAAACTTATATTTTCATTCTCTACTTCATTTATTGTTTTATTTTGCAAGTAAGAGCGAAAGAGAGAGAGAGAGAGAGAGAGAGAGAGTGAAAGAAAGTCATGTAAGTGTGCCAAATTTATAAACACAAACACGTACCCTGTACATTTATGATTACATACACATACACATGCATTTCTATAGCTGCTTACCTTTACGGAAGTTCTGTGTTCCAAAAAGTACAGCATTGAAGAACTATTCGTGCCCTTAAGGGGGCCTTAATTTTTTTTTTTCAATATTAAAATAAATTTAAAATTTAAAAGGAAAACGAATATCAACAGCTTTCTCAATCAAAGGTTTTCTATTAAACGGGAATAGATTAAGGCCAACTGGTTAGTTTGAGAGCGTATACAGAATACATTTTGAGGTCATTCCACCTATTAAGCTAGTACCAGAAAAAAAAAAGCATACAGATAAAGAGCAGTTCTTATAACTGCTTAATGGAGAACTGATCAAACACCTAAGCACGCAAAAATGTAAGTCCTCAGCCCACTCAATCCCTTATAAATCTCAGGAGAGCCCGTTTGAATGCTCCCGACAAATGGTTTAAATCCTAGAAGAATCTCCTACGCAGGTTAATAATGCTTCCAAAGTTGGAACAGTTACAAATGTGATGCTCTTTAGTCTCCAACTTCTACTCATTTCCACTTAAATTGCATAAGGCTGTGATTTGCCCCAGATTCTTGTTGGTGATCTAGCTTCAAATGCTCCGTAAGGAATCTTGTCACCAGTATCACGGTTCTTTTATTAACCCACAGCACCAAGCCAATATCATTTGATGGATAAAGGCACGCAAAACGATTCTTGTGTCCCTGCTTTCTCTTTTTAATATTAGCTATTGGGGGGCAACTTTCATGGACAACTTTTTAAAGCATCGAGATAAGACGACATATCTACTGTTGACTTGCAAAAAGGTCTGGACATGTTGTCAGGACCTTTGTAATTCAAATTTTAAATGTGATAAGGCCCCTTAAGGCCCCTTAAGGAATTTATCAAGTCTTGCCTTCTACAGTTTAAAGCCTCACCTACATACATACATATGTATGTGTTGCATTCACAAGGGCATATGTGTGCGAATGGCCTTTAAAAGGATATTTTTTTTTCGTGTTATTAAATAAATGAAATTCCATTAACTTGAGTATTTTCTTGTTTTTTTTTTTCTTTTTTTTTTTTAATACGATTTTTATTGAATTGAATTGCAAAAAAAAGCGATTTTTTTTTGCTTTCTTTCATGCCAACATTAAAATTCTGCGGTTGCCAGCAGAGAAGAAGAAATATTAAAAAGCAGGGAGAGAGTGAGAAGCATTTTTTTTATTAATTGATTGTGAGCATCAAATTTGGTTCATCTTTTGCGGTTTAACAAAGTCAAACTTTGCGAACAAAAAATTAAAAAAAAAAAAAAAATGAAGGAAACTTTTCTCTTTAAAGAAATGCTGACAGTCTTTAAGAGAGTTATTTGGGCATCAAAATATTGCATTAGAGCAGTTGTTTTGAAGTTATAGTAGAGTTCTAAGCGAAGTTCTGTTTTCTACGGGCAGACAAGAAAATAATTTTTCTGAGATTTTGTATCAAAAATGGAAGTTCCGGTTAAACAGTATGCGCTTTAAATATTTCAAAGGCGGCAGCGGTAAAGCATAATTAAAACAAATAAAAAGAACGCCACTAAAATATTTTTGTTCGCTTTTCAAAAAGTTATACTGTATGTATCGCGTGTTTAAAACCTCTATTTCATGTATGTTATTGTATTGACAGCACTTATCCTCTTATTGCCAACACAAATCTCCTCACTGCAGGCATAGCTGCCAGATTTGACGATTTATCGTCATTTTGACGATTTTGTACTCGAAAAATATCATATTGACGATTTGACGATTTATGCCCTTATTTTGACGATTTTTAGAAATTAAAAATTTACGTCATATTCTTTACTTTATTTAGTACATTAAAAGCCACTTTAAGCTTTGTATTTACTTTGAGATTTTTAATTTTTTAAATTTAGTTTAGTAATACATAACAAGAAGTAAAGTATTATATTTTTAAATTATTTACCAACAAAAAATGCTAAATAACATAAATAAAAGCGCCAATAAGTAAGGAAATTTAAAAGAAAAAAAATAGTCAGGTATTTAAAGAAAGAAAAATGGTAAGTTTTTTATTTTTTTTATTTATTTATTTATTTTGCCTATGGAAATGCACCTTGCAGGCAATTAAGTTACATTACAATATTAAAATACTAAAAAACTAAGAATTTAAATATTTAATTACATTATTTTTTATAACATTATTTGATAATGAAAAATCAATTATCATATACAATTTATTAAATTCAGAACACATTCTCCTTATTGGATCAGCACCAGCATAGTTGGATCTAAAAAATTGAATTGATAATGGGGAAAAATGACGTGACGGACGTTGAGGAACATTAAATGAGATGTTATGAATTAAAAAACTGGAGCCAATATCACCAGTAATTATATTGAATATGAACGAGATATTTAATATAGTTCTGCGGCTTTTAAGTGTCGGAAGTTTGATTAATGCAAGTCTGGCAGAATAAGATGGTAAACTTGTGGGATTAAAATTCAGTCCTCGGAGACAAAACAACAGAAATTGCTTTTGTACAGATTCGATGACGTCGGAATATTTTTTATATAGAGGATCCCATATTATGGATCCATACTCGAGTATAGGCCTTACAAGAGATGTGTAGAGCGACTTAGTAACATAAGGATCGTTAAATTCTTTTGCCCACCGTTTTATAAAACCAAGTACACTCCTAGCTTTATTTACTGTCATAGCTATGTGCGGAATAAAATTTAGTTTCGGATCAAGTAGAACTCCTGGATCCAGGAAGTTATCTACAAGCTCAAGCTCATATCCATCAAATGCATAGTTTGCAGGAATCGGATTCTTTCTTACAAATCTCATGTATTTACATTTTTTGAGATTAAGCTGCATTAAATTTAAATTACACCATAAATGAAACGAATTTAGGTCTTTTTGAAGAAGTTTTTGATCGGAAATTTGGCGATAACTTAGGAAAATTTTTACGTCATCAGCGTACATTAGGATATTGGAATAGTAAATAATATCAGGTAAGTCGTTAATAAACAATGAAAACAGAAGCGGTCCAAGATGACTACCCTGTGGTACACCAGAAAGGACTTCAATACTTCTGGAGCTGCAGTTTTTGAAAAGTACGGTTTGTTTTCTGTTGGTTAAATATGAGTAAATCCATTTTAAACTAAGATCAGTAAAACCCATTAAATAAAGTTTCCTCCTCAAAAGTACATGATTGACTTTATCAAAAGCCTTGCTGAAATCCGTGTAGATAACGTCTGTTTGTTGTTGATGAAAAAATCCTCGATAAACAACTGTTGAAAGATGAAGCAGGTTTGTTGTTGTAGAACACTTCTTTCTGAAACCGTGCTGATAAGGAGATAGCAAGGTAGAAACTTGATAACATAAATCATCAGTAATCATTTTTTTCAAATAATTTTGGAATTATGCTCAGTTTTGCAATACCACGATAATTTGTAATATCGGATTTATTTCCTGATTTGAACAACGGAATAATGAATGAATCCTTCCAAACGTTAGGAAAATAATCACATTTAATCGATTTGTTAAATAAGTATGATAGTGGAACAGCTATGGCGTCGGCGCAATTAATTAAAATGCTACTAGGAATGTTATCAGGCCCAAAGTTATAAGAGAACTTCAGTTTTCTTAATTCCATAGAAATAGCAGGAACGTTGATTAAAGATATTGATACAGTGGAATTTGTATTTATTTTAAAGGGATACTCAATGGAAAGTTCTGCAAATATCTTCAAATACCCTAACATTACCCAGCATATAATAGGCAATACTAAGAATTTTGAAATAAGATTGACACTCGTAGTTGAGCATAATTTACCATTTGCGGTTGCAGACCATTTGGAAAGTTTCGAATATAGATTCTAATATCACTCTAGGAAAATCAAAATCAAGTGCCATTACCAACAAAAAATTTTCGACCAACAGCGAATAGCCGCTACTCATGCAGTACATTGCGTTAAAACTAGGAAAATATGTTATGGGGAGGGGGAAAGAAATTTGAAACCTTTTATGACACGAGTGATAGGAAAGACCTCTGCAAGAAGGGAGAACGACAGAAGAACGAATTATGTCTGTAACGCATAGTGCAATCCACTAGCCAATCGACCACAAACGGAGATGCTCGCCGAGAAAACGACTGTTATATGATTCTCGGGAACAAGTCCTTTATTTTGCTCGAGCAAAATCCGTTGTAGTGCCAAGAGAACAGTGAAACACAAGCCACATTACAACGATGCTCTAATACATAGATGCCCATTTCATAGTGCTTTTGCGCAAACTAAAAACACACATATTCTTATTCTCTTTGGTTAGTCGTCACTCAGACAGCGACGAATGCACATGCGTAGCGGATGTACGATTTTTTTGTAATATTTTTTGCTTAAAGCACGGAAAAAAATTTACTATGACTTACGAAACATTTTATGATAAAAAATGCGTTTGGTGATGCTCAATGCATTTTATGTTATAAAATATTGAAGGAATGTAGAGAATATGCTTTTAGAAGGCACTATTGTTCTTATCATAGTGATGTGGATGATTTTAATGATTTATTTTGTAAAAATAAAAAAATTACTTGAAGAAGAAAACAATTGAAAAACCTCAGAAAATAAAATGTTAAAAATGGAGTTATCAAGCTTAATAAGCTTGGATATTGTTAGTCATGGTAGACCATTTTCTGATGGGGAGTTCATTAAAAAAAATTTTAAATAAATGTTTTCAAAAACTTAATTTTAAGCTTATCGAAAACCTTCCATTGTCACGCAGTAGTGTTATTCGGCGCACTGATCAATTGGGGGCATCTTTAGAAGCCACCATTGTAGAAAAATTTCTATTCCAAATATTATTGTAAATTCCGCTTTTTGGATTTTTTCCGAACATTTTATTTCAGTTTACACAACTTTTCTTTCAGTGCAGTTCTCTCTCTCTCACCAATACTACTACAGTTTTAGTTTTGGGCATCCCTGCTCTAATAAATCAATGATATCAAACCCTCTCAAGTACGCGATCGAGAAGTCTCAAAATAGACGTTGAGGCGCCGGCCCATATATGAGAGTTGTTATCTATTCTTGGTCGGATATAAGTTGTGTAAATAATAAGAAGATCAGATGAAGTGAAATATTTCCTGCACCGCCTTAAGAAGACAAGGCACTAAAAAATGTATCGGTTCCAGCTAACATCACACAGAATTTTTTTTAAAAACCTTTTAATTTATTTACTTATGTTTTTTTTACGATTTTCTGACAATTTCAATGAACGTCTTTGACGATTTTGACGATTTTTTTTCTAATATACAACGATTTGGTGCTTTATCTATCTGGCAGCTATGACTGCAGGCACTAATTCTCTCGTTGTCGTGAGTAACAATAGAAATTAGCCAGAAAGCGCAGCAGCAGCATCGCTGCTTGCTGACGAGCTGCTTTTTAAAATATGTAGTAATTTCCATATACACACATGTATTCTTTTTCTAACCAAATGCTGCGCAGCAAGTGCGGCGTCTAATGTGTTTATAAGCTTAAGACATAAAATTCCATACAATTTATTTGTTTCCTTCAAACCCCTGTGCAACTGCTTTGCTCTCTTTTAATTCTTTAAGTCTCACTCTGTAGCTTATTGCATGAGTCCACACCAGCGTTGCCAGATTTTTTTTTTAAATTTATTTCTGGGAAAAAAACTTTTTTTTTACAAAAAAAAAAAAACTTGTTTCCTACAAAAGTACCAACATTTTTAAAGGAAATACCGGAGCCCGGTAACCTCTATTGGTGTTTTTTTTTTTGCGTTTTTTGTCCGGGACTAATAAAATACACAATATTTTATTTAAAAATGTAAATATTTCCTGTTTTAATATTGAATTTATTGAAAAAAATTTTAAATTCAATTTTGTCGAAAAAATTTGTTTTGTTAGACAACAAATTTAATGAAAACTTTTTCGCATCTCCAAAAACTTGAAAAAAAAGGGAAAACTTGGCAAATGGCAACGCTGGTCCACACAATCGTTTGTAAAAGACAGAGAGGTAGAGAGAAGGCAATTACTTGTAAATTTTGTTTTTGTTTTTCTCTATGTTTTACAGTTTAGAGAGTGCATACGTGGGTGGTATATTCAATGTAATAGACATTAACAACAACAACAACATACAAAATAAAGAAAAAAACCGGCTTTTTGTGTCTTGCTCAGAGAGATTTTCTTTATACTAATTACACACTGGATTCTTCAATACATACTCCCAGAGAGAGAGAGTGTAATAATAAGACTCTCTAAACAATAAAACTCTTGCTTAAACATACGTAAACAAATGTAACTGGTTTTCTGAATAAAGAAAAAAAAAACAAAAACAAACCTTAGCTTAAAACACGAACAACATTAACAACGAAATAATGAAACGATTGTTAAAATAAATTTAACTACTACTAATACTACTACTACTTCTACAGGTTTTAAAATTGTTGTTATTGTTAAGCAATTGTAAGTGTATATGTGTGTGTGTCTTTTTTCTTGTATGTAAAAACCACTGCGCAGTCGTGCCTGCTTTGTCGTGTTTGCTTTTGTTTCAGCAAAAGAAGAGACCGCGCTAATCAAATACAACAACAACAACAATATGGTGATTGTGGTGTGTTATTCAAAACAATAAAAGAAAAAACGTGTGTAATGTGTACATCAGGGTTTACCAAAAATTTTTTGGTTATGTATTAGTGAGTAAGAGAGAGAAAATAAATTGAGAGAATTGATTTATTTACAGCCATAGAAAAGTGTTTGTAATATACGTTATTTTGATTTTCATTTTATCAACTTACATATGTAAAGCTATCTATCTTTGGCTTAATAATTTTAGATAAATAAAAATAAAATAAAAAAAATCCATTTTTTATTAAAAGATCGTATAGGTATCCATCTTTGGCTTAAAAATTAGACCATGTTTTTAGATAAATAAAAATAAAAAAAAACATTTTTCATTAATAGAGAAAAAGCAAGCATTCTAAAGCATTTAAAAAAAATTATACTATGCGACAAAATAAAAATTGAAATACGCTCAAAAGCATTTTTTAACATACAATATTTTTTGAGTGTCATTCTGACAAAAATGGTAAAGCATCCGCCGCACATGTGTTCTTGTCGCAGTCTGATCGACAACTAAATCATAAAGCACAAGAATGCGTGTGAGTTCTCTCGGCACAATTGTGCTATGAAATGGTAAACGATGGTGTACATACACTTACACCACAGACTTATTCAGTTTTATTTACGTACATTTCAAACCATCGATCGTGTGTGTTTTTGAATGTAAACACAACCTTGAAAAGAATGAAATCGTTATTGGCAGATGGAAAATTTCATTTCGTTTATATGAACTTACCAGCGCATGTGGATTTTAATGGGAATTAAAATTTTAATTTTTTTTTTGTTTTATTTTGCCTCATTAAATCGAAGATTGTGAACAGATTTTTTTTTTTTTTTTTTTTTTTGTATTTAAAATGAGTGACGTTTCATGCATAAATTATTAATAAGAGGTTTAAAAATTTAATTTTATGGCAATAATTGGCATTAAAGGTTTTATTTTGTTTTTGTATTGCAAATCTGTTAAATCCAAGGGTGTGTGTGTGTGTGTTTATGAGTACAGTGGACCCTCGGTTAACGAACTTAATTCGTTCCAGCATCTCGTTCGTTATGCAAAAAGTTCGTTAAGCAAAACGACTATTTCCATATAAATACATGTAAAATAAATTAAGCTGTTCCAGATCGAAAAAAAACTACACACTAATATGTTTCAATTTGAACTTTTATTTAAAAGAAAAAGTTACAAAAAATACTTCAAAACTTTTAAAACGGAAAAAATAAACCAATACATATCTCTTAAAGATAAAGGAAAATAGATAATAATTTTTTTTATAATGGGTACATGCATACCTAAATTATCTTTTAACAAAAAACTGTCTAGTGTCGTTTGTTTCTGACGTCGCTTCAAAATTTCACAGCATTACCGTTAAAAAATTCTGTTGCACGTATAGCCACTGTCTGATTGAGGTGATTTTTTTTAATGTATGAAGCCACAGACTCCCATGAATTCAGCATTTCTCTGATTACACTAAACGATTGCGGTTCTTCTGTTATCTCCTCGTCCGATAAAGTTGACTGCTCAACTTCTTGTTCTAAAGCACATTGCAATTTCACAAGGTCTTCAGTAGTCAGATCTTCATTGTGCTGTACCACAAGCTCAGCAATGTCATTGCTATTCACCTCTAATCCAATCTGTTCAGCTAAAGATATAATTTCGTTGGTTATTGGATCAGTGGATACTCCGTCGAGTTCTTTCTTTTCCAGGAAGATTCAAGTGTTCTCTTAGTAACGCCATTCCATGCCGTTTCAATAATTTTGAGACAGCCAACAATATGAAAGTGATCTTTCCAACTCCTTTAAAGTGAGATTGGTTTTTTCAGTCACTTCAAAGCAATGCTGGAAAAGTTCTTTAGTGTAGAGCTTCTTAAAGTTTGAAATAACTTGCTGATCCATGGGCTGAAGCAATGGTGTTGTATTAGGAGGCAAAAAGTGGATTTTTATAAATTTCCACTCTTCAATGAGATCATCTTGCAAACTTGGTGGATATGAAGGAGCGTTATCCATACACGAAGAGGCAAATCCTTCTCAATCAAATATTTCTGCACGGAGGGACCAAAAACGTTATTGATCCAGTCCGTAAAAAGATCACATGTCATCCAAGCTTTACTGTTGGACTTCCACATAACAATTAGCCTTCTCTTGTCGACATTATGCTTTTTGAAGGCACGTCGATTCTCTGAATGATAAACAACAAGGGATTTTATTTTCCCCGTTTTTTTTGGTCGTTATGCGATACTTCGTTAGTTAAGCGAAACTTTTTTTCATAAAAAAGTGTTCGTTATGTGGGGCGTTCGTTAACCGAGGGTCCACTGTATTTTAAATTTAAATTTAAATTTTAAAATTGAAATTGTAAGGCTTTAAGATACTATTTTTAAGCCAGTATATTGGCTGTATGACATAAAAAATGAGGGATTTTCAACAGATTGCGTAATTTTTTGTATTTGATTTGCTTATCTAATAACTTCAATAACAATTTGGAGGGTAACCATTACCACCAACAAAAAAAAAAAGGTTTCATATGCAGACGATTGCACCGTCTTTGCATCAGGCATAAATGTGGATGACATATGTATTAAAATAACTGACAACCTTACGTCCCTAGTAGATTTCTTTCGAAACAGGAAACTACGCTTGTCGGCTCCCAAATCGTCAGTATCTGTTTTCACGACATGGACGAAGGAAGTAAGAAGATCATTAAATGTCGAAGTGGAAGGCAACATCATTCCCACGATACGATACCCAAAGATTCTCGTTGTCACCTTCGACAATTTACTTCACTTCGCCGCTCATGTGACTAACATCGGCGCCAAGGTGAGAAAGAAAAACAAGGTCCTAAAGGCGCTAGCAGGCTCCACCTGGGGTATGCAAAAAGAAACCATCATCGCCACCTACAAGGCTGTAGGAAGGTCACTCCTCAACTATGCTGCTCCAATTGGACATCATTCTTGAGCGACACACAATGGCAGGCACTACAGACAACACATAATAACGCCCTGCGAATAGGCACTGGGTACGTGATGATGACCAGTATCGACCACCTCCACGAAGAGTCCGAAATGCTGACAGTTAGGAGACATAACGAGTTGCTGACCAAGCAATACCGTATTGCTTGCTACCTACTTACCTACCCATCCCAACCATCGTACAGTTATGAATAACCCTTCACCCCGCAACATAAGACGAGACTTGACGATTTATAAACCGGACATTACCCACCTAATTCCATCAATAGTTGACCTTCAGTCTGTTAGGGAGGCGCAAAACTCCCTACATCAGACAACGGTTGGGACAGCTAGACATCAACTCATCTACAACAGGGTCATAAATCGGCATCCTCCACCTATTTCCGATTCCGAAAGGCGGCTGCCTAGGGTTACCAGAACCATTCTTGCCCAACTTAGATCAGGCTATTCAAATACACTGAATAGCTATAGGGCTAGGATCATCCCTGGAACCTCAGATAGCTGCCCTTCATGCAACCAGGCACCACACGACACGGTGCACATTTTTAGCTGTCCAGCAAAGCCGACAGCCCTACGAACCATTGACCTGTGGCTGAATCCAACGACTACAGCGGACTTCCTTGGACTACCTACCACCTAACATCGGACAACGTACACATACAACCAAGCAACATATTACCTGCATCTCTAATCCATCCCATCACCACCAAATTACACAGGCATACAACTATATTTACAATCCAACTTTTATCTTACATACAGGGAAAAGCTTCCGGAGACAACAGCCGAACTGCTACAACAACAACAACAACAAAAGGAATTTTTTACTACAATTTGTTTGAAATTGGATTTATTTTTGGAATTTAAAAACGGAAAAAAGTTCAATTAAAGCTTATTAATTGCCTAATGAAGCTTATAGATTTCCTCTTAGGAATGGTTGACGCCCGGCTAGAATTAATTGGGGCTAAATGCGGGCCTTTGTGGGTGCTATTCCTTCAAGGGCGTCCACCACCTAAGTTAACCTACCGTTCGGCTATCTCGAAAACTACTTGGATTAATTTCTTCGTGGTCTAGTAGGTAGTGTGTTGGCTTATTAGACTGAAAGCCCGAGTTCGAATCCCAGGTCAGACATCAAAACGAAAATATTTCTTCGGCGACTTCCTCTTAGCAGATTTCTGGCAAAAACTCTGAGAGTAAATAAAATTGCAATGAAAAGCTTCTCAATAAAATTTGTCGTTCCGAGTCGACTTTAAACTGTAGGTCCCGCCACTCATGTATAAAATTAACACACACAACATGAGTAATGTGAGAAGCTAGGACTGAAGGGTGCGGGCTTCTTGGGGACGATTGCCTGTAGACTGTCTAATGGTAAAGGTATAGCACTGGCCATTTTATAGTCACCTAGCAGCAACTCGTTTCCTTGCCGTTCGCATTTTGAGATGTCCACAAAACACTACTCCCTCTCTTCCACCTTCCTATAACCCATTTTCCTAAAACCTGCACAATGCACTGCATGAGTAGGGGCCATCCCCTGAGTGCTGGTTTCACCAAAAAAAAAAAAAAGGTTCTCTGATGCCTCCACTTATGTATATCATATCCTTGATGCTCAGGCCAACAGCTGTCAAGGGAAAGAATTAAATTTGTCTTCTGCTATATTCAAATTTGGACTGCTGGGTTAACAAGAAATGTGGTAGAAATGAAAGATACTTTTTTGTTGTTCTTTTAAATGATAAGCATTTAAGGCTTTAAAGATTACGCTCCTTTAAATGACTGTCTCTTATTGTAAACTATGCACTGACAATTGCATTTTCATACAGAAGACAATAATTTTTTTGAATTAAAATTAAAATTGAAAAAATTAGAAAAAAAAAAACTAAAACAATTGAAATATTTATGATTCAAGAAACGTGATTTAAAGAAAAAAAAAAATTGAAAGAAAAAAAAAAAAGAAAAACAAGTGAACAGGTATCACTACTACTACTACTAACACCTTTAGTAATGCCAACCAACCAACCAACAGCTAAGATACAGCTCTAAGCTAACAAACAATTGTTTATTAACCAGTATTTAAAACAAAAACAAAATATAACAACAACAGTGGCTTTTTATGCATATGAGCACTGCCACTAAATTGCCACGAACTGGCCTCTGCTAAGACTTAAAGTGGCACAACAGCAGACACAGCCAGCCATCCAGTCAATAAAAGTTTTTATTTTTTTTTTTTAAATTTTTTATTTCTTGTTTTTGTTTTTTTTTTTTGGTTAATAATAATATTTTTTTCTGTTTTTTCTTGTTTTTTATTTAAAAAAATTTTCTGTGTGTTTTTTTTTTTTCATTATTTAACATGGAAACAACCTTCAGTGGCTTCTAGTCTTCGCAGTGAACGCCAAGAGAAAACAAATCCAAGAGTTTGTTTTCGAAAAAACTTAATTTTTTTAAAAAAAAAAGTGTAAAAAAATAAAAAAAATTTTAAAAAATATTAAAAAATAAAAGAAAAGGTGTGTGATTATTGGAATTTAAAACAAAAAACAAAGAAATTTAAAAAATTAATCAAAAAAAAAAAAAGAAAAGAGAAGAAAATTAAGAAATCAATTTCAAATTAATTAATTTTGTATAACGGTTTTGTTTTATTTTTCTAGATATTAAATAATAAAAAATTATTAAAAATAAAAAATAAAAATGGCGTTCGTAAAACTTTTAATATTTGCCACGATTATAGGTGAGTACCTAGAAATGTAAAGAAAAAATAAAATTAAATTAAAATAAAATTATACTGTGACGTTAAAAATATCCGGTTTTAATAATGAAATTATATATTAAATAAAAAAAGATCTTAATTACAATTACAGTCCTAAAAAATAAATAAAAATGCTAAAAAAAACACAAATTTTTGTGTATTTTTTATAAAATATTTATGTATTTTAAAAATCTGTTTTCATAATTAATATCCAGTTCTAAGATTTGTTATTGAATCTAAAAAAAAAAAATATATTTTAATTATTACAGACATCAAAAACGTGAAAACCAATTAAAAAAAAAAATTAATTAAGAATGCTATGACGTCAAAACTATCCGGTTTTCAAATTAAAAATTGAATTAAAAAAAAAAACAAAAGAAATTAATTACTACAGATTTATAAAATACAAAATAAAAACGATGGTTTACTATAAAAAAAAAAATTGAATTAATTACGCAAAACGATTGGAACCGATACGGACAATTTTAACCAAGGGGGATTCGTACCAGAGATCAGCAATGAATCGTTTTTTCGCTACTCATAAGCACTTATGAAATTTTTAATATAACTGAGTCAACAATATTGAAATTTAACTACATACTCTGATTCATTCATACTCACTACAACATTGTTAAATAAGTACAGATTGCAATGAGTATGCGTACAACGTTGACATCAAACTCATACCATTCGAAATATGTTTGATTCATAAGCCTACTCATTTAGATTCATTAAAAAATACTTCTTATAATACTTATAAAGTTGCCGTAATCTAGTAGGTAGTATGTTGGATTGTTAGACGTAAGTCCTTAGTTTAAATCCCAGGTCAGGCATCAAAACTTTTGCACGCTCAAATGAATGATTACATAAATGAATTTAATCTACTTACGCCATTTCAGTCTGGTTTTCGAGCCAAACATAGCTGCATTACTACTTTAATTAATTTGTGTGAGGTTATTCGGTACGATATTGACAATGGCAATGTTGATATTCTTGTTTTACTTGATCATTCAAAAGCGTTCGATTCGGTTGATCACAAAATTCTTCTTACGAAACTGCAAAGACTCTTTAACTTCTCCAGCACGTCTAGCTGTTTACTGAAATCGTATCTTAGTAATCGTTTTCAGCTAGTCTGTCTTAATGGTGAGTACTCATCACCTTTGGCTGTCACCAAAGGAGTTCCCCAGGGATCGATAATGGGACCGCTTTTATTCTCATTATATATTAATGTTCTTCCGGACTATTTGGAACACTGCAAGATACACCTTTATGCAGATGATGTACAAATTTATCTCGGAGGCTCTTTACGGCACATTGAGGAAAATGTTTTTAAAGTCAACCAAGTCTTAATAATATCTATAAATGGGCAACGGCCAACAAAGTTTTAATTAATCCACAGAAATCTAAATATCTTGCTATACATAAAAAACCGTTCATTTAAACATCGATTTTGATATTATGTTAAATAACCAGAGAATAGAATGTGGATCATCTGCAAAAAATTTGGGAGTTATTTTCAATAACAACTTGGATTGGTCTACCCATATTAGCAGAATTTCTGCTAATTTATACTTAATGCTGAGAAATTTGTGGCCTACGCAATACATGACGCCTTTGAAAATAAGAATTTTGATTGCCAAAACCTATTTAATGCCACGATTGTTATATGCATGTGAAGTTTTGCCAATTATGATTCCCGAAGCAAATATTTACTGCAAAAGTCCTTTAATAATATCATTAGATATGTCTTTGGCCTACGAAGATACGATCACGTCTCTTCTTTTTAAAATTTGCTATATGGTATGCCTCTAGAAAGCCTTATGAAGATTAAGAAGTTAATTACATTACACAAAATAATATATACCAAGAAGCCATCATATCTTTACGAGCGTCTTCATTTCACTAGGTCGAATAGAGGCAACAAACTAATTCCGATGAGATATCACTATAGCGTATCTGAGTATCAGTTTTATATATTTTCTACCCGTCTTTGGAACTCACTTCCCAATAATTTACAAATAAGCAGCAACTTAAAAGCTTTTACCAAACTTTTATATAAATATTTCACTTCCCAAACACCATAAATCATTTTTTATTGTGACACATTTTTCACTTATAATATGTATTTAATTAGAATATTATGTTATGTTTTATTACTTTACTAGCAGATTGTACCCGGCGTTGCGCGGGTTATGTAGTTTGGATTAGTTTAAAAAATTAAAAAAATTTATTATTGGGTAATTTTTGCATTAAAAATAACAATAAATAAAAAACCGGTTTATCGTTTTTCAAAACCGGTTTCGAAACCGGTTTCTTAAAAATGAAATTTTTTAAATTATTCGGAAACCGGTTTAACAAACAACCCAGTTTTTTGAATACTCTAAGTCCTAAATATAAATGCACTCAATTTGACCGTTTTTCACCTCTTTCCCCCTTTTTGAACCCCTTTTGGTTCAACTTTTGAAACGGAACACCTCCAATAGCTATTTGGGAAACTTAACCAAGCTAAATCGTAAAAAAATACCTTTAAAACAGATAAAATACAGCATTTATGCATAAAGTACTAATTTTTGACCATTTTTTCTCCCCTTTGACCCATTTTTTCCCCCTTTGAGTCAAAATTTTGAAAAGATTTATTGCCTATAACCTGCACCGACAAAAGTTCGATCAATATCCCAAATTTCAAGAAAATCGGTCCAGGCGTTCAGGCGTGATTGGCTATACACTCAATTTGCCCGTTTTTCTCCCATTTCCCCCTTTTGGACCCCTTTTGGTCCAACTTTATAAACGGAACACCTCCAATAGCTATTTGGGAAACTTAACCAAGCTAAATCGTAAAAAATAACTTTAAACAGATAAAATAAAGCATTTATGCATAAAGTACTAATTTTTGCCCATTTTTTCTCCTTTTGTCCCATTTTTTTCCCCTTTGGGTCAAAATTTTGAAGAGATTTATTGCCTATAACCTGCACCGACAAAAGCTCGATCAATATCCCAAATTTCAAGAAAATCGGTCCAGGTGTTCAGGCGTGATTGGCTATGCACTCAATTTGCCCGTTTTTGACACCTTTCCCCCTTTTTGGACCCCTTTTGGTCCGACTTTATAAACTGAACACCTCCAATAGCTATTTGGGAAACTTAACCAAGCTAAATCGTAAAAAAATACCTTTAAACAGATAAAATACAGCATTTATGCATAAAAGTACTAATTTTTGCCCATTTTTCTCCCTTTTTTCCATTTTTCTCCCCTTTGGGGTCAAAATTTATAGCCTATAACCTGCACCGGCAAAAGCTCGATCTATATCCCAAATTTCAAGAAAATCGGTCCAGGCGTTCAGGCGTGATTGGCTAACAAATAAACCAACAAACAAACAAACAGACTTACAGAAAGATTTATAATATATATTAGGATTAGGATTACAAAAAAATATTTTTTTCTCGTAATCAGTGCGTTAACAGGCATCGTTTGGGAGGTATTTCTACAAAAAGGGTGGCCATGGGACACCCTATTGTACAAATTTTTCTATAAATTTAAAAAAAAGTTATTATTGGGTCATTTTTGCATTAAAAATAACAATAAATAAAAAACCAGTTCATCGGTTTCGAAACCGGGTTTGAAACCGGTTTCTTAAAAAATGCAATTTTTAAAATTATTCGGAAACCGGTTTAACAAACAACCCAGTTTTTTGAATACTCTAAGTCCTAAATATAAATGCACTCAATTTGACCGTTTTTCACCTCTTTCCCCCTTTTTGGACCCCTTTTGGTTCAACTTTTGAAACGGAACACCTCCAATAGCTATTTGGGAAACTTAACCAAGCTAAATCGTAAAAAAATACCTTTAAAACAGATAAAATACAGCATTTATGCATAAAGTACTAATTTTTGACCATTTTTTCTCCCCTTTGACCCATTTTTTCCCCCTTTGAGTCAAAATTTTGAAAAGATTTATTGCCTATAACCTGCACCGACAAAAGCTCGATCTATATCCCAAATTTCAAGAAAATCGGTCCAGGCGTTTAGACGTGATTGACTAACAAACAAACCAACAAACAAACAAACAGACTTACAGAAAGATTTATAATATATATTAGGATTTAATTAATTATTTGTGATTTACTACTTTTTTGACTTTTTGTTTTGCACTCATGTAATTTTCACACTATAATTATAAGATCTACGTCTTGTTGTGTGAAATTGTTAACTTGAAATAAATAAATAAATAAATAAAACGAGAATAAGAAAATATTCCTTCGGCGATTTCCTCTCAGCAGATTTCTGGCAAAAACTCTGAGAGTGAATAAACTTGCCATGAAAAAGTTTCTCAAAAATCTGACGTTCGGAGTCGACGTTAAACTGTAGGTCCCGCCACTCAAGCAGTGTTGAAAATTTAAAATTTTGAAATGGTACTGATCTATAACTGAAAGAGTACTTTTTCCCATCAAATGGTACTTTTGTAAAAAAAAATACATACATACATTACAACCCTTCAATTAGGATTATGACATATGTATCTTCTCACACCACTTATGTTGTGTGCGTTAATTTTATACACGAGTGGCAGGACCTACAGTTTAAAGTCGATTCCGAACGACAAATTTTTAAGAAACTTTTCATTACAGTTTTATTTTTACTCTCAGCGTTTTTGCCAGAATGAGGTCGCCGAAGGAATATTTTTTTAATTTTTCGCTATTTTGGAGATGTCTGAGATTGGGTATGCACCGCGGGCTCACATCTAGTCTGCCAGCACACTATCTACTAGACTATTTATTTCTTCATATTTAATGCACGTACGGTACGGAATAGAAAAACTAACGACTTATACGTGTTCCTCACATATAAAACAAAAACTGCTAATTTTGAACGTAACAAAACGTAAAAGTTCCGTGTGGTCAAACGTCAAAGGAACGTTATGGAACATACTGTTACGAAAATGGAAATGGTGTTGTTAAAATAATAAGCAAAAGCTCCAAAAACAACACAATGGAGTTGATCACGCATAAAAACAAAAGCTCCAAAAACAAAACAATGCAGCTGTTCACGTGATCAACGAATGAGTAAGCATATAGCAACAAAAACAACAGTGCTTGTTTACAAGTTCGATGAATAAACAAATATAGCAACAACGACCGCGTATAAAAGAAATATAGCAGAAAGACAAACAAACAAAACAACAACAACTCTGCCTGGACGAAAGTAAATAAGATACACGAACAACAAAAATGGAAATAAGTTGTTTACATTTTTGGATTGTTCCCGAAGGTCGTCATCATCCTTCAAGGGCATCCATCACACTGTTGATCCGGTGATATAAAAGGCAAGATAAAGCGAGTAACGATGATTCAGTTAGAATTCAGTCAGTCGTGTATGAAGACACGTTATTCTCGGAGTACGAGTGAAGTTAGTCGTGTGACGACGTCGCGTTGAATTGAGTGAGAATTCAACCAGTGGTGTGCGAAGTGACGAGATCGAGTTATAATCCAGTCAGACTTGTGTGCAGACAAGTTGCGTGAAGAAAACAGTTGTTAGTGTGGTGCTTACAAAAAAGGTTGTGAGCAAAGAAGAATAACTAACAAGTGTTGTTGCTTTCAAAAAGGTTGTTAGCAGAGAAATATCGCGAACAAGCACATATTGTGGAAATTATCATTGTATGCGTAGAATAAGTTCGAACAGTGGCACGAAGGTTGTGCAGAAAATAAAGAATTGACTTAAAAAATAAACACAGATTTATTTTTATTTTATTTGCAATCTACGAGCTCATATTTTTAACGTTTTTAAAAGGTAAAAACGTAACAATACTTTCGTTTGTAGCATATGTAGAGCAAAGTTAATGCTTACCGAAATCACATGTCGGTTCGGCAGGCGTTCTCATTGCCTTTTGTTTTCTAAAAACGAACGTACGTTCCGTGGACGTTTGGCTAACCGGGGCTAAAGACAAAATCTACGTTTAGTATTACGTTGCTAATGCATTAATAGTTGAAAAGCACACGATATAAAATATTTAATAATAAAATAGTACTGAAAGCGCCGCGTGTGTACTGCGGTATTTTTGAAATGGAAAAGTACTGAAAAAAGTACTAAAGTACTGAATTTTTCAACACTGCACTCACGTATAAAATTAACGCAAACAACATGAGTGGTGTGAGAAGCTAGGCCGTAATCCTGACTGAAGGGTTGTAATGGCCAATTATGTATGTAATACTTAGAAATGATTCGAGTGACAGAGACACATAAGAAAAAAAGACAGAGCAGCAAGCAGAGCATACACTCAACCTTCTAGTAAGTATTTTAGTGTTCGTAACCGATTCATACTTATTTTGTGCTTCGTGTATATGTTGAGTTATGTGGAAAGTCGAAATCAACAACATCATACGTGTTGTTAAGTATGAGTATGATGAGTACCTACTTCAAACTTTGAATATGAGTAGAGAAGGTTCCATGATATTAAAATAAGTACGAAAGCATCAGAATGTATTAGAAATTATGAGTATGATTCGATTCTACTCATCTTTTTGAATACTCATTGCTGATCTCTGGTTCGTACAACCCTTAATATTTCTTTTATTTTTAATATTTTGTCATGTAAAAACAAATAAAATAAAATATGAATTAAACATTTTGGAAAATATTAAAGAAGTTATAAAAAACTTTAATATTTTTTGTTTTATTTTTATATCCTTTAATTATCTAATTCAATACGATTAAAATTTTATATTTTGAAAATTTTTCAAACACTAATACGGATTTTATTTTTTTGTTTTGCTTGCAAAATAACCAAAAATTTTACTTTTTATCATTTTACATAAATTTGATATTTTTAATAAAATAAAAATAGAAACAAATTTTATTTAGTTTATCTCAATAAACTCGATAAACTAAAATACAAAAAAAAAAAAAAAAAAAAAATAAAAATTACTTGTAAACACTCGATAACATTACTAAGCCCTTTACAACAACATACACACTCTCTCTATCCCTCGTTTTCACTCTCTTTGTTTTTGAGCCCTTTAACTATACAGCCGGCATCAGAAGTGAGTCAACATTGGCTGCAATTATTTTAGTTTCGGATTTTTTTAAATAAATATTGGTTTCCCGAAAAAAATCGTTTAAAAATTGTTGATAAATGTTTGAAAGGCAACATTTGAAGCTTTACCTTCTGAAAACATATTATTAAGCCAACTTTATACTATGAAAACCTATACACGTTTAAGATTTCATGAAAATTCGAAACATTACAGAGAGCGAAAAACTAGGTCGTAATCCTGACTGAAGGGCTGTAATAACCAATTATGTATGCATGTATGTACAGAAAGAGAAAAATGCATTGCAGGTTTGTTGGAAAACTTTTATGAAATTTAAAGTTGCTTTGCATGTTTTCGATCTGCAAATTTTGCTGTTAAAAAATAAACTCACTTTGATCGATCATTCAATAAGAAAGATCGGCATTCATTATCAAACGCACACAAAAGTGTGATGTCTTTTAGCCACAAGACTTAAGAGTGAAACATTTGCAATTCACTGCTAAAACGGATCGAAATCCAACTATTTCTGATGGGAATGACTAAAAGCATTTAAAGTTGTATCACGTATTAAAATTTTTAATAAAATTTTAATTAAAATTTTTAAAATTTTTAATTTTTGTAAATAGTGTAGCGTTTTTGGTTCTGCTTGATCACACTAAGGCTTTTGACACAGTCGCTCACGAAGTTCTATTGAAAAAGCTCCGGAAACTGTTTTATTTCTCAAATTCTGCCTGTAATCTTATTTATTCTTATTTGCTTAATAGATCTCAAAAAGTTCATCTTAATGGTAATGTCTTAGATCCTCTTAATATTAGTAGAGGTGTTCCCCAGGGGTCAATACTTGCGCCTCTTCTGTTTTGTATGTATATAAATGATCTATCGGATGTCTTGCTTCACTGTAATGTTCATATGTATGCTGATGATGTGCAGCTTTATACTAGTACTCCTAGGGAGGATATTGATTCTTGTTTGGATTACATCAATAGTGATTTGGTTAGGATTGACAACTGGGCCTCGGCCAATGGACTTTGCATCAATCCCTCCAAGTCTAAATGTATTATACTTTCGAGGACCGATAGATCATTTGTCATACCTGAATTGAGCATCAGGGGAAATAAGATTGACTTTGTCAAATCTGCGAAGAATCTGGGTATTGTCTTTAATGGCAGTTTATCGTGGTCTAATCATATAGGTGTCGTTGTTGGTAGAATTTATAGTATGCTTAGGAACTTGTGGACTGTTATTGATTCGACTCCTTTTGTCATTCGTATGCAACTTGCTAGAACGTACTTAATTCCGGTACTTTTGTATGGGTGTGAAATCTTCGCTAACTGTGATTGTGATGATAACCGTAGACTTAACTTGGCATTTAATAACATAGCTAGATATGTCTTTCGTAAAGGGAGTCGTGATCACATTTCTCATTTGGCTTGCCGGATTCTTAATGTGAAATTTGATAATCTCTTGAAAATTAAATGCCTTATTTTACTTCATAAAATAATTTACACGGAACGGCCGGAATATTTATTTTGTCGAATTAAATTTGCTAGATCCTACCGGGGTAGGAACATTATTCAGCAACGATTTAGGACTCTCTTGTCTCAGAGACAGTTTTTTATACACACCACTAGTCTTTGGAATTCCCTACCAAACTACATCCAGAATCTTGGCAATGCAAATGCGTTCAAAAAGGAGTTATTTAAATTATTTTCATAATTAAATTTTTTTTTATGATTTGTGATTTGTTTTATAGGTTTATATCGGTTATATTTTTATTCCTAGTTTTTTAGATTGATTTTTATAAATATGTAGTAAAATTTTTTTTTCAATACTTTTTCAACTTTTTTATTTACTTCTACAATATTATTATTTTTTTTAAATTTCTTTATATTATATTTTTTTTCTTTATATTTTATATTTTAACATGATATTAATTATATTAATTTTGTATTTTTTATTTAATATGTTTTGTTTTACTATTAATTTTTTATATCTTAATGATTCCAAACATAGCACTGTCACTTTTAAGATTCATATCTTGTTGTGCTATGTAAATTATAATAAATAAATAAATAAATAAATAATAATCAAACAGCATCCAATTGAAAAAAAAAAAAAAAATGACACGCGAAAAAATCACAGGCTATGCATGGTAAAGCCTCAGAAACGGTTCAAGCAGGGCATTGCAGTAGAAGAAGAAGAAGAAATTCCATTGTTAAGTGCTTCAAAAATGTTTAAAAACTAAAGGAAATCAAGTTAGCTATGACCATTAAGGTGGCTGTCAGTTTTGCTCACTTCAATTGCAACTCTTTTATAGCCGTGTACGTACATACATACATATAACGTGATAAGCAAGGTCGTAATCCTGGCTGAAGAGTTGTAATGACCAATTATGTACAGCTGTGTTCAAAATAATAGTAGTGCTATCATGTAATATTTTCAAAGTTAAAAATTTTTATTGTACCAATTTGCAAAACATGATATATTCTAATGGTAGTTACAACGATATGTAAGAAATAAAATACAAAAAAGAATCTCGTTATAACTTTAATATTTGCAATGAAATTGATTCATTTCTGTGTTTGCCCTTGACTTCAGTTGATCAAAAAAATAGGAGTGTGAGTGTTCTTTTAAAAATAAAAATATAACAGCATATAATTTAAAAAAAAGTAAGAAAGTAAGTAAGTACCGAAAAATGTAATTAAAACTTTTTCTACAGTGATTCACATAAATTTTTGTAATAGTGGGACGACGAAAGCACTCTACTGAAGAAAAGGGAGAACTAATTAAAAATCTTCGAAAAAAAGGCAAAACTTACAAAGAATTGAAGGAAATCTTAAGTTACTCCGATCAAATGATCACAAATGCATTAAAATAGAAAAAAAAGCCTGAAACGCATGGGCGCAAGGGCAAAACATCAACTGTCGATGACCGCCGAATTGTGCGATACAGCAAACTAAATCCTTTGACGTCTTCAAAAAAAATTCAAAAGGATCTGAATCTTGCCGTAAGTGGCCCTACTATTCGTAGGCGTCTAATGGACAACAATTTATTCGCAAGAAGTCCACAAAAGGTGCCATTGCTAAAAAAAAAAAACAGGTAGCAGCGCGTTTAAAGTTTGCCCAAGAACATATCAAATATCTGAAAGAAAAATGGAGAAACATACTGTGGACCGACGAGAGCAAAATTGTTTTATTTGGTGGCACTGGGTCTAGGCAGTATGTTAGACGTCTGCTCAACACCAAATATAAAGCTCAGTAAACACAAAAGACAGTTAAACATGGTGGTGCAAAACTAATGATATGGGAAAGCTTTTCATATAATGCTGTAGGCCCAATACATCCAATTAGAGACATAATGGATAGGCACTTTGTCCACACCTCTAAAATGTATATTCCAACAAGATAAGGACACGAAACACACCAGTAAATTGGCAAATGAGTGGTTTCGGTTTAATGGGGTAAAGGTTATAGCGTGATCAGCTCAGTCTCCTGACCTCAATCCCATAGAACATCTATGAGGAGATGTTAAAAAGTATGCTGCAGAGAAACAACCTTCAAATGCAGAAGAACTATGGATCACAGTGAGCGGATGCGTGGCATCAAATTCCTTTAAACAGATGCCAAGAGATCTTATTGACTCAATGCCTCGTAGATGTGCTGAAGTCATTAAAAACAAAAGTTATTCAACCAAATACTAAAATAGCTTTACCGTTTTAAGATAATATCAAACTTTTGTGCCTTTTGTTTAAAAATTATTAGGTTGTGTGCTAACACTCCTATTTATTATTTTGAACAATTAATTTTGAGAGTAAGCTTTATTTACATGAAATATTTTTTGTTTTCATAGTTTTAACTAAATAATTAAGTGTTAAAAAATTAGAAAATAATTTAGAAATAAATTTTAAGTCAAAAAATTTGATATTTACTTTTTTATTTTTCATAATTTTAAACTTTGCTTTTAAATGAAGCGCACTCCTCTTATTTTGAACACAACTGTATGTATATACGTATAACGGCTTTGATATTACTGGCATCATAATGTTCGTTTTGTTTTAACAATTTCTTCCGCTCCTTTTATTTTTTATTTTTTTTGTTTTTAGACTTTGTTTTCTTGCATTATTTGCAATTTTTGTTTTGGATTTTTACTAATTCACACTTTTTTTTAGAATTTTTCATGATTTTTCCCTTTGATTTCACATTTAAATATTACCATTCAAAATCACATTTTAAGAATCAAAATCTGAAAGTGTATGTAGTTTTTTGTTACTGAGTATCTTGATATGCTTATATTTCCCTGATTTTAAATAGAGTTTATTTTGTATTTGTTGTTTTCGTATTGCTTACACACAGTTACACACATTATCACTCTCTTACTCTCATACTCTCTCTCTCTCTCTCTCACTATATCGCCCTTTTTGTTAAAATTCTCAACAATTTTACACTCAAAGTAATGATTTGTTAAATCAAAAAAAAAAATGTTTTTCTGTCGATATTGAACATGTTAATGCATAATCAGTGTGTTTAACAACAACAACAGCAACAACAAAAAACATAACCAAAAATAGATTTTTTTTTGTAGAAAAACCAAAAACAATATGTTGAATGAACAAAAACAATAACAATAACGAATAAAAAAACCCGACTCACTAAATAAACAAAACAATGCAATTGTGTAAGTGAGATAAAGTAAAGAGTGATAGAATAACAGAGAGAGAGAGAGAGAGAGAGTGAGAGCGAGTGTAAGCAACAGAGTTATAGCAAGTAAATGTGTATGGATTTGCATAACACTGTGTATGACCATGTAAGCAAGCAAGTGAATGCGTGTGGGAGTGTGTGCTTGTGTAAGTGTTTATGGAGATGTCGATGAAATGAACTACTTTTCATGCACAGATTTATCAATATTTATATTGAATATCAACAATAAAAACAACAACAACAAAAAGCATGCAGATGAGTTGTAACGAGAG
This sequence comes from Sarcophaga caerulescens, assembly GCA_927399465.1. NCBI lineage: Eukaryota > Metazoa > Arthropoda > Insecta > Diptera > Sarcophagidae > Sarcophaga > Sarcophaga caerulescens. Next base: position 106,968,872 of record OV656866.1, read on the forward strand.
CAACAAAAAACCAAAACAAAAGTGAAGGTTTTATTTGCTTTTGTTGTTGTGTTGTTGTGTTTTTTTTTTTTTTTTGATTGGAATAGTGTGGCTAAGGTCGAATTTAATTGTGTACTATTTTACATGCAAAATATTTCATATTAAATATGCGAGAGATATTTTAAAAAAAGAAGAAAATGAGAATTTTAAATAATTGTTTAAGGAGTGGCCATGAAAAAAAACCTAAAAATGATTACAGGTTTATAGCTGTGATCCCGGGGTCCCGAAATCCCGGGATCCCGCAGTTTTTAACAATTCCAAATTCCCGGAATTGAGCACTTAGTCCCGGGATTTGACTTTTTAAGCCGCAATGAAAAAAATCGTGTATTAGAACCCTCACTAAAACGTCTTTATTTATTAAGAAATTGTATACCAAAGGCATTAATAGACATAGGTCCACCTGAAGGTGAATATTTTGCTTTATCCAAATATGAGATTAATATGGTATCCGCAATCATTAGTGCTCTTATCCCAGTTAAAGCAACAGTTGACGCCCTTTGTCGTCGGGATGCTAATCTGTTCACAGCCGATGTTGCCATAACTTTTATGTTAAAAAAAACTTAAAGATGCTAACAACGTTATAAGTCAAAAACTACATTCAGCCCTTATCCTTCGCATGCAACAAACGAGAACAGATATCAGTGGGATACTTCAGTATCTGCACAATGATAGAACAAATGTTCAGTCCGAATTCGAAACAGAGTTCGTAACGGTTCCTTCTTTCATAAAATGTCTCAAATTAATAGTTGAGTTATTCGAAAGACTAAATGCTTCAAGTCCAGCTACATCACTTCTAATAGCTTCTGAGTCAGAAGTTATACCTTCTGATTCAAATAAGGCACCTTTCGAAATTATTTCAGATTCTTCTGAGCTTCCATCTGAATCTCGTTCTTGTTCTCTTGAAGAACCTTTAAATATTTCAGACGAGCTCAATGAAGCTATAAAAAAAGCACATTTTTCCGAGGATAGCAATTCGATGTGAGACGTTGTCTGTAAAAATTCAGCGAGAAATGCTCTTGTTTGAAAATGGAGGAACACTTGGTGACTTTTTGCAAAGAGCATACGATTTTTTAATGACTATTAAGCCAGCCAGTGTAGAGTCTGAACGTGATTTTTCTGCAGCTGGATTTTTCGCAACTAAAATAAGAAGTCGTTTGAGCAGATAAATCCCGGGATCCCGGGACTAGATAAATGAAATCCCGAAATCCCGGGATTGAAAATATAGAGCGTGATTGCCAAACCTAGCTGTGATGAACAAAATTAATTGTTGTTTCTCAATTGGCCATTACAACCCTTTAGATAGGATTATGACGTAGCTTGTCACAACATCCATCACAGATAAGGCCTACAATTTAATGTCCAGTTTGAAAAACATGTTTGAATAGCTTTTTCATGGCAATTTTATTTAAATTTAGAAGTTTTACCAGAAAACTATTGAGAGGAAGTTGCCGAAGAAATATTTTTTCATATTTTCTGGAGATGTTTCAACTGAGGTTTGAACCCTGGCCTCATGGCTAATAAGCCAACACACTACTTAATAGACTATGGCGACTTCAGAAAAGTGAACCTTTTTATTAACACCAGTTGTCAGGCATCACTCTCTATGGTGTTCCATTATGAACTTTCATGGAGTAGGGTTGTATAACAAGGAGTAAGGGATTAGGATGAGTATTAACGCACACATTCCAGGCTACTGGGTGTTTGAACGTGAACACCCAGGATCACAATATGAACAATAATTTCGATGCATTAAATGATGGTTTGAGCTGGGGTCGCATGTCATTGTATTTCGTAGACTGTGTGGCAAAGTCCAAGCATTATTATGGTTTTATAACAGAGATCAGCAATGAGTATTCAAAAAGATGAGTAGAATCGAATCATACTCATAATTTCTAATACTTCAGGTATGCATTCATACTTCTTTTAATATCATGGAAGCTCTACTCATATTCAAAGTTTGAAGTGTCCTCATCATATTCATACTTAACAACACGTATGATGTTGTTGGTTTCGACTCTCCACATAACTCAACATATACACGAAGCACAAAATAAGTATGAATCGGATACGAACACTAAAATACTTACTAGAAGGTTGAGTGTATGCTCTGCTTGCTGCTCTGTCTTTTTTGCTTAAGTGCCTTTTTTTTTTTTTTTGTAAATGCAACAACAACTACGACTGTTACTCGAATCATTTTTAAGTATTACATACATAATTGGCCATTACAACCCTTCAGTCAAGATTACGGCATAGCTTCTCACACCACTCATGTTGTGTGCTTTAATTTTATACGTGAGTGGCGGGACCTACAGTTTAACATCGACTCCGAACGACAGATTTTTGAGAAACTTTTTCATGGCAAGTTTATTTAGTCTCAGAGTTTTTGCCAGAAATCTGCTGAGAGGAAATCGCCGAAGAAATATCTTTTTTTTTTCATATTCTCGTTTTGATGTCTGACCTCGGATACGAACCCGGGCTTTACGTCTAATAAGCCAACATACTACCTACTAGACTACGACAACTTTATAAGTACATATTATTAGAAGTATTTTTCTAAAGTTATGAATCTAAGGGCAGCTCAACAACGACTAATGTACTTCAGTTAACATCCATGGTAAATGCGGCCTTTTCTCAACAGAAGCAAACTGATGTAATTTTTACGGATTTTAGCAAAGCGTTCGATAAAGTGAATCACAAACTAATGTTAACTAAATTGGATTTAATGGGTGTAAATCATAGGAGTTTAAGATGGCTAGAGTCGTATTTGACTGGTAGAAAGCAGACCGTATGCGTGAACAATAGCTTATCTAAGTATATTTATGTGCTATCTGGTGTTCCTCAGGGCAGCCATTTTGGTCCACTTCTTTTTTCGCTGTTTATAAACGATCTTCCCAACATAATTAATTTTGCCAATATCTTGATGTATGCTGACGATGTAAAAGTTTTTCTCTCCTTTAATAATTTCATCGAGCATATGTATCTTCAAAATGATCTCAATAATTTCTTTTTGTGGTGCGAGTACAAAATGATGGAACTGAATATTAAAAAATGTAAATGTATTCGGTTCTCAAGAAATAATTTTATCACGGTTAATTACTTGCTTGGAGGTCATCAATTGGAGAATGTTGACTCTTTTATTGATCTTGGTATCCTATGAGACACAAAATTAAACTTTAATGATCATATCACTTTGACTGTAAATAAGGCAAGAAGCACTCTTGGCTTCATAAAACGTTGGGCAAAAGAATTTTCTGATCCTTATATTACGAAACAGCTATATGTATCACTTGTCGGACCAATTTTGGAGTATGGATCCTTTGTATGGGATCCTCACTATGATGTTTACAGTGAACACATCGAATCTGTGCAGAAACAATTTCTTCTCTTCTGTTTGCGTGGCCTTATGGATGGAATTATTTGGATATGCCACCATATACTAGCAGACTGGCATTAATAAAACTGCCTACCCTTAAGAGCCGTCGAACGATGTTAAATACTCGTATATCCTTTATGTTTAACCTGATCAATGGTAATATTTGCTGTGAATTTCTGTTAATATCGGTTAAATTCAATATTCCTTGTCGTAATTTCCGCTGTTATAATCTTATTTACTATATTCAATTCTGCCGAACTAATTATGCTGTTAACTAGAATTTGCCGTCAATTTAATTATTTGTCAGACTTTGTTGATTTTTCTTTAAATTCTTTCGTTATAAAACGGAATATTCACCCTTATTCTGGTTGTCGTCGTCGACGTCGTCTTGCGTCGACAGTTTAAAATTGGTTTCTGTTTGTCGTTATTGACAGTTATAGATGACTGTCGGACACACATTTGGTATTCTGTGAGTCAATACGCCGTCGATATTGTATTGTGTCGACTCTGATTTTGTCGACTCTGATTTTATCGACATCATTTTTGGTAACGACGACGACGACGACAACCAGAATAAGGGTGAATATTGTTTTTCTCAATTCTTAACTTTTCCTATTTTTATTGTAATAATTACGTTATTTTTGAAGAAACTGTTTGTAATTGTATTTAATTTTATTCGTACCTATTTTTGTTATTAGCCAGTAAGGAATTTGTCCATTGACTTAAATAAATAAAAAAATGAGGTATGAGTTTGATGTCAACGTTGTACGCATACTCATTGCAACCTGTACTTATAAATCAACGTTGTAGTGAGTACGAATAGATCAGAGTACATAGTTAACTTTCAATTTGGTTGACTTATTTATATTCAAAATTTCATGAGTGCCTTATGAGTAGCGAAAAAACGTTTCACTGCTGATCTCTGGTGTATAACCTTTTATTTTTGGAAAACATTTTTTAATTCTAAAAACAATAATGAATTCCTAGAAATTCCAAAATAGTTTTATTTGTTGATACCATCGTAACGATGTATTGTTAATTACAGCGTATTTAGCTGACATACATAGATTGTGTTTTGTACGGTGTATTACATTACAACTAATCTGATTAACCTTTCTGTTGTTTTTAAAGGGGAGGGGGGTGGTGGGGGGTTGGTCTTAACTAAACTAAACTAAGCGACATTTAAGTGGGTACTAAAATCATAATCCATGCTGTTGCAAAAACATAACCAAGCAAAATGGAAAAATAGATTTTAAATAAACATAAACATGTTCAATCATGTTTATTTAGAAATGTTGATATGAAAAGCTCTACAAATACACATACAGACAGACATACATACATATTTTCTGTGTGTGTGTGTATTCAAGCATTTTACATAATTTCCAAATAATTAGCGCAAAAATCACGTTTTTATATGAAAATTTTTGAAATTCATTTCCAACAAATTTTAAATGTTTTTTACTCTCAAAAAAAAAAAAAAAACTCTGCCAAAAGAGAAAACAAAAATCAATTGGAGGATTTGAAATGCAGTACATTTTAAATAATTAAAAATTTTTGTGCCATTTTAACCAATAAAATATGTATGTAAACCCTCGTACACTAAGCCATGCATCCTGACTATTCTCCTGAGAGACACAATGTGTTGAAATTATCAATTTAAATCGCATTAAATATTGGGGTTTTTATTTCTGTATGGATATGCGATTTTATTTTTATAGAAAAACAACAACAAAATATCGTTATTATTGTTATTGTGTAAAATAATTTTAATTATAAAATATTTGAATTGTGCAAACCACCCCCACACTATGTACCACAGTTACAAATCAAAAGGATTTAAAATGATTTATGAAATGCTGTTTCCAATCTGTAAAATCAGAGAGAGAGAGAGAGAGAACTGTTGATGCCAATGGATTGTTTAATTTTATCCAAAGCCTAAAAGTAGGCTAAACGTTTTTGTTTATGTTTAATAAGGGAAACTTTAAAATCAATGTTTACCAATGAAATGTTTAGAAATAGAAAATAAATTGAAGAATTTAAAGAAATTTAATAATTTTAAACAGTTTTCATAAAAAAAAAAAATTTTAACGCCTTAGCATAGGCAGCAATTTTTTTTTAAAAAGCTGTAAAGAATCTCTTGATAATGGATTAGTTTCGTTAGGCAGCTTGTATTGGCTTTTGACACGAGAGCCCCTTGCTCAGATATCTCAAACAAAACGAAGTATGAACAAATATTTCTTTCGAGGACCTTCCCTCAGCAGGCCTCTGGCAAAAACTCTGAGAGTATTGGCTTATGACACGAGAGCCCCTTGCTCAGATATCTCAAACAAAACGAAGTATGAAAAAATATTTCTTTCGAGGACCTTCCCTCAGCAGGCCTCTGGCAAAAACTCTGAGAGTAAAACAAAAATTCCCAAAAAAAAAATATTCGGAGTTGACGTCAAACTGTAGGCCATGCCTGTCAGGGATAAAATTAACAAATACAACATGGCTGGTGTAAGAAACTAAGTTGTAATCCTGGCTAAAGGACCGTAATGACGAATTAATTAAGTTCGGATGTTATTCTAATTTGAAATTCTTAAAGATTTTGCATAAAATATTGAAATTTGTTTTTGTTTTAAATTTAAAATTAAATTTCTTCTCTTTTATAAACAAAATTTCAATGTCTTAGGCTGACTTTACGTATATATTTTTTTTTCTGCATGATTGACAGACAGCTGCGACTAAAGTTTTTTTTCCTTTAAAGAAACGTCACTCTATACTTCCTGTTATTACAGCATAATCTCCGGTTGATGAATAAACGTTGTTTCCTGTCTAATGTAAGCAGGTTTTTAAAAGAAAAAAAATGCTTCGCATGCCTTTAAGTAACAATTCTTTTGTAAAAGATTGAAAGAGAATATCTTCGATTATAAAACACCATATGGTGGTAAGAGGCTTACATTCTTACACCATATGTAAGGCAAAAATATATTTTTTTTTTTCATTTACAAATATTGCTATGGAGACATAATAATACAATCACTGGGTTTCTTTTTAATTAATAAACAATTTATGAAGTAATGAAAACAATGATAAGGAAAATTTTCATTGAAAGAATTTAAAACAATTCTTTAATAAAAAATTTTATTTTTCTAGGAATAAGAGAATCCTTGATATTGAACTCCTTCATTTATAAGGGAGCTACAGAATGTTAGCAGCTGGCAGCTCCCTTGTTAACTGTTCCCTAGACAATACCAGTAGACTCTATAATGTTGGGAAATGCTTTGCAACAAGACTTAGTAACAAAAATGAACGAAGTAATCTGTTAGCTGCCTAGTCTTTTTTAAGAGATACTATTCTGTGACATACACAGTTATACTAGCCAGCCATACTAGACAGCTAGCCAGCTATACTAGTCGGCTAGCCAGCTATACTAGTCGGCTAGCCAGCTATACTAGTCGGCTAGCCAGCTATACTAGACAGCTATACCATGCCCCTAGCCAGCTAAACTAGCTGTACTAGACAGCTATACTAGCTATACTAGCTATTCTAGCCAGCTAACCAGCTATACTAGCCAGCTATATGAGCCGGGTATACTAGCCACCTACCCAGTTATACTAGACAGCTAGCCAGCTATACTAGTCGGCTAGCCAGCTATACTATACAGCTAGCCAGCTATACTAGACAGCTATACCATGCCCCTAGCCAGCTAAACTAGCTGTACTAGGCAGCTATACTTTTTTTTTTTTTTTTTTTTTTTTGCGGGTAGGAGGGAAAATGCTTTATGCATTCATGAAGGTCGTCACCATACATGGTATGTCGGACCCTCCCACTGGGTATACCGACTAAAAACCCGCCTTGTCTCCTCACCGGGGTATCATTCCACCTCGGAACCACGGTTGCATTACTTCGAGGTGGACCCCTTTTGGCACCTGTGCCAGTTCCATCATTGTCAGCCTGCGTCCAGGCTCCGCTCTTCTGTTATTCTACTGCGTCTAGATCATGTTTTTTCTTTCGCAGGACATAGTGCACAAATTGTTTAACTGCGTTCCAGTTTTCTCTGCTGTTTATCATTTTCAGCACGACGTTTGTGGCATTAATAATGCCGATTTCAGCCTCGAGAACCTGACGTCTTTCGGCCCAGCGTCTGCAGCCGAAGAAAGTGTGTTCGGCATCGTCTAAGATTTCCTCTTGCTCGTAGATGCAGAATGGCGAGCGACATTTCCCCATGCGATGCAGGTATTCTCTGAAGTTTCCATGACCGGTTAGCATCTGGGTTATGTAGTAGTCTACATTGCCGTTTTTTCTGTTTTTCCACACTTGCAATTCTGGAATCAGTTTGTGTGTCCACCTACCGTACCGTTCATTTTCCCAGCGATGTTGCCATTTTAAGACGACTTCGTGCTGTATCGTTTCTAGGCTCTGCGACTGAGTCGTGCTCTGTCTAGCGTTGAAAATCATCTGGCGCTCAATTGATTGAAGGTCTACGGGAACCATTCCAGCTATTATTAAGGCGGCTTGTGTTGATACCGTGCGATACGAGGATGTAACCCGTAAAGCTGCTGTTCTCTGCGCAGATAGCAGTTTTTTAGGTCTGGTTTGAGTATTCAGAGTAGAAGCCCAGATTTCAGAGCCATAAAGGAGTATACTATTTCCAGCCTCCATGAGTAACTTCCTCCTACTTGGGAGTGGTCCTCCAATATTTGCCATCAGTCTACTCAGCTGTGTTGTAATTCTAGCTGCCTTCGCTGTTGCATACTCTATCTGCTCTGTGTAGGTCAGTTTCGAGTCCAGTCTAATCCCAAGGTATCTAATAGATCTCTTCGTAGGGATGAGGCAGCTATACTAGCTATTCTAGCCAGCTAACCAGCTATACTAGCCAGCCATATGAGCCAGGTATACTAGCCACCTATCCAGTTATACTAGACAGCTAGCCAGCTATACTATATAGTTGTATTAGCCGGCTATACACGAGCAGGTACATAATAAAGTCTTGCGATCCCATGAGCAAATTCGCGGAAATGTTTTAAGCAGAACTCTGTCTGTGTCATTCAGAGAGAGAGAGAGAGTACGAAAGACACAACAAAGCAATACCATCTGCCGGTCACACAAACCCGATTCTTATGAGATTATATTGAAGGTAGTGTGGAGCAGCTAAATCGCGTAAATGGGGAAAATAAAGCTACGCTATGCTGGCTCCCAGGTCATATGGGAATTCTCGCCCAGATAGATGAGCTTGCAAGGAGAGAAACTTCTGTGGAGTGGTAGCATATACTTGAAAAGGTATTCTCAACGCATGGGAATACAAAAAGAGACAAGGTTTCTATTGATATCTAGTGGGTTTGAGGCAATTGAAACTTTTTTTGTTAAGAAACTACAATAAGAGAAGATCAGAATCATGTATCAGACTATAGACTCACAGTATTTCCTTTTCATATCCTTTTTTATACTAAAGGGTGATTTTTTAGCTATTATCTTTTTGGCAACACGCACGTTTCGTGTTTTGTTTCACTGTCAAACATCTTCAGTTTGGTCTATAATTTAACCATGAATCGTCTTACAAACGAACAACGCTTGCAAATCATTGAATTTGGCATCATTGGACCGTACTTCTTCAAAGATGCTGCGAATCGCAACGTAACGTGTGAATGGTGAGCGCTACCGTGAGATGATATCCAACTTTTTTTTTAACCAAAATGCAAGAGCTTGACTTGCATGACATGTGGTTTCAACAAGACGGTGCCACATGCCACACAGCACGCGTAACAATGGACTTATTGAGAGGCGAGTTCGATGAACATTTTATTTCACGTTCGGGACCGGTCAATTGGCCGTCTAGATCGTGCGATTTAACGCCTTTAGACTATTTTTTGTGGGGCTATGTTAAAGCTCATGTCTATACAGACAAGCCCGCTTCAATTGACGCATTGGAAGACAACATTGAAGCATTTATTCGTGAGATACCGGCCGAAATGTTGGAAAGAGTATGCCAAAATTGGACTAAGCGGATGGACCATTTGAGGCGCAGTCGCGGTCAACATTTGTATGAAATAATCTTTAAACATTAAATTATATGGACCGTACTATCGATTCAAATAAAGATTTCATGCATTTTTCTGAATTTTATGTGTTTTTTTTTGAAAAATTTTCCTATAGCTCTTAAAAAATCACCCCTTATTTCTTTAAGTAGCTTTACATTTGCACGAGTTTTTTTTTAATAGTTTTAATTATTATTTATTGCTGTCTAAGGTATTATAATTTAATATTCTCTCTTTATTTTTTAATTTTTATTTCTATTCTTTCCCAAAAAAAAACTATATTCACAAGCTGTTCCACCCACTTTAAATAACACTTGTAAACACTGGAAAAAAAGAAATAACGGGAAAAAAATTAAAATTTTTATAGAGGAAATTCTATGTACAGAACACTATTAATAACTTTCATAAACACACACACAGAAACAAACACACATGTATAGAATGCATGCATGCATGCAGGGCTCTTGTGACACAAAGTGCTGTTAGTAACTCATTAACTAAACTCTTAAACAAAATCGAAACAAAACAACAACAAAAAAAAGAAAACATTTTTTCTCTTTCTCTTTCTGTAGTCCCTTGATGTCTGCTAAACATTAGAAAATTAAGCAACAACATACACACACACATGCAGTACAGTTATAAAAAATGTAACAATTTGTTTAACATAAAACGACAAGTGAAAGAAGTAGAGTTAGGAGACAGAGGGAGAGAGAGAAAGAGGGAGCGAGCATGTAAAACAGAGAAAGTAATTCTAAGGAACATAGAGTAGAAAAAAAAAAAAATAAGAAAATTAAAGAAAAAATAAAACGTTTATGAGTAAACGTGTGTGTGTATTTTTATAAAATCAGCACCAAAACAACTACTTGACCCACTAAAATAACGAAATTATGAGAAAAGTTTACACAACAAAAAAAGAGAAAAACGTCTACTCTTTACAACTGTTAATATAAATATAAGTGTATGTGTGCCTGTGTATGTATTTAAAGATTTATGTTTTGACATGCTTCGATGGTGGCGCTGCTGGTGGCAGTGTGGGAATATTTTGTCAAATCGTATGAAAAGTGATGCTTTTGTGTATACTTTTTGACATTTTCGAGTGTCAATTAATTAATCCCTCGACGCTTATTATGAAAACTTCTTAATTTGTAAACTCTTACATACACAAACACACACATACGCACACATTCATACATCCATGTTCTTGTGTTTTATACATGACATTACCTTAACATACTTATACTAATACAAATACAAATAGAAATACACAGTAAGGTAACGAATTGTCTTTGGAAATACATCTGCACGGTATACGAAGATGAAACAGAATGTAACAGCATGACGTCAGTGGTTGATTGTGAGAGAAATAAAACCACAATTAAAATACATATAAAACAAAAAGGGTGAAATAAGACATTTTTTATAGCAAAAATTTAACTTTTCGGTGGAATTATTAATAGCATGATCGACCTTGAACATAATTAAAGCGAAGAAAAAAAAGTAAATAAAATTTATTTTAATAATGTAGAGATGTCTTAAATATTCTCTGAAGTGGGTGGTATTCAAAGAGAAGACTTGCTGTCAAAAGAAAAGACTTACTGTTCGCTCCAACGCTAGTAACACATTCCATAGAATCACCATTTGTAATAACTTTGCGGTGTTGTTAGTCTAGTAGGGGTAGTGTGTTAGCTTATTAGACGTGAGGTCACGGTTCAAACCCCAAATCAGACATATCCAACTCAAACGAAAATATGAAAAAAATATTTCTTCGGCGACTGCCTCTCAGCAGATTTCTGGCAAAAACTCTGAGAGTAAAAATAAGAATAAAAAAATTAATATTTTTATTTACTTTTTATATTTTCATCTTCCGAATGTTATTTATTACGGTTGTTTGGATGACAAAAGAATGTAAAGGGGCTTATTAGGAATTATTTTGAAATTAATTTTTATTTTATTTTTTTTTTAATTATTTCCTCTCCAAGGACATTGTCAATTAAAATGGAAAAATACTTATTTTCTGCTCAATCGATTTTTACAAACTCTTGAGAACTCATTTGTAGATAAACAAAGTCTCTCTACATGCCTATCAATTAAGCAATGGCCTGTGAGAATGGCTACAATAACAGAGATAACCCCTAAGGCCCAGTTTAGGTTCTAGGAGTATGGTAATTTCCAGACAAGATGGTGAAGTGTTTAAAGGGAATAATGCTTCAGCGTTAATGACCATTGGTCAGACATTTTCAGCAAAACGACATATGAAAATATATTTCATCGGCGACTGCCTCTCAGCAGATTTCTGGCAAAAACTCTGAGAGTAAAAATAAAAGTTGCCATGAAAAAGTTTCTCAAAAATCTATAGTACAGAGTCGACTTTAACGTGTAGGTCCTGCCACTCATGTATAATAATTAACACACACAACATAAGTGGTAGGAGAAGCTAGGACGTAACCTGACTAACGTAATCTAACGACCTATTATGTATGTATGTATGTATGTGTGAGTGAACATTAAATCGCATGGGATCAAGTGCCACATGTTGTCTGACCAGTAATCTAGTCGGAAGCCAATTCAGGCTTTGTCAAGTTCATTCCATCTGCTTATATTATGGCCCCATAGGACACAAGTGGTCCATCGTTTGACCATCATGGTGTACATCTAGTGCAGCATTTTTGGTTTACTAGAATATCTTATGATTTTTCTAAAATCCTTAGGCATATCAGTAAAAGGCATGTTTAGTTTCTTTGGAAAGGTTTCCATAACAGTTTACTGCCTAAAAATGTCACTTAAAATTACCCCTTTCGCTCTTCAAATCTAATAGATTTGCCCCATGATTGCTTTTTTGTCGCATTTTTTATCACAGTGAAAATCAAAAATTTTTTGTAATTCTTTTAAACATTTTGAATTAAAAATTCAATTGAAATGCAGTTTATTTTTATTTTAAACTAGCTGTACCCTGCGCGCGTTGCTACGCCTCCAACTAAAACAAATTTGAATCATTTTATTGATTTTGTTCATTAAAAAAAAAAATTGACATAAACTTTAAAAATGCAGAGGTTTTCGATTATGAACATTTATTGAAATGCTGTCGGAAATTGGTAATACCAACTTATGTCGTGTACAACGTCTATGTCGTTGAGGAGCTCATACATTACTCACACGATTTAATTCATTTTTAGTAATTCTCAGTGGCGCCACCTGTCGGAAAATTGGTCATACCAACTTAGAAACCTTCGTCGGCTCATGCGCAACAACTTTGCTAAAGATCATGAAATGATCAAATACACAGTTTACGATTTAATTCATTTTTATTAATTTTCAATGGCGCCACCTATCGGAAATTGGTCATACCAACCTAGAAACCTTCCCCGGCTCATGCGCAACATCTTTGCTAAAGATCATAACATGATCAAATGCATAGTTTACGATTCTACAAGGTACATACAAACATACATTCATTTTTATATATATATATATATATATATATATATATATATATAGATAGATATGCTTTTAAACGCTATTACTATCGCTATTATAACGGTATTATCTACACTTGCTAATTGTCAGACATTCCCCCTTTTAACCTTGAAAATAAAAAAACTTTCCCTTTTTTTCTTTCGCTAAATTAGCTGCGAGTGTAAAACTATTTTAAAACAGTCATGCAATCGGTTTGCTTTAATTACCGTGTTTATCTTAAATCTTTGTGTCTAATTTTAGCAAAAATTATTATCATTTATCACTCTTGTCTATATACTGTTATTCCTCTTTTACCCTCTCCTCTCCCGGTCTCTTTGTTTTATTTATAAAAGATTACTTTGTTGTTTTTCTATCACAACAAATAAAATGTTGCCTGCCATCATACAGAAATCAACGTAATCTGTCTCTGTCTTTGTCTCTGGCTTTGTCTCTGCTCTGTCTCTGCTCTGCTCTATTAAAATCACTTTCACTGTGTGTCTGTCTAAATTATCCACACATTTAAAGTTAATCAACTCAACTCAACTCAGCTCACTTAAATATACCGTTATGTTTTATTATATTGTATTTATGTTTACGTATGTATGTAGTGGTGATGTATAATATGACTGCCATTAGATTAAATTTTTTCTGATACTTAATCTGTGTGTGTGTGTCTGTAAATGATGATGACTGGCAAACAGTGTTGCTGTGTTGTTGATTTTATAACTGAAAGTCATTTAATCAGGCAGCATGATTATACATTAAATGGTTAAAAGAAGAAAAGAAATGATAAAACTAAACCTAATAAAAAAAAATAATAATAAAGAGATCTATGGACACAAGTAACGGGTCCGCCATCTAACGTTTTTTTTCAACTAGAGCTTATTTCGTGAATGGTAACACTTAGCTCATGTCTGATTTGACAGATAATTAGTTTTATCCTTCCGCTGAACGAATATGGTTGTGTATTCGCGTTTTCGCTTCGCTAAGTGGGCCTGCGATCGACTTACAGAAGATGCCGATTTTGGCAAAAAAAAATCATCTTTTCAGATGAAGCTCATTTTGATCTTGGCGGGTATGTAAACAAGCAAAATTGTTGCATTTAGGGCACAGAAAACCCGCACGCATACATTGAAAAGCCGACGCACCCAAAACGAGTCACTATTTGGTGCGGATTTTGGTCCAGAGACTTAATTTGGCCATTTTTCTTCGAAAATGGGCAAGGAGTGGCCGTTACAGTCAATGGCGACCGTTATCGGGCCATGTTGAACTAATTTTTGTTCACAAAAATTGATGAGGAGGATATTGGCAACATTTGGTTTCAACAGGACGGCGCTACGTGCCACACAGCCAAAGCTACACTCGATGTTTTGCGCCCTGTTTCTGAAGATCGCATTATCAGGCGCAGAGCTGATGTCGTTTGGCCACCTCGGAGCTGCGATTTGACACCGTTGGACTATTATTGTGGGGTGCCGTCAAAGATAAGTGTTACGCCGACAAGCCAGAGACTATTGACGCTTTAAAGGACAATATTCGTGAAGCCATTGGTGAAATACAGCTGTACACAATCGATAATATGCTTAAAAATTGGACCGATCGTGTAGGCTACTGCAAGGCCAGCCGAGGCAGCCATTTGAATGAAATTATTTTCCATTATTAACCGGAAGGATTGTACTTTCAAATAAAAAAAGAAATTTGAAAAAATATTCAGTAGTTTTTTTTTTTAAAGCATTTTCAAAAGAAAAAGTTATTTGGTGGACTCTGTAGATTTCAACTGGTAATTGAAAATGTTGTTAAAACATTGAAATTTTGTTTTTAAATTTTCTTAAAAGAACAGGAAATACGGTTTCCGTAAAGCGTTACTTTCTAAAAGATAGAAACTGTCCATGCAAAGATGCCGCTCGCAGTCAACAAAAAGACCTCCCTGCCTAGGATTTGACAACCCGAACAAGTGTTCCTTTTTGGGATGCCTTAATGCCCCACCTGGAATGTGTTACGATAATTCATTCTCATTGTCTTAGCATATATAGGGTGATTTTTTAAGAGCTATAGGAAAATTTTTCAAAAAAAAAAAACACATAAAATTCAGAAAAATGCATGAAATCTTTATTGGAATCGATAGTATGGTCCATATAATTTAATGTTTGAAGATTATTTCATACAAATGTTGACCGCAACTGCGCCTCAAATGGTCCATCCGCTTAGTCCAATTTTGGCATACTCTTTCCAACATTTCGGCCGGTATCTCACGAATAAGTGCTTCAATGTTGTCTTCCAATGCGTCAATTGTCTGTATAGACATGAGCTTTAACATAGCCCCACAAAAAATAGTCTAAAGGCGTTACGATTCGCAGCATCTTTGAAGAAGTACGGTCCAATGATGCCACCAGCCCATAAACCCCACCAAACTGTGACTTTTTCTGGATGCATTGGTAGCTTTTGCAATGCTTCTGGCTGATCTTCACTCCAAAATCGACAATTCTGCTTATTTACGTATCCATTGAGCCAAACATGAGCTTCGTCACTGAACACAATTTTTCGATAAAGAAGTGGATTTTCGGCCAACTTTCCAAGAGCACGCATTTTGATAATAAAATTCTATGATTTGCAAGCGTTGTTCGTTTGTAAGACGATTCATGGTTAAATTATAGACCAAACTGAAGATGTTTGACAGTGAAACAAAACACGAAACGTGCGTGAGTTGTTTAAACCAGTGTTGCCAAAAAGATAATAGCTAAAAAAATCACCCTTTACAATCTCCATTCTAATGGTGTTTTCTTTTCTACCAAAAAATGTGCATTTTATTAACGCAAAATACAATTTTGCGTTTGTTTCTTAAAAATGTTTCGCCCTCTAAAGGGCTGGTATGTTTTATTCTAAATAATTCTCACTTGCCAATGGTGGAGGGCATTGCATTTTATGCCCTGTATAAATCGAGAGTGCTGATAATGCCCTGTAAAGCAGATGACTTTTGTTTATTTATAGAGCTACCAGATGAAATTTAAAAAAAGTCGCCTGGTATTGTTATCCAATTTGAAGTTAATTTTTTCATTGTTTTGTGGAGTAATCTTAAGGAAATATTACATTATTAAAGCTACATGGTCAGCAGTATAAAAAATTGCATTCATTGTTAGAACAGTGTTAGAATATTTTTTTTTTTTGTTATAAAAAAAGCGTGCAAAAAATGAAGTCGAAAAATTAGCGATCTGGCAACACCTTTGAACATATTGGCATTTCCTCATTCATTTTCTTGATAAGTGGTAAACACAGGGCATACCCTTTTTTAATATTTATGTTATGTTCTTCTCAAATAAAAAATGACATTACAACAGGGTTGGTCAAAATTTTTTTAATGTACCTTGTAAGAGGGTGACATTTTCTTTGTAGAAAAGAAAACACCATAAGTAAACAGTGCACTTTTAAAAGTCCTCAGGTTATTCCTGGATTGTCTGATGCATTAGTCATATCTCCTCGGATTATAATTTGCCAACAAAAGTTTCGATTGAGTCAAACCCATTTGATTTTGGAAGAATTTTTGTTTACAGAGACACTCTTTCACTACGCAGATGGGTCCTGATCCATCAGTGGCAAGCTCTGGCACCAGAACCTTCTCTTTTCCCTGCCAAGCTAATTCAGTTTCCCAAGACAATTCCATACTATCTTCGATTTAATCTAATAAGAGCTGAGTGTTCGAATGAAGGTCTGGCTGTCAAATAGTATTGACCGTTATCCAACTCCATTGTGCTTAAAATGCAGCCAGGCTTGAATCACCGTTTTCGTATACAG
Organism: Sarcophaga caerulescens; assembly: GCA_927399465.1. Lineage (NCBI taxonomy): Eukaryota > Metazoa > Arthropoda > Insecta > Diptera > Sarcophagidae > Sarcophaga > Sarcophaga caerulescens. The sequence continues at coordinate 106,985,543 of OV656866.1, forward strand.
TTTCAACTAATTTTCATACGTTCTTTGATGATTCAACATGCATCGTGTTCGTAAATGATAAAGGTTTCATTAAATAAAGGCCACTTTAAAATGAAGTTATTAAAATGCCAAACAGCCTTGAGAGACAAAACCACTAAATGGATCACAAGGTACATTAAAATTCTATAAGAAGGGTATTTGAAAAGAAAAGTACTTTTACTTTTGCTTGAGTCCTTCATTAATTTGTCATTCTCCCTCTGTGTCTGTGTCATTTTTTGCTTCGCATGGTGTTTCTGATTGATTTTTTACCATCACTTTTATTTATTTTCAAGTTTGTTTTCAATGTTAATTGTTCTCGTTATTATTATTGTTGTTGTCATTTGTAGCTGATACAATTTTAAAATTTAGCAACAACAACAACAACAGCAACAATTTTTTTTTATACGTTTTGCATTAATTGTTTGACAGTTTGAAAGTCAAACACATCTGTTGGACGGATATCAGGTTTACTTTTCTTTCTCTTCTCTTCTCTTTTTTTTATTTTATTTTTCTGCTTCTTCTTCTGTTTTTTTTTTTTTTTGTTTAATTTGATTTGCAAGTGCACGTTTTTTTATTTCTTCCTCCTCTTGTCTGTTTTAATAGCCTGCGTGTAAATAAATTTTTATATCGCTCGCTGAGATATAAAAGTCAACACTTCAGGTTTTTATTGTGTTTTCAAATTCATTTCAAAAAGTACCAACAACAACAGCAACTGATGCTGCTGCTGCTATTACTGCTAGGAGTGCCGGTTTAGTTGTCGGTCGAGTTGTCGTCTGTCTTAACAACCTGTTGACCATGATTTTGTAGAAAAAAAAAATTGTTTTAAAAAAAGCAAGCAAAAGGTGCAAAAAGATAAAAGTACTTAAAACGACTTAAAAAAACATGAAAAAACTCATGGTTTTTATTTCTTTTTTTTTTTTAAATTTTTTTAAACAATTTGTCGGAAGTTATTAATGGACAGCTGAAAGAGTAGTTTTTTCTGAATTGACTTTAATTAAAGACCATAGCTGCCAGATCTGACGACTTATCGTCATTTTGACGATTTTGTGCTCCAAAAATATCATATTGACGTCATGACGATTTATGCCCTTATTTTGACGATTTTTAAAAATTAAAAATTTACATCATATTCATTATTTTAGTACATTAAAAGCCACTTTATGTTCTGTATTTGCTTTGCAATCGTTACTATTGGAAATTTATGTTATTAATAAGGAGGAGTAAAGTATTATATTTTTAAGTTATTTTCGAATACCTGTGATGATTTTTCTGTATTTTATGTCTTTTTACTCCCTTAAAAGCCAAAAAATTTCAACTCCTGAATAACATCGTAGTTGAGCATAAATTATCATATGCCGTTGCAGACAATTTTAAAAATTCGATTATAGCTTCTAATATTACCATTGCAAGAACAAAGGCAAGTGCCATTATTTTTTTTTTTTTTCTTTTCATTCGACCAACACTCACGGGATGACATTGTGTTTGGAACTAGGAAAATATATTATACAAAGGAGGAAAGAGGGAGCAGTGTTTATGGACACTAGGTTTGAATATTTTTATACCATAAGTAACAGAAAAGATCTCTACACGAAGGGAGTTCCACATACGAATAGTCCGACTAAAGAACGAAATTTGTCTGTAATTCAGTGTGCTATACACTAGCCAATCGACCACATACGGATGTGCTGGCCAAGAAAGACGAGTGTTAGGTAGGAATACATGATTCTCGGGAACAAGTCCCCTTATTTCGCTCGAACAATATCCGATGCTCCAATGAATCAATGGAGTTGGACACACTATCGTGATTAACGAGCTACTACGGCCCATCCTGTAAACGGTCGAGAAGCCTCAAAATAGGCGTTATGGGCCAACCCATACATGAGAGTTGTATTCCATTCTCGGTCGATTATAAATGGTGTAAATATGTAAGAAGATCAGATGAAGTGAAGTATTTATTGCAGCGTCTTAAGAAACCAAAGGCACTGAAAAATGTGTCAGTTCTAGCGAACATCACACTGAATTTGCCATGCCCAAGATTAGCCAAGATCTTCTGACTCCCTAATATTTACACCACAAATGGGTATAGATGGTACAATATTATTGCTGCTTAACATTAACTTTATATGTTTTTGTTTCTTAAACCTTTCAATTTATTTATTTATTTTTTTTGACAATATTTTTACGATTTCAATGAACGTCTTTGACGATTTTGACGATATTTTCTCAAATATTTGACGATTTTATGCTGGTAGCTATGTTAAAGACACATTAAGGCATTAAAATTTTAAATAAAAACCGGCAAAGCTTACATAATTGATTATTACAACTCTTTAGTCAGGTTTACAACCTAGTTTCTCACACCACCTATATTGTGCGTGTTAATTTTATCTATGAATTTCAGGACCTACAGTTTAAATTCAACTTCGAATGACATATTTTTACGAAACTTTTCATGACAATTTTCTTTTTATTCTCCGAGTTTTTGCCAAAAAAAAGGGAAAGTTTTTTATTTACAGGCTTATGAGGGAAATGTCTGACAGTTAGCAAGTGTAGATAATACCGTTATAATAGTAATAATAAAGGCGTTTAAAAGCATATTAAATATATAAGAAAACTGCATTTTAATTGAATTTTTAATTCAAAATGTTTAAAAGAATTAAAAAAAATTTATAATCTCCACTGTGATAGAAAATGAGGCAAGAAGCAGCAGGAGGGGGCAAATCTATTAGATTTGAAAAGCGAAAGGGGTCATTTTAAGTGACATTTTTGGGTAGTAAACTGTTATGGAAACCTTTCCAAAGAAACTAAACATGCCTTTTACTGATATGCCTTAGGATTTTAGAAAAATCATAAGATATTCTAGTAAACCAAAATTGCTGCACTAGATGTACACCATGATGGTCAAACGATGGACCACTTGTGTCCTATGGGGCCGTTATATAAGCAGATGGAATGAACTTGACAAGTTTGAATGGGCTTCCGACTAGATTACTGGTCAGACAACATGTGGCACTTGATCCCATGCGATTTAATGTTCACTCACACATACATACATACATACATAATAGGACGTTACATTACGTTAGTCAGGTTTACGACCTAGCTTCTTCTACCACTTATGTTGTGTGTATTAATTATTATACATGAGTGGCAGGACCTACACGTTAAAGTCGACTCCGTACTATAGATTTTTGTGAAACTTTTTCATGGTAATTTTATTTTACAATCAGAGTTTTTGCCAGAAATCTGCTGAGAGGCAGTCGCCGATGAAATATATTTTCATATGTCGTTTTGCTGAAAATGTCTGACCAATGCTCATTAACGGTGAAGCATTATTCCCTTTAAACACTTCACCATCTTGTCTGGAAATTACCATACTTCTAGAACCTAAACTGGGCCTTAGGGGTTATCTCTGTTATTGTAGCCATTCTCACAGGCCATTGCTTAATTGATAGGCATGTAGAGAGACTTTGTTTATCTACAAATGAGTTCTCAAGAGTTTGTAAAAATCGATTGAGCAGTAAATAAGTATTTTTCCATTTTAATTGACAATGTCCTTGGAGAGGAAATAATTAAAAAAAAAAAATTAAATGAAAATTAATTTGAAAATAATTCCTAATAAGCCTCTTTACATTCTTTTGTCATCCAAACAACCATAATAAATAACATTCGGAAGATGAAAATATAAAAAAAAATAAATAAAAATATCAAAGTCAAGTTTCACTTTCACTTTAAAGAAAAATAAAGAAAAAAACTTGAATTTTTCTATTCAATTCCTTGCTGTAAAGAAAAGCGAAAATAACTGACAGTTTTAACTTCTCTATGCTGGATGATGTTGTGATATTTTAAGCGTTACTCGACGAATTTGGTTTTTTTTCAAATTCCATTTTTGGCTATTGTTGTGCATTTTTTTTTTGGTGGCAAGTGAATAATAAATAACAAGACATTGCATAGATAAAGGGTTACCTATTTATGGTATAACCACAGGTCAAAAACACCTACGCATCAACGCAATGTATACACTTTCCCTTCCATTACTATCGCTTCTGGTAGAGAAAGTGTGGCGGCGTTTACAGCAATTGAGCCTTTCTTAAGGCTCATTATGAGGTCTTACGGTTAATATTGCATTTGAATTTGCCACTCTATTCCATATACGGTTCACCTCGTGAAACAATTAAAGCCGACTGATCACTCACAAGGTCGTAGATATGCTGATCAGGCGCTAGAACGACAGCTTTTCTATGCCGATTTTTTCAAAACAAAATTTCTTCAAAGACGATTCTGAATTCAATATTTTTTGATATGCAATTGAAGATTTCGAACTGGGCATCGTATTGGCGACATCATTTGGCAACAAAGATCAGGTGATTTGACACCATTCGACTTTTTTTTGGGTCGAAATCAAAAGACCGTGTTCTTATTTTTTTTTTTTTTTTTTTTTTTTTGCGGGAAGGAGGGAAAATGCTTTATGCATTCATGAAGGTCGTCACCATACATGGTATGTCGGACTCTCCCACTGGGTATACCGACTAAAAACCCGCCTTGTCTCCTCACCGGGGTAACATTCCACCTCGGAACCACGGTTGCATTACTTCGAGGTGGACCCCTTTTGGCGCCTGTGCCAGTTCCATCATTGTCAGCCTGCGTCCAGGCTCCGCTCTTCTGTTATTCTACTGCGTCTAGATCATATTTTTTCTTTCGCAGGACATAGTGCACAAATTGTTTAACTGCGTTCCAGTTTTCTCTGCTGTTTATCATTTTCAGCACGACCTTTGTGGCATTAATAATGCCGATTTCAGCCTCGAGACCCTGACGTCTTTCGGCCCAGCGTCTGCAGCCGAAGAAAGTGTGTTCGGCATCGTCTAAGATTTCCTCTTCCTCGTAGATGCAGAATGGCGAGCGACATTTCCCCATGCGATGCAGGTATTCTCTGAAGTATCCATGACCGGTTAGCATCTGGGTTATGTAGTAGTCTACATCGCCGTTTTTTCTGTTTTTCCACACTTGCAATTCTGGAATCAGTTTGTGTGTCCACCTACCGTACCGTTCATTTTCCCAGCGATGTTGCCATTTTAAGACGACTTCGTGCTGTATCGTTTCTAGGCTCTGCGACTGAGTCGTGCTCTGTCTAGCGTTGAAAATCATCTGGCGCTCAATTGATTGAAGGTCTATGGGAACCATTCCAGCTATTATTAAGGCGGCTTGTGTTGATACCGTGCGATACGAGGATGTGACCCGTAAAGCTGCTGTTCTCTGCGCAGATAGCAGTTTTTTAGGTCTGGTTTGAGTATTCACAGTAGAAGCCCAGATTTCAGAGCCATAAAAGAGTATACTATTTCCAGCCTCCATGAGTAACTTCCTCCTACTTGGGAGTGGTCCTCCAATATTTGCCATCAGTCTACTCAGCTGTGTTGTAATTCTAGCTGCTTTCGCTGTTGCATACTCTATCTGCTCTGTGTAGGTCAGTTTCGAGTCCAGTTTAATCCCAAGGATTATTATGGATAATCGCCTAACGTTAGAGCATTTGAAAACCATTACTCATCAAGTTATCGCTCAGATAGACGCCGAAATGTGGGAAAAAGTGGTTGAAAACCATCTCATAAGGATCGATCATAAATCATTGCCTTAAGAGCGTTCAAATTAATTTTACTATTGAACACTCAAAGTGGAGAACCCTTTACTGGTGTGCCAAAGTCTTTTCAAAGGTTTTATAATTTCAAAATATTTGAACACAATGGCTTTAACTGCATACATATTGTTGTAGAGTTAGAAAAACTAAACAAAACTAACTGAGTTACAAGCAAAACAATAGTACAGTGGCATTTGTATTGTGTGCAACAAAATAATACGAAAAATACAATGAACAACTTCACAAAAGATCACAATGTTACACTTGATATGTGGGTAACAACACATGCATTTAAACAAACAAACAAACAAAAAGTAACAAAGAAAACATAACCTTGAAATCTTTTATAAAAAATAGAATGAAACGAAAATTATTTAATTTTTTTGTTGTTGTTGTTGTTTATTTTCAGGTTGCTGTTTGGCTCAACGTCCCGGCTTTAGAGTGGGTGCTGGCCATCCAGCCTCTCAGAGGCATTTACCCAAACGTCCCACCGATCCACCACCAGTAGCAGAAGATTACGTGCCAACCGAACATTGTCCCGAACCAAATGGTTTCTATCCCAGCGAAGAACAATGCGATCAATACTATGCATGTGTGTAAGTATTTTCAAAGGAAATTTTGGTGACAATTTTTCGATTTAGCTACAGGCTTTCTATAGTTGGCTGTCAATTATTATGGAAGTTGACACTTCAAATAAAATATTGTTTAATTTGTTTAACATTTTTCCTGAAATAAGGGTTATTACCCTGCAGGAAATGCCAATAGTGAAACTCTACTGACTAACTATTGACACAGTCACTAGTACTAGTGATATTTTATAACCCAGTCAATGTTATTTACTATAGACATTTAACATGTGCGTGTCATTGAAAATCTACTACTGACATTAGTACTATTGACTATATAGTGAATAGGTACTCCTTTTGGGACCATATGTAGAAATTGGAACCAGTGAATCAATAGTACAATTTAGCATTTCTAGTCTACACTTTTGGTATTTTTCTGTAGTAAAAGACGACAATAAAATTTAAATTTTTGTAAATATTTGATATTTTATAAAAAAAAAATGAAAAGGTACGATTTCATTGTTACAGCCTTTTTTTAAATTTAAATATAAAAACTAAAAAAGTACTATTAATTCAATATCTCTTATTTATATAGGAACATCAAAATAACGTTTTTATTTTATTAAAATTAAGTAAAATTATTGATCCTCTTTGGGAGAATCGTCTTCTTCACGATTTACATAATTTTTGGTTTTGAAATGCTGTTCTTAAAAAACGAAACAAATTTTTAAAATATTACAAATATTTATGAGAAGACAAACAAGCATTTATTACCTATTAGGGCTTTAAAAACATTTGAGTATTCGCGCAACTTCTTTTTGCCAAAAGAGCCATCAACATTAAAATTCTTGATAATATTTGGCCAAATATTTCATGAAGGTTTCGTTCTGCATCACCCGCAAGGAGTTATTTCATTTATCGAATCTATTGAATATAAACAAAAAATGCAATTTTATTCGTTGAAGTAGTTCCACAATATAAGTAAATACTTACGTATGGGTCTGAATGACTTTTCAAAATAGCATCAAATTCTCTCTGTTTTTCTTCAGAGTCGGTAGGGAAAAATTCTCGGGCAAACTATATCTTGGAAAATCAATTTGAGACGACACAGAACATTCAGGCTCCACAAAATTTTCACAATTCACTTTTGGACTTATAATTGCCTCATTTTCACTACACTAGAGCCCCGACATGCGTCGTTAATGGGGACCAGAGAATTGCGACGCAAATCGAAACGACGCAAATCGAAACAACTTTTTCTATACAAATGCATCGAAATTTAATTTATTGGGACCAAGAATTCAAATGAAAGCAAAATGAATGAATAATGAAAACATTTTTCATTATTTTATTTAGTTCAACAAATGTTTTTTAATTATTATAAAGAAATAACAAAACAATAAACAGAAGTTGCAAGAATTTTAAAATACAAAAAAAATTCTAAATATGTACCACAATATAAATACTAAAATGGTAGTACTCAATGCTGCAAGAAAAAAATTAAACGTATGTAGCGTCACAAATCGAAATTTAAACGACGCAAGTTGGGATTCAAACGACGCAAATCGAATCGACTCCAACCGGGGACGAAACGACGGAAATTTAATCGACGCGAATTGAAATTGCAACAACGCAAGCTGAGTTTTGTCAATTTTTAAAAAGCGACGCAAATCGAAACGACCCAAATCGGGTCGACGCAAGTCGGGGCGCTAGTGTACTTCTATAACATTGATTGTTTTTTTTTTATTAAACGTTTATAATTTCTTGACAATTTGACAATTGACGATTTTTTTTTTAACAAAAGGCAAATTAAATAATTGTTGACGCCTCGATCACAACGTCACCATAAAGTCACCAATATAGTCGACAAAACTGGTGACTTGGAGACACTTGTCGACATGTTTCCTTCAGGGATAATAAAACACCCACACACACATGCACCCACAGTTACAACAACTGAAACGGTAGAAATGATATATTCTTATCTGTAATTACATTATATTGTGATTGCCTTTGTGTGTGTGTGCTAAAACTAACACCCACGCCTTTCTATAGTAACGACACTTACTCTCCCTTTCAAAAAAAATACCGAATATGCAGACAACTAACTAATCAAAGTAAATTGTAGTGTTGTTGGGTGTAAGTGGTGGTAGTATTGTTTAAAACATTAAATCCCCAAATGCTTCTTAATATAAACAAATACCGTTATACCTAGAAATACACACACACAGCACACAACAGTTATACTTTCTCTCTCTCTCTCTCTCTCTCCATTATTCTTCCATTTTATGTTATACCGGGTTATCCATTTCGTGGTTTCAAAAGTAAACGTAAATAAAACACATATGAAATATTTTTCTCATGATATTTCTTTTTTATTGTAAAGTTTGAACGTTGAACGTTATGTGTGAAACACTACATCATTTAAATGACCTGCGCGCGAAGTGTTGCAAGCATTGATTCATTTGAGGTAATGTTCGACCACTTTTTGACACATATTGGGCGGTATCTCAGCCATAACTTGACGAATGTTAGTTTTTCAGTGCCCAAGAGTTGAAGGTTTATCTGCATAAACACGGTTTTTCGCGTAGCCCTACAAAAAAAAAGTCTAATGGTGTCAAATCGCATGATCTTGGTGGCCAGTTGATATCGCCACGACGAGAAATTACGCGGCCAGGAAATGTCTCTTGCAATAAAGCCATATTCGCTCGAGTTGTGTGGCCTGTGGCATCGTCTTGTTGAAACCACATATTCTCCAAGTCGTATCCTTCAATAGCAGGCAAAAAAAAAGTCGGTTATCATATGACCATAACGCTCCGAATTGACGGTGACAGTTGTTCCATCGTCGTTTTCGAAGAAGTAATGTCCAATCACACCTTCAGACCAAAGAGCGCACCAAACAGTGACTTTTTCTGCATGTAATGGCCTCTCTTCAATTATTTGAGGCTTCTCAGAACCCCAAATACGACAATTTTATTTATTAACATACCCACCGAGTGTGAAATGTGCTTCATCGCTGAAGAAAATTTTGTTCGATACGTGGCTGTGGCAGAATCACCATTTTTGTAGTAGGTTTTGATAATTTTTATGCATTGTGTGATAGGTAAGCGATCCAATTTCGTCAATGTCAGACTTTCAACTGAAAAGAAAAAAAATTGGTTTCACAACTTAGTTTGACAGATGTCGCATTCCAGTCCCATATAAATATGACACAGTGGCTAAGGCCTACATTGAAAGAGATGCAGCGTTAATCGTTGAATATGTTAAAATAAATAAACTCATTTTGAATACTAATAAAACAAAGCTGGTTAAATTTAGGCCAACTAATTGCCCAAATGATAATTTCAGTGTAAGAGTAGATGGTACCGAAATTAAGGAAGTTTCTTCAATAAATTATCTAGGAATACATTTGCAAAGTAATCTGTCCTGAAACATACATATACAATATCTTAGGTCCAGAATAAGTTCGGCGATTGGAATACTCTACAAGTTCAAACATAAATTTGATGAAAATACAAAACTATCGATTTACAATGCATTGATACAAAGCCAATTTGGATATTTAACCATCTTGTATGGCTGTAAACATACAAATGAACTAAAATCCCTACAACGTATACAAAACAAAGCTCTAAAGATAGTGTACAACCTTCCTCAAAGGTGCTCAACTATACATATACAAGTATCAACTTTTAATTTTTGTGTTTAAGTCCTTGCACAATATTGGTCATCACATCATAAAATTTACGCGTAACCAACATACGATATTTACGAGGAATAGTACGAGTTTAGTATTAACTCGCTGTAGGCTTGAGATGACTAAGCAACGCATTGAATATATTGGTAGTCGGGAATTTAACAACTTGCCAGAGTCCGTAAAATCAATTAATAACATTTCATTATTTAAGACAAACTTAAAGAAATTTTTGCTAGGTAACATGGAGGAATTACTGCCTTGAAAATTTTGAAGTTTCGATAAAAAATCTTTATTCTTATTTTTAATTTTATATCGAAATGCATGTAATTACTATTATTATTATTATTATTGTCTTTTAAATTAATTATTTAAATTATTTTCATTATTTGCTTACATCTTTTAAACTTTTGTTAGGATGTTATTGCTAACTCACCTCTATAATGCCTATACGGCGCAGAGGCATCTTTAGGATGATATAATGAATTGCTTTGTAACCGAATAATAAATAAAAATTTAAAAAAAAAAAAAAAAAAAACCACGAAATGGATAGCCCTTTATCATATAAAACAATATTAAATGTATTCCCTAAGTGTGCTAAAATATTATAACAGTACAGCGGCTGTCATTTATATCCTTGCATCTTGTATTATTATTACTACTACAGAGAGAGAGAGAGAGAGAGAGAGTGGGAGAGAGAGAAACAGAGTAACAGCAAAACACTCAATTAAATAAAGAATTACCTTTGAAATCAACATTTCACATGCACTTACACATACTGTTACACACCCTCAGGGAATAAATAAATACTTAACTGCGTAAACGTTGTCTCTGTGTGTGTGTACCAGCAAGCAAGCAAGCAAGCAAGAAAATATTTTAACAGAGTGTTTAGAGATTTAGAAAATCTCATACATAAACTCTTGTTCAACCTTACTCTCTCTCTCTCTCTCTCTCTTTCTTTCTCTTCTACATACTGTTATATAAGCATTGTGTAGTAATTTATTAGTATATCTGGCTGTAATATTGTTTATGAATTATTAACAAAAAAAAAAAAAAAAAAAAAAAAAAAAAAGAGGAAAGAAATTGTGTTTACACTGGCTTCGTTTTTGGTTAAAGTTTAGAATGTTTAGAACAGAAGTCTGATTTATTTACTTAAGTGGCTAATGCCATAAGCTATGTCTTGAATTATAATGAAATTCAAATGAATCCCTCATAAGTGAGGCTCTTAGATCCTGCGGAAGCCTTCAATCAGTCCTCTTCTCATTCCTATTAAGTCTAGTAAAGCCTAGCAATTTTGCATTTATTCTTCTGATGCCAACAAAGCTGAGCCTCTCTGGAATTCAACCGAAAAATTCCTTGTTTAACTAAGGAGTGCGCACAAAAAAATCTGGACTTACACTTTTCGTTATAGAAATAAAACTAAGTGGCGAATTTTTTTCGTTTTATATTTCAATTAAAGTAAATAATATTTGAATTCTTTTGTGTATAAAATTTTTTTCTGACAAAGGTCTCAGAGCATCCAACTTTTTGAGCTACTTTTCTTCCAGACATGTTAGGGTGTTTTTTGAAAAATACGTATTATTTTGAAGCCGCCGTAGTCTAGTAGGTAGTGTGTTGGCTTATTAGACTGAAGGCCCGAGTTCGAATCCCAGGTCAGACATCAAAAAGAAAATACAAAAAGTATTTCTTCGGCTATTTCCTCTCAGCAGATTTCTGGCAAAAACTCTGAGAGTAAATAAAATTGCCATGAAAAGCTTCTCAAAAATCTGTCGTTCGGAGTCGACTTTAAACTGTAGGTCCCGCCACTCATGTATAAAATTAACGCACACAACACGAGTAGTGTGAGAAGCTAGGTCGTAATCCTGACTGAAGGGTTGTAATGACCAATTATGTATGTATGTATGTACGTATTATTTTACTTGCTTTGTTTTGGTCGGCAAATCCTTTTTTTCTTCCACTTTCACGCTTTCTCTCAATACTCAAAGACTCCTTATATTGTTTTAAGTATTACCTTAGAAACTGTTTTTTGGTTAACACCTGCGAGCGTAGCAATCGTTTTTTGTAAGCGGCGCGGTTTTTCATTGAAAATTTCAATTATTTTTTTACGACATTCTTGTGGGGTGCCCATTTTCAAAAAACTAATTTTGCTATTGCAATGACATTTAGCACGTGGACTTTGAAATAGATGACTAACAAAAACAATGTAACGGTATTCATTTTTTTCAATTATGATAAAAGTTATAAGCTTAAAAGTAGGCCCATTTTTTTTTTGTGCGCACTCCTTAAGTGTGTCGAAACTTCAGTGCCATGTAACATGAAGGGAAATGTAAGCTTTGCAGCAGCCCTGGCCAAATAATTAGTATTAAAATGTTACCTTTGAAGTGCCTTAAATTTTCCTAAGGAATCCGCGATATTTATGCACATAGCCGGACTTTTTTAGGGACTTTGTGATGGTGACTTTGTTAGGGACTTGATTGCAGTCTGGCTAACCCAGAAAATTAAGAGTCTTCAATATTCTTATCAGTCTAGCAAAGCCTATCAATCCTTCTGATGCCAACAAAGTTGAGCTTCCCTGTAAAACTGACGCAAAATTCCTAGTTGAACTAAGTGTGCCGAAACTTCAGTGCCCTGTAATATGATAGGGGAATGTTACCTTTAAAATGTCCTAAATTTTCCTGAGGAATCCGCGATATTTATGCAGAAGGCCGGAAATCACGGTGACTTTGTTCGGGACTGGCTAACCCAGAAAACTAAGAGAAAATTTCATCGTGTGGTCATGACCTTCGCCTGAAAAATACTGTAGTTGGTAGTCAACCTATACAGGAGCCTAATTTCAGAACGCAAATATGTCTGTTGTTTCCCAGAATTACAGCGTGTTGAACGACTAAGTTTAGCCAGGCAATAACTGCCTTGTCAAGCCAAGCTGAGTGCAGCAAAAAGCAAAGAAAGCAGAGTGCTGAGCTTTCTTTATTCAGCGCCCTTATGTAAATTTCACTGTCAGTGTAAACGCCTTCTAAAGCCTACAATAGAATAGAACCTATAATTAGTCCTGATAAGTGTTTATATTTGGCTACGAAAATATATGCATGTGTTCACGTATATGTGTTTGAGTGTAGGTGTGTGTGTGTGTTATTAAAATTATAGTTTGGTAACACCGTAAATTCTTGTATATTTCATCTGTAGACTACTCTTCTTATTAATCACTGTAATTTAATTATACTCATTTGCTTCTTCCCCCACTTCCTAAAAAAATAATTTTTTTTTTTTGCAGTGATGGTGTAGCAACCGAAAAATTATGCGCCGATGGTATGGTGTTCAATGATTACAGTCCCAATGATGAGAAATGCGATTTGCCCTACAATATCGATTGCAGCAAGAGATCCAAGTTGCGTAAGTATTATCAGTGAAAAGTTTTGTTTTTTAAAATATTTTTTCAATTAAAATAACAAGAATTTTTTTTTTTGATTGTCAAGGGAGGTATGTATTGTAAAAAGGATTTTAATAACGAAATAAAAGAAAAATCAATTTTTAAAATAAAAATAATTTTTAAGAAATAAGAAATTTAAGGAAAAACACTAAAACAGGAAATTGTTGCTTAAGCCTTAAAAAATTTATTAAAAACATAAAGAATTTAAAAAATAAAAATGTTTTTAAAAGGGAATAAAATCAAGCTAAAGAAAGAGTTAAAAATATTTAAGAGAATCCCTACATTACAATACTCGTATACTTGTGTCGCTCATACGGTTTGAGACAGTTTTACGATTTTATTAGAGATTAGGTTCTAGAGCAGAAATTTTCCCTAATTGGTTATATGATTTAAGTAAAGAGACTTCTTAAGTAAGTCGATAGATAGACAGAACTGTCTGTCAACCACCGTTTTACTTTTTTTTTTTTTTTTTTGTTGAAACCAGCACTCAGGGGATGGCCCCTACTCATGCAGTGCATTGTGCAGGTTTTTAGGAAAATGGATTATAGGAAGGTGGAAGAGAGGGAGTAGTGTTTGTGGTCATCTCAAGATGCGAACGGCAAGGAAACGAGTTGCTGCTAGGTGACTATAAAATGGCCAGTGCTATACCTTCACCATTTGGCAGTCTACAGCAATCATCCCCAAGAAGCCCGCACCCTTCAGTCCTAGCTTCTCACACTACTCATGTTGTGTGTGTTAATTTTATACATGAGTGGCGGGACCTACAGTTTAAAGTCGACTCCGAACGACAAATTTTATTGAGAAGCTTTACATGGCAATTTTATTTACTCTCAGAGTTTTTGCCAGAAATCTGCTGAGAGGAAGTCGCCGAAGAAATATTTTTGTTTTGATGTCTGACCTGGGATTCGAACTCGGGCCTTCAGTCTAATAAGCCAACACACTACCTACTAGACCACGGCGACTTCACTTCGACACTTCGTTTTAAAAACCTTTAAAATATGAGCTCGTAGATTGCAAATAAAATAAAAATAAATTTGGTGTTTAGTTTTAATTAAAATTCTTCATTATTTCCACAATTCTGTGTGCCACTGTTCACAACTTGACGTAAACAACAACAATTGCTCTTCTTTGTTATTCCTGTTTGCATAAATCAATCACTAAGCAATTATACGATAGATCTTTGAAACGGAGATCTTCAAACCACGATTACTATGCCGGATGATATTGATCATTACATTAAATCGAAATTGGGAGCTAAAACGGACTTATGGATACAAAAATTCAAATTTTCTGCACCTAGGTCAATCTCTTCATTTAAAATTTCGATCGCTGATGATAACTTCGACCTCATTATTAATCCGAACTTTTGGCCTGTGAATACATATGTTCGAGAATATACTTTTAGACAGAAAACCAGAAACAACTTTGAATCGAATATTGCTCGTTTGCCGTCAACTAACGTACTTGCATCAAAAAACTAATAACTAACAATAGTGTTCTGAATATTGTATACCAAAATGTACGAGGCTTAAATACTAAATTAACTGACCTCTTAATTAATAGCTATGATCTTACATATGATGTTATTACCTTCACTGAAACCTGGCCCACTGACGATATTTTTAATGCTGAAATTTTGGCTGACAATTATCAGATATATCGATTCAACCGCAAGTCGCGTAGAGGAGGGGGTGTTCTAATTGCAGTCTCTTCTTCACATCCATCTGAAATTATTGCAACTCATTCTGAAGATATTGAATTCGTCGCTGTGGTTGTCAAACTGAGGAGATCAAAAGTTTACATAACTTCTTCTTATGTTCCTCCGAATTCTAACTATACTATCTTGAGACGCACCGCGTCTTCACACAAGACTGACTGAACTTTACTCACTGACTCGCCTGCTTTGCCTTGCCTTTTATATGGCAGGATAAACAGTCTGATGAATGTTCTTGGAGGCGAATGTTCGTGGCTTCGACTTCACGAAATCTCTCTGTAAATGTTAACATCGTTGTTTACATTTATTCTTGTTGTTTGTGTATTTTGTTTGCATTTATTCTTGTAGTGTTGTTGTTGTATTTTTGTTTATTTGTTTACCATTTTTTATGCTGGTGTTTGTTGTCGTATTTTTGTTTATTTGTTTACCATTTTTTATGCTGATGTTTTGTTTCTGTAGCTTTTGTCTATAATTTTAATGTTAAGCGTTGTAAAAGCAAGACATCAGTATCTAGATTTTTCATGTTCGTAACAATGCATTTACGCCACCTGTGGCCCTTAGAAATACCAAAGTTTTCCATTCGCCCTTACACTGCAGCCTTACGAAACTGCTAATGAAGCTTTTTAGACTTCCAATAATCATCCTTTACAGATTAGTGAGACTATTTGCATTGTAGAAGCCACATGACATAACTTACTTACGTACTTAATTAATCATTACAACATTTTAGTCAGGATTACAATCTAGCTTCCCACACCACCCATGCTGTATTTGTTGATCTTATATGTAGATGAGTGACAGGATCTACTGTTTAGAGTCGACTCGGAACGACAGATTTTTGAGAAACATTTCAGGGCAACTGCTGAGAGAAAGCCGCCAAAGAAATATATTTTTTTTCATATTTCGCTTCGTTGTTGTCTGATCTGGGGTTTGTACCACGGCCTTGTTTCTTCGGTATACTTAAAATTCTCGAGATATTAGAAGGCAGTAATTCACTGGATACGTACCTGCCACTCAAAGCACTTTCTTACTTAGAGAACCAAATTTCTTCAACACTTTCGCATTGGATGTCGTGTATATACGGCAGTCACTTGTGGCAGTTACTTATTGGTCTACAGAGGTGGAGGAAGTGTGGTTCACTTGCGTTTTCTCAAACAATGACACAGTTTGCTCAGTCGAGCTGTCGTAAAAAGTTGCAAAGTGTGGCACAGAAGAGCCATCGCTTAAGGGTTAAATTGGATTTGTTGCCTAACTTTAATCAATTTTCTAAATCGTTTGGTTTTTAGGGTACTGCAGAGATCACTCCAAACTTTCTTATGAAAATCTGCAATAACAATTTAAAGAATTTAAAAATTTTTAAAAATAATATTTTTTTTTCTCTCCTATGCACACATTCTCTGCTAGTTTTAAAACTTTAAATATTTTTATTTAAAATTGTTTCAATTATTTAAACTCTATATACTATATATGGATAAGGGATATAAAATGTATTGCAAGCAATTGAAAATTGCATAAAACGAAACAATTTCAGTGTAGCAAAGTTTGGCAATAAACACAGAATATGAAGAAACTTCAAAGGAGTTTAATTAAAATGATGACATTCAATTAAGAACTCCTTCAACACCACAATAATAGTTTCAAAATGATATCACAACACTTCTCTGTTTGATGAAATTCATTTTAAAAGTGTGTATGAAAGGCAGACAATTAAAAGAATTGAAACAATTTTTATATAAAACAAAAAATACTTAAGAATTTTATGTTTGATTGCTTTCAAGTAATCTTCGTATGTACAATATTTCTAATAACACTACAAATTATTTTTCCTGGCATCTTCTCTTTACAGTAAAACTTTCTTCAATACACTCTTTATCTCTTATCCTTACTACATTAAGAGTTTATTAAACAATGATTAACTCTCTCTTGTTATGTTACCACAGTGTTGAAAAATTCAGTACTTTAGTACTTTTTTCAGTACTTTTGCATTTCAAAAATACCGCAGTACCCCCGCAGTACTTTTTTATTGTTACATATTTTTGTATATTTTGTCAGAAATCTGCTAAGAGGCAGTTGCCAATAAAAAATTTTTTTTGTCTTTCGTTTTGCTGGAGATGTCTGACCTGGAGATTGAACCTTAGCCTCACGTATAATAAGCCAACACACTACCGACTACGCTGCGGCGATTTTATAAATAATTTTATTATATTAGCAGAATTTTAAAAGAATGCACATAAAATTCGATGTCACAATTTAATTTAACAGAATAAAAATCAAGTCAAAGGAATATATACGGGCACGCGTCTAATAAGCCAACCCACTAACTGCTAGACTACACTAATGCAACTATTAATGCATTAGCTATCATGCTAAAGGTAGAATTGAACTTTAGCCCCGGTTAGTAAAACGTCCACGGAATGTAGGTTCATTTTTAGAATACGAAAAGCACTGAAAACGCTTGCCGAAACGTAATGTAAATTCTGTAAGCATTTGCATTGCTCTTTATATGCTAAAAACGAACGTATGTCACATTACGTTCCATCGACGTTTGACTAAACGGGACGTTTACGTTTTGTTACGATCCGAATCAGCTGTTATTGTCCTGTATGCGTATTTAATATAAAAAATAAATAAATAGTCTAGTAGATAGTTTACTGTCTTACTAGACGTGAGCCCACGGTTCATCTACATAAAAACTAAATATGAAAAAATATTTCTCCGGCGAAAAACTCTGAGTCAACTTTAAACAGTATAAAATGTATAAAATTAACACACACAAAATAAATGGTGTGATGAAAATTAGACTATAATCCTGATTGAAGGATTATAATGACCAATTATATACGTACTAGCTGTACACTGCGCGCGTTGCTGCTCCACCAACTAAAATAAATTTGAAGGAAAGACATTACACAAATATCCAATTAATTTTGAATCATTTTATTGAATTTGTTTCCCGTTGTCCAGATGATTCAGAGGAACGGGCCTGAGTAATACGCATTCGTTCATTTTCTAATCTCACTTCTCTCGAACGGGTCTCAGCGGCATGTACTCGAAGATTTTCCAGTCTCAATGCTCGTTGCTAGTCTGATTCTGAGGCTCGTAATGCTCTTTTCTTCAGTGCTTGAGGTGTAGGTCGACCAATTATTTGTCATTCATTTTGAATAATTTTCAGTGGCGCCATCTATCGGAAATTATCGCACCAACTTAGAAATCCCGTCGACTCATCCGCAACAACTTTGCTAAAGATCATAACATGATCAAATGCATAGTTTACGATTTAATTCATTTTTAGTAATTTTCAGTGGCGCCACCTGTCGGATATTGGTCATACCAACTTAGAAACCTTCGCCGGCTCATGCACAACAACATTGCTAAATATCATAACATGATCAAATCCACAGATTACGATTTAAATAATTTTTAGAGAATTTTCAGTGGCGCCACCTGTCGGAAATTGGTCATACCAACTTATAAACCTTCCCCGGCAGATAACCTGCACCGACAAAAGCTCGATCTATATCCCAAATTTCAAGGAAATCGGTCCAGCCGTTCAGGCGTGATTGGCTATGCACTCAATTTGACCGTTTTTGGCCCCTTTCTCCCTTTTTGGACCCCTTTTGGTTCAACTTTAGAAACGGAACACCTCCAATAGCTATTTGGGAAACTTAACCAAGCTAAATCGTGAAAAATTACCTATAAAACAGATAAAATAAAGCATTTATGCATAAAAGTACTAATTTTTGCCCATTTTTTCCCCCTTTGACCCATTTTTTGTCCGCTTTTGGTCAAAAATTTAAAAAGATTTATAGCCTATAACCTGCACCGACAAAAGCTCGATCTATATCCCAAATTTCAAGAAAATCGGTCCAGGCGTTTAGACGTGATTGACTAACAAACAAACCAACAAACAAACAAACAAAAAAACAGACTTACGGAAAGATTTATAATATATAGTAGCTGTACCTGCGCGCGTTGCTGCTCCGCCAACTAAAATAAATTTGAAGGAAAGACATTACACAAATATCCAATTAATTTTTAATCATTTTATTGAATTTGTTTCCCGTTGTCCAGATGATTCAGACGAACGGGCCTGAGTAATACGCATTCGTTCATTTTCTAATCTCACTTCTCTCGAACGGGTCTCAGCGGCATGTACTCGAAGATTTTCCAGTCTCAATGCTCGTTGCTAGTCTGATTCTGAGGCTCGTAATGCTCTTTTCTTCCGTGCTTGAGGTGTAGGTCGACCAATTACTTGTCATTCATTTTGAATAATTTTCAGTGGCGCCATCTATCGGAAATTAATCGCACCAACTTAGAAATCCCGTCGACTCATCCGCAACAACTTTGCTAAAGATCATATCATACACAGTTTACGATTTAATTCATATTTTGTAATTTTCAGTGGCGCCACCTGTCGGATATTGGTCATACCAACTTAGAAGCCTTCGTCGGCTCATGCGCAACAACTTTGCTAAAAATCATAACATGATCAAATGCATAGTTTACGATTTAATTCATTTTTAGTAATTTTCAGTGGCGCCACCTGTCGGATATTGGTCATACCAACTTAGAAACCTTCGCCGGCTCATGCACAACAACATTGCTAAAGATCATGAAATGATCAAATCCACAGTTTCCGATTTAAATAATTTTTAGTAATTTTCAGTGGCGCCACCTGTCGGAAATTGGTCATACCAACTTAGAAACCTTCCCCGGCAGATAACCTGCACCGACAAAAGCTCGATCTATATCCCAAATTTCAAGGAAATCGGTCCAGCCGTTCAGGCGTGATTGGCTATGCACTCAATTTGACCGTTTTTGGCCCCTTTCTCCCTTTTTGGACCCCTTTTGGTTCAACTTTAGAAACGGAACACCTCCAATAGCTATTTGGGAAACTTAACCAAGCTAAATCGTGAAAAATTACCTATAAAACAGATAAAATAAAGCATTTATGCATAAAAGTACTAATTTTTGCCCATTTTTTCCCCCTTTGACCCATTTTTTGTCCCCTTTTGGTCAAAAATTTAAAAAGATTTATAGCCTATAACCTGCACCGACAAAAGCTCGATCTATATCCCAAATTTCAAGAAAATCGGTCCAGGCGTTTAGACGTGATTGACTAACAAACAAACCAACAAACAAACAAACAAAAAAACAGACTTACAGAAAGATTTATATTATATATTAGGATGTATATGCGTGCAATTTTTTTTTACAAAAGTACCATTTGATGCAAAAAAGTACTTTTTCAGTCATGGTTCAGTACCATTTCAAAATTTCAGTTTTGCAACACTGTGTTACCATGAAAAAGATCTTTTATAAGCTCTCTTAATTTTCTACATACTCTAAGTAGTAATTGTTTTTATTATAAACTGTTATAATGCTCTTCATATGATATACTCATACAATATTACAGTAAAATGTAATTAAAACAATAAAATAAAATACACATACACATACACACGAACATATAGCAGCCATGTTTAGAAATTGTACTCAATCTATAGATATTCTCTATAAGCTTTAGTTGTTGTTAAAAGCAAAGAGTGCTTCTTTTGTGTATGTGTGTGTGCGCTTGCAGTATGAACATGAGTTCGGGTATGAATAAGAGTATGCACGCATGATATTGCTTTACTGTGGCTTATGCTTGTGTTTGTAATGAAATATTAACATCGTGTTGTTTTAATACGAGAATATCGAGTGTACATATACATATGTATGTATGTATGTATGTACATATGCTTGTTATTACAGGTTATTTGGTTTATTTTTCAGTTCATTTATTTACATTAAAGCAGGCAATTGTTTTTACTGTTACTGTGTTGTGCCAGTAAAGAGAAGACTGACTCTATTGTTGCTCTAAATTTACTTGAATTTAATGTTACAAGACAATGGAAAGCATTACAGAAACTGTTGTCGGTTATTGATAGACACCAATGTCCCACAGGGGAAGATTTTCTTCGGCTTTATATGTTCATATGTTCTCTTTGTGCCGACGACTGGTTATTGACCACTAGAAGAGTTTGCGGTTATACAGAGTATAACAATTTTGTGGTTTTATTAGTTTACTGGCATGTACATATAACAGTATTTTTTCTGTTTATTAACAGAGATTCTTTATTATTTTTTCTTAATACTTTCAGCAGTTACTAAGTTACTTAAACAAAAAAATTTTTTAATTAAATTGTGGTGTCAGAAACATTACACTATGCGACAAAATAAAAAAAAAACTAAATACACCCGGCTAATGACATAGTGTAGGTTGTGAGTTTTGTTGAGTAGATCACAAAAATATTTTTTTTTTATATTTCTCGAACCCTCCAAACTTGTTTTATTTGACAAAAACTGTTTTTTTTTACCTTACGCACAAATTTCTGGATTACTCAAACATTTCTGACCCGATTTCTAAAATTTAAATCTTGTTAGTGAGGGGAGAGATGAACCTTTAAAACGGTATACACATATCTATTATTCGACTTAATATGCTATGAGATTTGATAAGGTAAACTTGGAAAATTCAAATTTTTTTCATATTTTTCAAGTTTGTCCATTCATAGTAGCAAACTTTAATAAAAAAAATATAGGATAAGTGATAATATTCTTAAAGTCTGTTCTCTTGTAAAGAGATTGGCATTTCGTTTGATCAAATCGATCAAAAATTACCGTAGTTATTATTTAAAGAGTCTAACAGTCGAGTGATATTTTTTATATAAGTCATCTCATCAAATGAACACTTAGTTCAAAAATTTTCAGAATTTTTGATGGATCTTGATTGTTTATCACAAAATTTGTCAATTTCAAGTTTGAGCGACCACCAGAAGTTGCCCAATGTTTGCGCAAAGGGAAATAATAATATTTGAAAAAAAAACACAAATATTAGCCGACTTCAGGTAGTCGTGCAAACGTGAAATTGACACATAACGATGCTTAATAAATCACTTAAAAAAACAAGGTTCTTGCTCTTGAGCTGTTTTTCAAATACCAAAAATAGGAAAAACTTTCATTGTTAATGAAATGCTATATTAACTGTCGTATAGCAAATACATATGTTACAAAGAGAGAGGGAGAGAGAGTGAGAAAGACAGAGAGTAACAGAGAGACAGAGAGAAAAAGTTTCAATGAGCTTATAAATGTTAAATTACAAAAAAAGAGAGAAAGAAAAAACAAAACAATGTGGAGATCAATAAATCGCATTCCCTAATGTAAAATAAAAATAAAAATACAATAACAACACTATACACATTTATAAAAATATATATGTCACTGATGAAATACACAGACATACTAAAAACTTAAGTAATAAAACAAAAGCCAAAGCAGCCATACATATACACAGAAATGTACGCAACAAACTTAACTTATGTATTGAGTGTTTCAAACGTCTATTGAATATTAATTTTGAAAAAAAAAAAAACAAGGAAAACAATAAACACATATTGTTACACATTCTATGCTGCTATGGAAACAATTTAAAGGGATACAGATAAAGAGAAAGAGAGAGAGAGAGAGAGAAAGTGAAATGGAATGAGTGTTACATTTATATGCATGGAAAAAAGCATTTTTTTCACCTCTCATGCCCATTATTAGACAACAATACCATAAATTTTGTTTCTATGTTGTTGTTATTTATTTGCATTTCAGTACAAAAAAAAAAAAAACACTGCCAACCAATAACGGCAACAACAACATCAACAACAACATCAACAACAACAACAACATGTTAATAACTTCTGTTATACACAAGTTGATCAACAACATGTTTTATTGGTCGATGAGGTTTGACCACATACATACAACTTAATTAGTATGCACCATGCAATAGCAATAACGTAACAACTACAGCAACGGCAACAGCAACAGCAACAGCAATGGCATTAAAAACAAGAAATAATATTTCCATGTTGGCTAGCAATTCTTTACACACACACACATACACACACATTACAAAAACCCAAACAAAAACCAAGTGTTTGTTTAACCGAACAATGATTTTCGTTTGTCGTTTCGTTGTTTTTTTTTTTTTTGTCAACATTTCGTTTGATTTCTATTAAACTCGTTTGTAACGTTGTCTGTGTGTGTATGTGTGTGCAAGTTTTGCTTTGTTTGCAGTGTAGCTCTCTTACTTTTTCGTGCTTTGTTTGCTTTTTTTTCCCCCAGACATGTGTATGTGTACAGATTGTAAATATTGTTTTTTGATCATCATTTATAAAAAGAGATGATGAATGTTTGAACATCATCATGTTACAACATGTTTTCAAAGTTTATTTATAATTTTGTAAATATGTATGTTAGTTTAAGTATAAGCGTATAAATGTGTACGTGTATGTATATTTTATGTGTATTTGTTTACAAGTCTCATAGATTTATTTACTTTTTGTCTTGTAAATTTGTCAATTTTTGCCAAGTTGTAGCTGCTCAGACTCTCTCTCTCTCCATCTCCCCTTCTTTCTGATCTATTGTTAGTTCATTTATTTGCTGTCTTTGTTTTGTTTTTTCTTGTCTTGTTTTGTGTGTTTTGTATGTCTGTGTGTGAGTTACTTAATGTTGTGATATCAGTGTTACAAAATTTTGGTTTATTTTTGTTTTTTTTTTTTTTTTGTTTCCAACTCCACATTGACATTTTATCATTGTCACGTACATTGTAAAACATAAATAAATGACCACTAAAAAAACAAGAGCTTCAACGATAATAATAACAAGAACAACAACAACAAACGCAATAAAAACATCATATGGTTGGTGTGTCTTTGTAAGAAAGTTTTTTTTTAATTTTTTTATTGAAACGTTTTGTTATTATTTTTTATGTTCAAATGTTACAAAAAAAACTTATTTTTTTGTAAGAGATTAAGCACGCATATTAGGTCGTTAACCTTTTAAATAAACTGTTTTTTTTTCTTTTTGGAATTTATTTTTTTTTTTTTTGTTTTTAAAATTTAAATTTAAAAAGTTTTTTTTGAATTAAAAAGTTTATGTTGTAAACAATTTTAATTAAAAGGTCATGAGTTTTTGTCATGCCGTCACGACTGTTTGGTATTTATTTGAGTGGCTCCATAATTACATCGCTGCAGAACTCTTATGGTTTATAGAAGAATAACTTCACTTAAGAATTTTTATGAGCCTTCTCTGTTATATGTTTCTTTGACTAACGCCCGTTAAGGTATTTGGGATCACCAAGGTAGTGGAGATAGTTCAACAATGGATTGCAAAGGGTGATATCGTCGATATCGATATCGGTTTGGATATTCAAGTTCACTTGAAATTGATAAAAATCCTCAAAATGCTTTACTGCGGGAACAAAGCGGTACTGAGTTGGCTTGTCAAGCATTCTAATGTGTGGGGTAATGCCGCTTCGGTTGAGCTATCAAGAAGAGTTGCAGATAAGCTCGTTAACGTGGGGGACCGGTCGATTAGATATTCTCTTTCAAGTTTCTTCAGGCAGAATAGGTGAGATTGCAAAATCTCCAAATTTGTTTCGTCCAGATTGAATTGTACGAGAAAGATATGGGTTCTGGAATTGGGGGAAATCAGAAAATTAACATCATAAGAGTTTTTTGTATGGGGCATTGTGTATTGAGGGCTAGACCTAGTATGTGAGACAAAAATATACCTCCTTTACATCTGAGACTCCCTTAATACAGTTTTGGCATGTAAGGGGACCGTCATATCTAAATCTGTGTAATGATATGACCAGTCAACAACTGGGCCATGTAGACATTCGTCCAGCATTGTTTTTCTACCATCAAAGTGAATGGATATGACCAGTCAAGAACAGGCTCCTGTAGACGCTCGTCCAGTATTGTTTGTCTACCATCCAAATGGATGGGTATGACTAGTCAAAATCTGGGTCATGTAGACATTAGTCGAGCTTTGTTTTTCTGACATCCAAGTGGTTAAATTAGATATAACGTGCATTGTTTATCTTCCCTTCAAATTGTCTTATACTGGCAACCGCAAATGGCAAATTATTCTTCTCTTTTCAAAACTGCTGAAGATATTTTCCTACTTAACGTTTTAACGCGCGGAGAGTTATTCCGATCATACTGGACAAGCAGATAACATTACCGACGTCATGACCACTGATATTATTCTCCTCATCGACTCCTCTAACTATAGCAACTGCTGTATTCGTCGTTTCTCCTTATTATATTCCTTACTATCTTAGCTATTGAGACGTCCTCAAGGACTACAATTCTGGTTTAACTGGGGTGTAGCGATGAATACTTGCTTCATTATTCGTTGCTTTAAACTTTTTAAAACAATTTTAATAAAAATCTTGCATACCTATTTTATATTCCTCTTGATATTGAGTTTAGTTTACCAGTCAACCTATTTTGTTTACTGCCAGTGTCACTAAAACTTGTTAACCAAGCCTTGCCAAGCCTTTAACTCAATTTTTTTCTTTCTATTTTTCACTGAACAGTTAACAAACTAAAGTCTACCATAACTGTCAATTAATCTTGATATCATAATAGACTCACCTCTACTCTCCTTATACATACATACATACATATACATATAAGTATACATATACATACATATACAGAGGTTGGATGGCCGGCTGACCAAAGATGTAGTCGGCATTGCCAGGATACCAAAATAAAAAAAAGGAATTCTAAAACCCGTTCCCTTATTGTTTTTTTTTTTGTTTTTGTTTTGGCCACCAACGACATCTGACTCTGGCACACACACTCACACCTAGACCAAGTGTTTTGTAAGTGTTTAAATTTCCTAAAAGTAGACAACAGTTTTTCACTTTTTTTTCTCTTTTTTTGTTTTGTTTTGTTTCTGTTACTCTTGCAATCTTTAGTGAATGTGGTTGGCAAAAGGTTACCACCAACACCTTTACCTTTAAACCGGGCCTGTGTCTGTGTTAAACATTTTCAAACATAAAACTGTTGTTGTTTTTGCTGTTGTTTATGTCCTGCATTAGACATATTTCATAATGCAATACAATTTGACACTAAAAACCGGAGGGGGGGGGGAGTGTGTGTAAAACGTGAGGCAGGGAAGTCTACAATTACTGTGACAACAAACGAATACACAAACCAACAAAACTCTCGAATGTCTCTGTAAATTTTCCTCCGAAAAATAACAAATTTTTGAGCATTCTATGTTGGCCTTTCGAAAAGGTTGTGCAACATAATTCATTGCACAATACTTTCTACGTACTTAGTTCAACAGTAAAGTACTGTAGTTTGTTTCAGTTGCTGTTTGGTGGTCAGTTGAGTCTTGACAACTCCTAAAAGTATGCTTTACTACTACTATCGTTTTACTTCCTGTGCTTTAGACTTGTTATGTTTTGTTGTGTTTTGGAGTTGATTTTTGTAAATGAAAATTTATGTTTACACATCCATCCACACCTTGGCTTCATAAAATTTTCAATATAAACGAAGATACTCTTGAATTTATAGTGGGAATTTTGCAACAAACCCTTAACCTTTCAAAGGAACATGAATATTTAATGGAGTCAGACTATTAATAGCAAATGGTCAGTACAAGCAATAATTTTGTAAAATATTTTTGCTGGCTGTTATTCATTAAAATAGAATGTTTGTGCACAAAAGTCTAAAAGTTTCTTAATTCCCTTAGTCAGGATTACAACCTAGCTTCGCCCATCACCCAAGAGGTGTGGGTTTTATCCATAAGTGGGGTGAACTATAGTTAAAAAACAATTTTAAGTAAGATTTCCTTAATTACAAAGACTTTTTAAACATTTTATAATTTTTGGCGCCTAAAAATATGCCATGTTTTGATGCATCCCCATAGTCAACCATCATTATTCCTCTATTTGGCATTTTTCTTAGCTTATTAGCTTGCTTTCTATCTTAAAAAATATTTCTTTGGTTAAAACCTTAATTTTTTTTATCCTAAAAGTATGCAATGATTTTCATAATTTTTATTTAAAGAAATTGTGTTTTATCGTTTCATTTCAAAGTTTCTTTTCCTTATATTTTAAATATTTATTGCAACAGAATTAAAATTTATATTACAATTACAACGAGCAAATACATATTTTAAATTTTTTTTTACCTGAAAGTATGCAACAATATTTTTTCACGTTGTTTTAAAATTAATTTTTCTTACACAAATATGGTTTAATTTTAAGCTTGTAGCACATATTGTTGCAGCACGTCGTCTATAAAGCAGTGATATTAACACGAACGAAAAAACAATGAGGAATTCTTAGTCAACTTGCAGGCTTGTTTTATAAACAATAATAGCAACAACAACAACAAGAACTGTATACACAAACACTGTAACAAAAACGGAATAGTAGTTGTTACACTTTGTTAATGTCATCCACTTTTAAAATTGAACAAGATTTTCTCTAAAAAGTAAGCAAACACCAGTGTTGCCACCTTGTGTGTAATTACACATATTGTGTGTAATTTTTGATTGTGTGTGTAGCATGTGTGTAATTAACTTCGTGTGTAATTTGTGT
This sequence comes from Sarcophaga caerulescens, assembly GCA_927399465.1. Taxonomy (NCBI): domain Eukaryota; kingdom Metazoa; phylum Arthropoda; class Insecta; order Diptera; family Sarcophagidae; genus Sarcophaga; species Sarcophaga caerulescens. The sequence continues at coordinate 107,013,033 of OV656866.1, forward strand.
GTAATTTTACTTTTTGTTCTACCTTTTACTTTAATCGCTAATTTTTAACAGTCAATTTGTTAACACTCATTTGTTTTGTAAATTTATTGCAATTTCTAACACCAGGTTGCAAAAATAAACACCTACATACATTCTTCTCTTTCTAATTTAAATATGTAAGGTTAATGTTTAGTCGCCGTAGTCTAGCAGGTAGTGTGTTGGCTTATTAGACGTAAGGCCTGAGTTCAACCTCCAGGTTAGACATCAAAACGAAAATATATAAAAAATTTCTTTGGCGACTTCCTCTCAGCAAATTTCTGGCAAAAACTCTGAGAGTAAATAAAATTGCCAGGAAATTCAATGAAATCTGTCGTTCGAAGTCGACTTTAAAACTGTAGGCCCCGCCACTCATGTATAAAATTAACGCACACAACATAAGTGGTGTGAGAAGCTAGGCCGTAATCCTGACTGAAGGGTTGTAATCAGTGGTGTTGTGCTAATTTTTTTTTTTACCGGAACGCGTATATATATCGGGTCCGCTATCTAACGTTTTTTTTTCAACTAGTGCTTATTTCGTGAATGGTAACACTTAGCTCATGTCTGATTTGACATATAATTAAATTTATCCTTCCGCTGAACGAATATGGCTGTGTATACGCTTGAACAACGCTGGGAAATATTGCGACATTATTTTGAAAATCATGGTAATGTTGCAGAATGTGTGCGAAAATTGCATACAGATTTTGGAAGACCTTGGCGGGTATGTAAACAAGCATTGAAAAGCCGACGCACCCAAAACGAGTCACTGTTTGGTGCGGATTTTGGTCCAGAGGCATAATTGGGCCATTTTTCTTCGAAAATGAGAAAGGAGTGGCCGTTACAGTCAATGGCGATCGTTATCGGGCCATGTTGAACGAATTTTTGTTCACAAAATTTTAAGGGGGTCGCCGTGGTCTAGTAGGTAGTGTGCTGGCTTATTAGACGTAAAAGCCAGGGTTCGAGTCCCAGGCCAGACATCAAAAAATAAAAAAAAATACAAAAAAGTATTTTTTCGGCGATTTCTTCTCAGTTTCTCAAAAAATCTGTCGTTCGGAGTCGACTTTAAACTGTAGGTCCCGCCACTTATGTATAAAATTAACACACACAACATAAGTGGTGTGAGAAACTGCGGGCTTCTTGGGGACGATTGCCTGTAGACTGTCTAATGGTGAAGGTATAGCACTGGCCATTTTATAGTCACCTAGCAGCAACTCGTTTCCTTGCAGTTCGCATCTTCCCCCTTTCCACCTTTCCTAAAAACCTGCACAATGCACTGCATGAGTAGGGGCCATCCCCTAGGATGGATATTGGCAATATTTAGTTTCAACAGGACGGCGCTACGTGCCACACAGCCGAAGCTACACTCGATGTTTTGCGCTCTGTTTTTGAAGATCGCATTATCAGCCACAGAGCTGATGTCGTTCGGCCACCTCTGAGCTGCGATTTGACACCGTTGGACTATTATTTGTGGGGTGCCGTCAAAGATAAGTGTTACGCCGACAAGCCAGAGACAATTGACGCTTTAAAGGACAATATTCGTGAAGCCATTGGTGAAATACAGCTGCACAGCTGTGTAGGCTACTGCATGGCCAGCCGAGGCAGCCATTTGAATGAAATTATTTTCCATTATTAACCGGAAGGATTGTACTTTCAAATAAAAAAAGAAATTTGAGAAAATATTCAGTAGTTTTTTTTCAAAGCATTTTCAAAAAAATAGTTATTTGGCGGACCCATAATTATATGACAGGGCCGATCCTGGGTAGGGGGCCGTTCTGTGCGATCTCATGTCCCAAATTTAACGACGGGGGTGATTTTCCATGATAATCCTGGAGGCGGCGTTTTTTTTAGGTCTCATATCCCAAATTTGCCAATTCTCGTTATCAGAAATCATCTTTAGTTCCTGAATGCGTTCCTGTCCAAAAAGGAAGTACCGGAACGACGTTCCGGAGCGTTCCGGCTCGACAACACCACTGGTTGTAATGACCAATTATGTATGCATGTGTATGAAAATATAATTTTAATGTTTACATAATATATGTATGCAATATTTGTAAAAATAGAATTTGTTGTGTGTAATTTTTTTTCATATGTGTAATTTCGATGCCAGTTGTGTGTAAATCATAAAGCTGTTGGTGGTAACACTGGCAAACACAAACACTCATTCACCCTCTCACCCTGTCTCTCTCCCTGATATACTCATCATAAGCTTAGCATACGTACATAAACGTATGCATGAACGTGTATGCCTACATTTTTACTCCCACAAACAAATATAAACACACACATACTTCCATACACACCGCTTGCATAAAGGTTTACGTTCATAGATGAGTAAATTGTGCATTAGTCGTACAGCTTTACACGTACAGAGGCTACACCAAGCACCAAGTGCTTATTATAAAGAGACCAAGAGACAGTAGTGTAGAGAGAGTGAAAGAGTGCCGTTATGTGTATGAAACAGTATAAACATTTGTTGTGCTAGGTGGATGTGTGTTTGTATGTGTTTGTTGTTTAGTTTGCCATGTTAAACGACAATTTAAGTGGTGTTTAGTGGAGCTTTACTCTACGAGACGTCTATGGTTTTGTAAAATAAAAAAAAAAAAAATATAAGAATTAGAAGAAGAAAAACAACAACAAGCAACGCTTTAGAGTTTTAAATTTTTTTTTCTTTCTCTCTCTCCTGGTGTTTTAGTTTTACGGCAGCAATATAAACAGAATTAAATGCCTGTGTTGCCGTGTGCATGCATGTGTTTATGTTTGCGACGGGCCCACTGTAGTTTATTGAAGTTTATTATTGTTGCTGTTGCTGCCTGTTTTTTTACTTTTCTGTAGTGGTTCCGTGTTGTTGTTTTTAGTACTTAAAAGGGATTTTCCATGTACATTCTCTATGCATCTTTGCTTTTTATCAATTCTCTAAAAGGATTTTTAACTTGTCGTTGCCGTGTGTGTGAGTGTGTGTGTTTTTTCTGCATTTTTTCATATATTATTTTGAATTCTTAAATAAATATTAAAGGAAATATTACACAGGGGATAAATAGTGAAAGATGGAGCGAAACACAAACAATTCTAAACAAATTTTAAATTAATTGAAGACAATTCTAAGTCTTTAATGTTAATACAGTGCGATCTATTAAGTGGTTTCAAGACTGCCCATATGGCAAGGCTGTCTAACTGTTGAATATTGTTACGAAAATGGAAAAATTCAGTTGGATTGTTTCGATTTTTTGCTTTTACATCATTTAATATTAAAGTTATAAACAAAAGCTACAAAAACAAAAACAATGAACTTGTTTACATGATAAACAAGTATACAAAAATATACCAACAAACACTAGCATAAAAAAATGATAATAAGTAAACAAAAATACAACAACAAACACTACAAGAATAAACGTAAGCAAAATACACAAACAGCGATCATGGAACAACGATGTTTACTTGTATAGAGATCTCGAGAAGGCGAAGCCACGAACATTTGCCTTCAAGAACATTCATCATATACCCTGCTATATAAATCGGAATGCAAAGCAGGAAACGAGTCAGTAGTAAAAGTTCAGTCAGTCTTGTGTTAAGACGCGGTGCGCTTAATTGTGGTTTGTAGATCTCCGTCAAAAAGATCTGTCGAACAATTGTCTAGTAATTATTATTGTTTACGCAAAAGAGTGAAATGAGGAATAACAAACAAAGCAATTGTTGTTGTTTACATCAAGTTGTGAACAGAGGCAAGGTTGAAACGTAACAATGTCTTTCATTTGAAGTGTGATTTATTTAAGGAAAGAGCTTCCATTTTCGTAAATGGATAGTTGAGCAACCGCAGAATGGATGAGTCCAAAAGCTGTGTTTCAAATGTGGCTTGGATTTTATGGATGTTACTGAGGTTGGCATTCCAAGTACCTTTACCATATGGGAGCGCAATAAATAGATGCGACGATTTCCAAAGGGTTTTAAAGCGGACAAAGCGGAATATTCGATATTCAATGTTCTCACTTGTGACGGCGCTTGTGGATGTAATTCTGTCGAAGTGTTGCCCATTCATTGGCAATAGATCAGTAGTGCGTGCATACATATGCATTGGTTTTGTTTTATCGACGTTTTTTTTTAATCCATCTTCGTCTGTGGCATATTGATTATGTGGCTCAGGTTTAATGCAAGATCATGAGAGTTATGCTGATTTTTTTTTTGTTTTTCTTTTCATTCCTTTCGCTTGTGGTCTCTTGCTTGATTTTTACTTCGTTTACTTTCGATTTGACAACATCCAGAACTTACTATTGACTGTTGTTTCAATTTGACAACATCTAGAACCTACTGTTGGTTTTTGTATGTAGTTTTGTTATTGTAATTTGTTCTCTATTTATTCCTGTTGCCATTGTTACGTTGTTGTTTTGTTATTGTAATCCTTTATTATCGAAACATCTCACTTGTTTTCTTGTTTATTTTTGTTTAAAGAATACAAAATTTATTAATTATATTTTCAAATTATTTTTCTAGAAACTCCCCAACCATCTGAACATTGTCCACGTAAAAACGGTTATTTCGGCCATGAGAAACCAGGCACTTGTGATAAGTTCTACTATTGCGTTGATGGTCAATTCAATATGATTACCTGCCCGGTAGGACTAGTTTTCAATCCTAAGACTGGCATTTGTACTTGGCCCGATGAGGTTGGTGTTAGCGGGTGTAAATCCGAAGATATTTTCGAATTTGAATGTCCCAAAGTAAATGAAACCGTAGCGGCCACACATCCACGTTATGCTGATCCGGATGATTGCCAGTATTTCTATGTGTGTGTGAATGGTGATATACCACGCAGAAATGGCTGTAAATTAGGTCAAGTATTCGATGATGAGAAGAAATTGTGTGAGTGGTCCCGTAAGGTGCCAGAATGGTGAGTTGAATTAAAACAATGTTAAGAGAAATTCATTCATTTTTCCTTTTTTTACGTTTCTTTAATTAATAAAGTGCCGATTGGTATAAGGATCGTTTGACTGCAGCCGAATTGGAGGAATTGGAAAATCCCAAACCTAAGGAAAAGAAACCACAACGTGTACGTGGTGCATCTAGGCGCAAAACCGCACGTGTGGTGGAAGAAGACTCTGAGGAGTAAAAGCTAAAGCTTTAACTGAATAATCAAAAATAACAAAACAAATTTTAGCTTTAGGTTTTTGAAAAATTTCTTATTAAAATAGAATATTTTGTTAATTTTTTTAATTTTTATTTTTTTTTTTTAACTAAAATCAGGCAAAGAAAATGTTCAAATTTATCAAAAAAAAAATAAAGAAAAAAATTTTAAACTTTTAGAGACGAACAAGAACAAATTATTTACATGATAACAGCTTAATATAATTACAAGCATTATCATTATCATTAGCATGATAATGATCATTAATGTCATTTATTATAATCACTTCAGTTCTCCAGTAGAACAAGCGTTTTTAAATAACGTTTTTATATGACTTATAATGCCAGTCATAATGCGTTTTACTGCTGCTGAGCTAAAAATTTCTGATAAAAATGCATAAATCTCAGTTAAGCTATGATAGAATAAAGGGGAAAGTGGAGCTAGAGGGGGGTATGTAATTCTCTTTGGTCGTTTTCAATGCCTTAGTGCCTTAGTTCAACTATAAAGTTTAAAGAACACAAGAAAATATCACAAAAAAAATCCACTTAATGTCAGTTATTTTACTAACAACTACTATTTGCAATGACAACAACAACAACTTGAGAGTTTTATTTCCACACAAAAAAAGAAAAACTTCAAAAAGATCAAAAACAACAAAATCAAGCTGTTTAAAGTAGCAAAGCAGCGTGCATGTGTAATATTTTCAGTTTTTTTTTCTTATAACGCCACCACCCCTATTTGTATGCAGCATAATTTTTGCTATTTAAGCACAGACATTTACACACATACACGCACTCACTCTCTTACTCTTATAACGGAGTTGAAAATATTGTCTTTAAAACATAAGCTAAAAAGGAGAACAAGGAACAAAAAAAAAAAAAAAAAGAAAACGAGAGAACGAAAGAGAAACGCAATAAGATAAGCTTAGTGGCGTCTTGATAAGCACATGCTATTATTATTTTAATAATACTGCTGGCGATTTCTAGGAAAAAAAGCAGATCTTTTCAGTTTAAAGGAAACAGTACATAAGAAAGCACCTAAAAGTATGCAAATAAAGTAAACATATATCCAAAATCGTATTATCAGCTTAAATTTTTAAAATTTGTTGAACAATTAAAGGAAACTAGCGCCTAAAAGTTGACAATTATGATACTAAGGAAAAAAGTAGCGCCTTAAAGTAGGCAATAAATTGGAATTTTATAAAAGAAAAATATTCAAGCACCTAAAAGTATGCAAATAAAGTAAAATTTTTATCGAAAATCATATTATCAGCTCAAAGCTTTCAAATATGTTGAACAATTAAAGGAAAATAGCGCCTAAAAGTTGACAATTATGACATTAAAGAAACCTTACCGCCTTAAAGTAGGCAATAATTTAGAATTTTAATAAAATAACCATTTGGAAGTACTTAGTTTTAGTCTTTCGGTTCATAATGGAGACAATTTTACTTTACTGCGTTTAAGTTTGGTAGACAGTGTGTAAATACCAGTGTTACAGCAGACTGATAGACAGATTGCGTAGGCAGTCAGGTGTCATGGCTATCTCGACCTTCTTTCTGTGCGCTTTAGTGTCACACTTATCTGGGTCCCCGGGCACAGTAATATTCCGGGAAACTGCAAAGCCGACGAGCTCGCCAGGGCTGGTGCACTACTTCCGGAATCCTCTTTAATCGACTTGGGGATGCCACTTACCTCGGTCAAGTTGGCCATCGCGCGGAAATTCTTTCGAAACGCCAACCTATCCTGGATCAATGAGGGGTTCTGCTCCACCGCTAGGGTCACTTGGCCCTCGATGGATAGAAGACGCATTAAGCAGTTAATTGGACTTGGTGGTAATGTTATCTCGATCACAGTGGCCATGCTTACAGGTCATTGTGTTATGTGAAGACACGCGGAAAGAATGCAGCTCCCATCTAACGACTTCTGCCGTAGGTGCAGATCCGCTGAGGAAGAGGAGACTGTTATCCACTTTCTTTGTCAATGCCCATCTCTTGCGAGGTGTAGAGAATTCCTTGTAATCACTATGGGAGTAAATATGGAATGGAATATTAAAGTTAAGAAACCATTGCATATTTTAGGGCTACTGCCATTCTCCTATTACTCTTCTTTAAAGCGTTCTACACATATTTCAACAGATTTCTTTTAAGAAAATTGTTTCATCAATAGCTAGAGTTTATATTTTTATATGCGAGGTTGAAGGGAGAGAGAGAGAGAGTGGGGGATAGTGAAGGAAATATCACACAGAGTGTATGCAATTTTCTTTAATAAATTTTAAAGTATTTTTCAAAATAAAACGATGCGTATGTGTAAGTGATGTGCAATAATTTTCCTCTCAAACGAAATGTTTCAAATTGAGCAATTTGCCTCGAATAGATAGCAGAAAAACAAGAAGAGTTGAAAATCGAATGAAAACGTTAAAGAAAGTAAAAGTTTTGCAAAACAAATTTGAACCAAAAAAAGCCATAAAAGGACTTTTAAAACTAGGAAAACAAGTGCTCTTGTTTAAGAGAAACTTAAAGGAAATATATTTGCAATTAAGATGGCAACACTATGATTCTAGAAGTTGCCCCGAAGTATACTAATTAACTGCTTATCTGGAATACCTTGATAAATGCTAATGAAACAATGCGAAGTAAAGGAAAATAATGGATATGTTTTGTGTTGGCATTCTATGCTTTTGCCTATCCAGGCCTATAGCCTAACCAGGTTGAAATCACTAAATGGATAAGACGTTACTTTTATTCCTATGTCTTGGAGGTGGACTCAAAACTCATAATATCCTTTTTCCATCTCGATTTATTCGTTTTTATTTCAGAGTCTTTTCTTTCCGATTTCTACCATTCTTCTTTGGATGAAGGTACTTTTGCCATCTGGGTATACCAACCCGGGGTCGTTTAAACGTATGCGGCCGATGCAGCTGTATTTCGTCTTTGCAATTCATGACTCTTTCCCCTCATCATAAAACCTACATAAGGGGCTTAAGAGTCTCAATAGGCAATTGAGTAGCAGAGACCTCTCTCGTACGACAAAACTCATGCTCTACAAGACGCTCATACTCCTTGTGCTTCTTTATGGCGCAGAGGCATGGACACTATTAAGCACTGATGCTGCAGCCTTGAGAGTATTCGAGAGAAAAGTCCTGCGTAAGATCTTCGGTTCAGTACGAGTTGGCGATAATTTCCACATCCAATCCAACAGTGAGCTGTATGAGCTCCTCAACGACATGGAAGTTGAGGAAATCGGCGAGGTAGGCCTGTCATTGATTGGTGTGACCAACTGGCGTAGACGCGTAAGAAGCAGAGGCGCCTTGGAGGATGTGCTACGACAGGCCGAGATCCGTTAATCGGGTTGTTATTGGCCAATTAAGTAAGTAAGTAAGAAGCTGGGATGATAATAAGTATGATGATTTGTAAATAGGCCTCTAGTCCAAAAAAAGAAAATTGTCTTTAACCAATTTCCTCTTCTCTTTTGGTTTATTGTCGGTTCTTTTTAAATATTTTTTAATGAATTTTTTTCCTATTTTGCTTACAGAACTCATCAGTTTTGTCTAGAAAGTTTTCAAAATTTTTTTTTCCTTGTTTTTCTTGCTGTTGTTGTGTGAACTTTGAACTTTCTTATTTCTGTATTTTACTCTTTATAATCGTTGTGTTGTTGTTGTTGTTGTTAATGCGATAAAATTTTAATTTTATTGACCATAAAATTTAAATCAAGTGAAGTGAAGTATTCTTGATGAAGACCAACCACCATCAACCAACCACAATTGAAGGTGAAAAGTTTATGGAAACTTTTCAAAGTGATTTTTGGAAAAACTTAATAAAACATAATTTTAATTACGCAATAATTTATTGATGATATTTTGTTTTAATGAAAGAAGGGGAAGGCGATAAAATTATTTGTAACAAAAAGGAACAAATTTTATTAAGGAAAATTATTGAAGAGAAGCAACGTCTTCTGAATTTCTTTAACGACTGGTATGAGGTATGAAAACGTATAGGACTGTTATAGACAAAAATGGGAATTGAAAATAAAAAATAGGGTATATAGAGAGAGAGAAACCGAACGGAAGTAAGTAAAATCAATAAGATCAGTTGAGCAAAGACCCATTGTTGCTACGCAATTATCCTCAGTGAAGCCAGAATAACAGCTTTCAAGGAACATCAAAAATCTTCGAAGATTCTCTCTCTTGAGTATTTAACTTCCTTCTACCAAAATCTGGACAACCACAGAGGAGATGCCTTATCGTTTTGCCATCGCCACACATCCTATAGAAATTTATCGGTGATCAATTCCTGTTTCATGTCAGAGAACTGACACCACAATGTCAGATTACCGACTAATGACGAGTTTATTAAGTCTTAGCAACAACCCGGTTTCTTTATGTTCTGTTTTCAGACTACTATTGTGGAATGGATTATGTTCACTTTCTAAGGGCGATGTGATAGTTGGTCCTGATCCCCCAATCTGCCAGCTCTACGGCCTCATTAATAAATGGATCAGGGTGGAAGAGCAGATGCGTTCGATGAATGGATCGGGTTGTTATGGTTCTAGGTGTCTATGGCCTGCTATAGACAGTGTAAGAACAGGTTGGCTGCTGGGCTTGGATAAGGCCAGCTTAAGGTTAGTTATTGGGTTTATTACGAGGCACTGCGAGATTTGGTAGCTGACAAGGAGGAGGAGTTGGAGACTATCGAACACCACTTCTATAACTGTCCAGCCATTAGTAGATTGAGATTGAAGATCCTTGGCAAGGGCTTCTATAAGGGTTTGAATTCTGTGTCGAGACCCGACATAAAGGCTCTCAATAGATTCATTACACTATGCGACAAAATAAAAAAAATTAAATACACCCGGCTAATGACATAGTGTAGGTTGTGAGTTTTGTTGAGTAGATCACAAAAATATTTTTTTTATATTTCTCGAACCCTCCAAACTTTTTTTTTTTGACAAAAACTGTTTTTTTTTAGACTTTACGCACAAATTTCTAGATTACTCAAACATTTCTGACCCGATTTCCAAAATTTAAATCTTGTTGGAAAGGGGAGAGATGAACCTTTAAAACGGTATACACATATCTATTATTTGACTTAATATGCTATGAGTTTTGATGAGGTAAACTTGGAAAATACGAATTATATAGTAGCAAACTTTACTTAAAAAATATGAAATAAGTGATGACATTCTGAAAGTGCATTAACTTGTAAACAGATTGGCACTTGGTTTGATCAAATCGGACAAAAATTACCGTAGTTATTATATAAATAGTATAACAGTTGTGTCATATTTTTTATATACATATGTCATCTCATCAAATGAACTTTTAGTTCAAAAATTTTCAGAATTTTTGATGGATCTTGATTGTTTATCACAAAATGTGTCAATTTAACGTTTGAGCGACCACCAGAGTTGGCCAATGTTTGCGCAAAGAGAAATAATAATATTTGCAAAAAACACAAATATTATCCGGCTTCTGGATGTCGTGCAAACATGAAATTGACACATTGTGCGATAAACAATCAAAATCCATTAAAACTTTTGAAAATTTTTGAACTGAAAGTTCATTTGATAAGATCACATATATAAAAATAAAACACGACTGTTATACTATTTAAATTATAACTTCGGTAATTTTTGTCCGATTTGATCAAACGTAGTGTCAATCTCTTCACAAGATAATGTACTTTCAGAATGTCATCACTTATTTTATATGTTTTAAGTAAATTTTGCAATTAAGGATAGCTAAACTTGAAAAAACAAGAAAAAAATTATATTTTCCACGTTTACCCCATCAAAACTCATAACATATAAGTTTGGATAAAACGTTTATGTATACCGTTTTAAAGGCTAATCTCTCCCGTTTCTAAAAAACTTTGAAGTTTTAAAATAGGTTCAAACATATTTGGGTAGTCAATAATTTTGTGTAAAAAGAACAAAAAAACCGTTTTTTGTCAAATAAAACGAGTTTGAAGTCGCCGTAGTCTAGTAGGTAGTGTGTTGGCTTATTAGACGTAAAGCCAGGGTTCGAGCCCCAGGCCAGACATCAAAACAAAATACAAAAAGTATTTCTTCGGCGATTTCCTCTCAGCAGATTTCTGGCAAAAACTCTGAGAGTAAATAAAATTGCCATGAAAAGTTTCTAAAAAAAATTTGTCGTTCGGAGTCGACTTTAAACTGTAGGTCCCGCCACATATGTATAAAATTAACACACACAACTGACTGAAGGGTTGTAATGACCAATTATGTATGTATGGAGGGTTCGAGAAAAATAAAAAAAAGTATTTTTGAGTTCTACTCAACCTAGTGAATAACTTAGACTATGTAGTTGCTCGGGTCTATTTTCACTGTCGCACCGTGTTATTAGTTTGAGCTGGTTGAGAAGTGCTACGGCTGCAATAGTGTAGTCGTGCTCTCTTGTGTGTTTTGTTAGTCTGTGTAATTCCTCTGCTTCCTTATTCTCCCTTTCCTACTTCCTCTCCTATGTCCTTATCTCCCCTATTATCCTCTACCCTTTAGGACGTTGTACAATGGGTCGACTGGACCTCCGGGTACTGTACTTGTCTCAATGGCGAGTACACGTCATCTAACCTAAACCTAAACCTATTGTGGAATATTACTTGTAATGCTGTATTTGCCGATTGCTTGGAATATAGAATTGGATTGCTTTGTATTTATATCTTATTTTTATTTTATTTTTTTCTTTTTTAACAAAAAAAAAAATTCTGAATATTGCTGATCTTTAAACTCAACTCAACTTCAAATGAGTTTTTAACCTGAGTACCCTCTTTGGTACTTTGTTTTGCTAAATATTTCTGTATTTAACATTTATGGTTGCTTTAAAAACACAATATTTATCTGCCACAAGTATATTCTTCTTTTTTCTTTTTTTTTTTTGCTGTTCAACCATTTATTGTCTGTGTTACAATATTTATGGGGAAAAAATTTTTAGAAATTTTATCAAAAATCCATTAAATGCTCTTAAAAACTAAACTAAATATTCAAATATTTATTTAACAACAATACATATCGGGTGATTTTTTAGCTATTATCTTTTTGGCAACACTGGTTTAAACAGCTCACCCACGTTCGTTTCGTGTTTTGTTTCACTGTCAAACATCTTCAGTTTGGTCTATAATTTAACGATGAATCGTCTTACAAACGAACAACGCTTGCAAATTTAAGTCGCCGTGGTCTAGTAGGTAGTGTGTTGGCTTATTAGACTGAAGGCCCGAGTTCGAATCCCAGGTCAGACATCAAAACGAAAATATTTCTTCGGCGACTTCCTCTCAGCAGATTTCTGGCAAAAATTCTGAGAGTAAATAAAATTGCCATGTAAAGCTTCTCAATAAAATTTGTCGTTCGGAATCGACTTTAAACTGTAGGTCCCGCTACTCATGTATAAAATTAACACACACAACATGAGTAGTGTGAGAAGCTAGGACTGAAGGGTGCGGGCTTCTTGGGGACGATTGCTGTAGACTGTCTAATGGTGAAGGTATAGCACTGGCCATTTTATAGTCACCTAGCAGCAACTCGTTTCCTTGCCGTTCGCATCTTGAGATGTCCACAAACACTACTCCCTCTTTTCCACCTTCCTATAACCCATTTTTCTAAAACCTGCACAATGCACTGCATTAGTAGGGGCCATCCCCTGAGTGCTGGTTTCACCAAAAAGAAAAAAAATCATTGAATTTTATTATTAAAATGCGTGCTCTTGGAAAGTTGGCCGAAGATCCACTTCTTTATCGAAAAATTGTGTTCAGCGACGAAGCTAATTTTTGGCTCAATGGATACGTAAATAAGCAGAATTGTCGATTTTGGAGTGAAGATCAGCCAGAAGCATTGCAAAAGCTACCAATGCATCCAGAAAAAGTCACAGTTTGGTGGGGTTTATGGGCTGGTGGCATCATTGGACCGTACTTCTTCAAAGATGCTGCGAATCGTAACGCCTTTAGACTATTTTTTGTGGGGCTATGTTAAAGCTCATATCTATACAGACAAGCCCGCTTCAATTGACGCATTGGAAGACAACATTGAAGCATTTATTCGTGAGATACCGGCCGAAATGTTGGAAAGAGTATGCCAAAATTGGACTGAGCGGATGGACCATTTGAGGCGCAGTCGCGGTCAACATTTCCATGAAATAATCTTCAAACATTAAATTATATGGACCGTACTATCGATTCAAATAAAGATTTCATGTATTTTTCTGAATTTTATGCGTTTTTTTCTTGAAAAATTTTCCTATAGCTCTTAAAAAATCACCCTTTACATACATACATATATAAGTACATACATTACATAGTTTTAGTTGTAACACCACCCTACACAACATGCCACACTTACAGGTTCTCGTTTTACAAATTACCTCCTCTAGTCTGAAGCTGTTTTTTTTTTTATTTAAAGGAAGCAAAGGCAAGGGGTGTTACAATATTTTATTCGAATACACAATAATTTTCTGATTTTATTTGTTTGGGGGTGTAAATGATGTTAAAAATATGCAAAAAAAAAAAAAATAAATAAAAAATTCCAAAAATAATGTTAAAAGTTATATCAAAATACAATAAAAAACGAAAACATACCACAAATATTTGTAAATGAATTTTATTTTAGAAATCTGTAGAGTTTTTAAAAACATATTTCCGAACTATTAAAAGATTTACCAGAAACAAAAACAAAAAAAAAACAAAAAAAAAAGATCAGAAATCATAGAAAAATAAGAGCATTTAAGTACGTACTCCTACAGACATATGATATCACAAATTGCCTTCAACAATAACAATAACAACACAAGCAACAATATGTTCTTTAAACCGGAAATACTTTAATAAAAAGGTTAAAAAGGCCTTTGGATTTGGGTTCAATAGTGAACTTGAAAGGGGTGTTACACTATCAAAATAGTTTTGCTGAAATGTGTAGCAGTTGTACAAACAAACAAAAAAACTTGATCTCTAAAAGCAATTGGGCTTTCAACCGAATCAAGTTTTAAAATGTTGTTATGAAAATAGAAAAATCTAGATACTGGTGTTTTGCTTTTACTTAGTATAACAACAAACACCAGCATATAAAAAATTGTAAACAAGTAAACAAAAATCCACAAACAACACTACAATAATAAATGTAAACAGCGATGTTTACATTTATAGAGATTTCGAGAAGGCAAAGTCATGAACATTCATGGTTTAAAGATCTCCATTACAAAGATCTGTCGAACAGTTGTCTAGCAATTGTTACTGTTTATGCAAAGGCTATAAATAGAGGAATAACAAAGAAAACGAATTGTTGTTGTTTACATCAAGTTGTGAACAGTGGCACACAGAATTGTGTGAATAATAAAGAATTTTAATTAAAACTAAACACAAATTTATTTTAAATTTATTTGCAATTTACGAGCTCATATTTTAAACGTTTTTAAAACATTTCAACATTTCTTCCAGTGAAATGTTGGCCATGTATGAATTTAGATCGTTTAACAACCGAAGAATGCGGGAAAATAGTTAAAACTGACTACTGAGGTGATGATCAAAACGCGACTATTTCTCAAACATTAGAGGCTGATTACGGACATCATAATTAACATATAGGGCAAAGAATTGTCAGCCTGAGAGCTTTATAGATATAGCTTCCATTGTGCTTCATCATAATGTACGCCCTGATGAAAATATTGCTTCTGTTCGATAATTGGAAGACGTTCCCAGCAAATGGGCCAAAACTGCGGCTCATTACAACGACTTTGGCATTTGAATTTGCACATCCATGCTGTATAAAGTGTTACTCACGGAACAATTAAAGCCGGCTGACCATTTTCAACTCCCTAGATATGCTAATTAGATGCTAGAGCAACAGGTTTGCAAAGCTGATTTTCAGAAAAAGTTTTCTTCAGCGATGAAATTCATTTCTCACTCAGTTTTTCTGTCAAAAAGCAAAATAGAGTTTCCAGAACACGAAAGTGATTGTGGAAAAGCCATTGCATTCGGAGAAAGTGACTGTCATTATGGTCTGTGGAAGGAGAACTGTTACCTTCAATTCGCCGCGCTATGGCCGTATGATATTCGATGTTTTTGGTGTGGAAGTGAAGGCTTTGAGAGTGGATGGTATGTAGGTTCAATAAGACGGTGCCTAGAGCTACAAAAAATGATAAAATTTTGGTTTTATTGCATGAGAAGTTTCCCGAAAGTGTAATTTATTGTTCTGGAGATATCGTTTAGCCACCGAGATCAAGTTATTTGCGGTTTTGTGGAGCTCCGTTAAATATCGAGTCTATGCGGATAATCCCCTAATGCAGGAGTAAGTGGAACACAAAATATGAGATTTATTCGAGGGCATCATGACGTAATATTTTAACTTTTGCTGACCTTATGGTCTACATAGTCGAAGTCGCCGTAGTCTAGTAGGTAGTGTGTTGGCTTATTAGACGTAAAGCCAGGGTTCGAGCCCCAGGCCAGACATCAAAACAAAATACAAAAAATATTTCTTCGACGATTTCCTCTCAGCAGATTTCTGGCAAAAACTCTGAGAGTAAATAAAATTGCCATGAAAAGTTTCTCAAAAAAAAAAGAAATCTGTCGTTCGGAGTCGACTTTAAACTGTAGGTCCCGCCACTTATGTATAAAATTAACACACACAACATAAGTGGTGTGAGAAACTAGGTCAATAATCCTGACTGAAGGTTTGTAATGACCAATTATGTATGTATGGTCTACATTATAGGGTGTTTGTGTTATCACCATTTACCACATCACTTGATAGCTGTCTTTAGTACGACTTTTATTTATTTTTAAATTTATTTTTTTCACATTTTTTTTATCATTCATTCATTTATACATTTATTTTTATTTATATTTTATTTTTTGTGTATGTTTGTGTGTAAAATATATTGAAAATGTTGTGTATTTTTAAATAAACCATTATTATTTAGATTGTATTTGTATTCGCATTGTATGGAGTAGAGTTTATAGTTTTTAATTTTTTTTTTTTGTTTAAATAAATAATAAAATTTTTTACGAGAAATGTTTTTAATTGTTATGGCTTTTAGACAATTAGAAAATAAATAAGTTTTGAAATCTATTTAAAACCAAAAAAAAAAACAAGAAAATAAACGTAAAACACATAATTTTGTAATAACGAGTACAAAACAAGAAAATTCTAATTATTATGAGAAAACAATAGTTTTTCGAAAAAAAATACAAGTTTTTTCTGAGTTCTATTCGGACGTGAAGATGGTTCGTATTTTTTTTAAATATTTTTCTGTTAGTGTAGAAACACAACAACGTCGGCACCGGTACGGTTTGACGGATGACAATGCCGTCATTATTTATATTATTTTTGTTCAGTTTTTTTTGAACAATTTTATTAATTTTTTTCAAAACACGAACAATTATTATAATGTCGCTAAATAAAAGACTTCAAAATATAGAAAATATAATAAATATAGTAAAAGGAACTTTTGATACCTTCCTGAGTTTAGAATCTTTGGAAGAAAATACTAGAAGATGGTGGGTAAGACCTGTTAACCTTTCACGGGATACAATGGGATTTTTTACAACGTGTATGGAACAAATTGGTGGGATGGACTAAGAACACTTTCATCTAGCAACCAGGATGACTGTCTCCTGGTACAAGTTGTTGCTAAGTTTAATAAAATTCAAATTGGAAAAATTTTCACAGCAGGTTAACACTTACTTTGCTGTAAGTATGTACAATATCAAAGGCGTTTTAAATTTAATAAATTGCTTAATTGAAGGTATCTCGCTCATGGCTGTAGTATCCACGTTTTAGCATGGGCTTATAAAATTTGTATATCCACCGTGAGGAAAGTTATATATGAAACTTGCGAAATGTTATGGGATGAGCTTCATGAGTTTTATATTTCCAAACCAAATAAGACTGACTGGAAAGAAATATCTACATCTTTTTACCACCAAACTGGGCTTCCACACTGTCTAGGTACCATAGATGGCAAGCATTCATTTGTATCCATTTTTTTAAAAAAAAGTTTTAAACAAATTTAATATTTTTTTCTTTTGGCATTTATTAATAAATATTTTGAATTTATATGTTTATTAATCTATTACAAAATACATTTATTTTTGAAAAAGTGTGGCAATATTATTGAGACAAATGTGAGAGAACAATAAAAACCGACGAGAAAATAAAATTAATTTTATCCCAACGGCATGCCGTTCGACTGTAACTAATTGTCAAATTTGTATGGGAACGCCGGTGCCGACGTTGTTGTGTTTCTGCACTTAATAATTTTTATTTTTTTATAAAATAGAAAACCTGTGGCATTATTTTTATTTAAAAAAAAATTATGGTTTTTGAAGCTCAAATTATTGTCAAATAATTTAACGGCCGATTTTAAATTTTTTTATTTTTAAAATTTTTAAAAAAAATATTTTAAAAACTTTTAAAGGGTATATCCTAGCCTTAAAAGGCTTTATACATTTCTATAGCATACTTTATGACATACAGGTATGTGATGAAAATCGATTCGTTTTCAAATAAAATCGAATTTGGAAAACGAACGTTTTGCTATAAGATGTGATGAAATCCGAACGGTTTTAGTTTCCATTTTTTGTTTTATTCTAAACCGTTTCATGTAAAATAACAAACTTTTTAGTAAAAAAAAAATATTATTTTTTAATTTGTAAAGCGTAACAACGGCATTTGTTTTATAAATGCGATGATAGTATGTGAAAACTTTTGAAATGAATGAAGTTATTTTATGATGTTTCCCTGTTTTATAGATATGTGATCACAAAATGAATGTTGTGGCAATTGATGTAACTCGACCCGTAACTAGTCATGATTCCTTTGTTTGTAATCTCAGTTTAGCACGAGACGTTTATAGTAGAAATTTTGAAAATGGAGATCATGGTTCATGGCTTTTAGCTAATTCCGGATATGGGTTAGAGCCTTTCGTACTAGTTCCATTTAGAAACCCAAGTGCGGTATCAGCTCAACATATATGTATTTAATAAAACCAATGCATCAGCTAGAAATCTTATTGAAAGAACAATCGGTGTTCTCAAAAGCAGATTCCGTTGCTTGTCTGACGCTTTATGGTATAAACCGCAGAAAATTGTTAAAATAATAAATATATGCTGCGCACTTCACAATATGTGTAACTTTTACAAATTAGACCATAATTTTGATACTACGACTACTCCACTTGAAGAACCTGATCCTAGTGAAATCGAACTTGACTTAAGTAATCCAACAAATACTGAGGCAACCAGAATCCGGGATCCAATTGCAGAAAGCCTATTTTTAAATAATTTTATATAGTAAATAAATGAGAAATATAAACCGTATTTAAAGTATTTTTATAAAAACAAAAAAATGCTGTTTATTAGATAAAAACATGAACAGGTTTAATGTATCTACCATATATGGCACCAATTCTCTATATTTTATTGGGGTATTTAATTGTATTTTTCTAACTGCTGCTTTTTAATTTCTAAGCATTGCTTTTTGATATTATTTTTTTCGTATAAAATTCTCTCTGCTTCTTTGTTGTGGCGCTGTATCTCTAGAGTATTATTGAAACAGAATAATTTTAGCAAATCGTATATAATTGGTTGCTCGATTTAAAAACGAAAATCAAACTAAATTTTCGTTTTCTATCACATTCTTATTTTTTGAAATTTTTATAGAACAAAATGAAAAATGAAATCGAATTCGGTTTAAGAACAAAACCAAAACGAAACAGAAATAAGGGGTGCCATCACAACTATTTCCGATTTTATATCGTTTTTTTGATCGAAATCGTTTTTCATCACATAGTTGATAATTTATAAATTTAAAAGGCTTTATACAAACATTGTAGTATATTTTTGGGAAAATTTGAAAAATTTTCAAAATTATTGCAATCATGCGATCTATTATCCCACCTCCAATCTGTATATTATCCAAACGCATATGAGTTGTTCTCAAATTCATGTCGAAATAATGGCTCCTTAGGTCACAATATTTCTGACCATCGTTGCATATATTTAATGCATAATTCTAGAGTTGCACCTCGTAAGATTCTTCTACAAGCCTTTTGCATATCATTATGGCATGCTGGTCTCTCCTTTAAATGCTCTCTTTATAATACTTTCATGACAGTTTACTGTATTGTGGTATTACCAAATACTTTGACTCCATGTTCTGCGATGTGACCTTACCCAGGAGACGAGTATTCTTCTACTTACGGAGTTTTCTCTTTCTCATAAATGGTAGTACTTTAGTTTTGCTGGGATTTATCATCAATTACACTAACATTTACCACCGCCTTTCAGTTTCATTAACCCTTAGAATGGCGTCAGAAAGGGTCTCTTCAAATTGGTCGTCTGCATAGCTTGGATGGTCAATGCCCGTTTCATAGAACTTCATTAAGAGTTTATGCACAATTAAGCTTCACATAAGTGGTGAAAGAATGTCACCTTATAGGTAACAAAATGTTATCGATTAAAGCGCCACATATTTGGCTTAATAAAGCTCTTTTTTAATGGAACAAGCAAATATTGTTCCATTTAAGGTCGAATCGTAACCAAACTTTTTCGCCCACACAATATAACCTGATTTCCAATAGCTCAAGTTTATTATTGGAAGTTTTTGGAAAAATAATTTTTTATTAAAGAAACTATTTATTCGGCCAATAAAACTGCAAATTTATACTGCTAAGGTGACCTTGAATTTTTTCAAAAAGAAAAATATTTTTATGGCGCAATTTTAAAGGAAAGAAAATGAAAATAAATAAGAAAACTTTATTCATTGAAAAAATTCTTCAAGAAAGCGTTCGTTTAACTAATTTGAGTGCCCCTCCATAAAATAAGGAGACAATAAACAGATTAAAACGAAAGTGTGTGTGTATGTATTGTAAAATATTAGTAATTTACTACTCTCTTGTGTTTCTCTCGCTCTTTCTCTCTCTCTGTCATTTGTGCATAATTTAACGTATGAATCACATTCATTACGTTCAATAGATTTTTTTTAATAACATTTGCTGTGTACAAAAAAAAAATACGCTTTCCAACACTATAAATGAGTAGAAAAGTAATCACTGTTTTCGCTACAATGTCTATGCATGGTTGGGAGTATGTGTGTGTGTTGTTTTCTACAACCATTTGGTTTTCAACAACAATTTTGCATGCGTGTATATCTCTGTCTAGCTGTGCTGTATTATTGCATTTCATTAATGGAAATACAACACAGTAAATATTGAAAAGCATAGATTGAGAGACAGAGTGAGGAGAAGTATGAGAATGCGAGCAGATTAAATTGTTCTTATGTATTGAATAAGCGTTCGTACAAATAAACGAACTAACTGCATAAGCTCTGTCTTTCTACTCGCGTATACAATGCTTCTACGATACAGCCTCTAACTGTGTGTATGCATGTGTGTATGTGTAAGTTTTATTTATTTGATTATGAATATTTATGATGACTCGTCTGTGTATGACTGTATTTATGACTGACTATATGCACTACGTTGTTTATTTGTTTGTTTGCCTGTGTTAAATATTCCCTTGTTTTTGTTTTTGTTTTCAATCAACCATTATAAGCACAGGAAATGTCAAAGTTTTTAATATTTTTTTATTGCTGTTGTTGTTGTTTGTGTTGCATGGTTGTTATTGCGCCAATTTATCAACAATTTTTCAATTTAATGCAATTTTGTAGCATAAGCTCAAGGCGTTCCATAGTATTTATTATTGAATAAAAATTTTAGCATCGTTATGCAAATATAAAAGAGAATGAAAAATAGAAGCAAAAAAATAATCCAAAAAAGGAATAAATGTTTCAATTTAATTCCACTAGTTTTATTGGATTTTAATAACAAAGTTTGTAAAAAAAATATTATTTTAAGAAATATTTTAAAAATAATTTATTTGAATACAAATTTAAATAAATATTATAAAGATTTTTCTTTAAAAGAAGCCAAACTTAATCTAATACATACATATATCCTAACTTATTCTTGTACTTACCTAAAAGTATGCAACAGATTTTTTTTTTTTTATTATTAAAGCAACATCATCTGTCCTTAGCAGTTGTTGGCATAATTAAGAAATTAACAATCACTTGTTGTTACTTTCTCATTTCCCTGGACATTTTAATGAAATTTTTTTAATTTTTCTTCATTTTTCCATTTCAATTTCCTTTTTTTTTGTTTTTGCCTTTAAGCAAATTTCATTTCAAATGGTATTCATTACACAGAGAATTCAGCATATAATTTGGTTTTTTTTTTTGCTGTTGTTTCAAATGGTTTTTATGGTTTTCCGACAAACAAACTAAACAACCTTTCGGGTAAATGAACAAAATGTGACAAAGCAATTGCCTACTTTTAGGCTTTAAGCCACACACACAGACAGACAGCACACAAGTGCTATAACAATATTGAAAATCATCTCTCAAACAATTAATTTAAATGACATTTACGCACGATTTCTTTGACAATGACACTGACATGGACACGGACACGAACACGAAGTTTCTCGGAGGCTAAAGTAGATGTGATGTTGTTGGGCTAATTAACATACAATTCAGGCCACGTTAAGCTACCAAAACAATGACTCAAATGGTGAACGCCTTCAAAAAGGTAACGAAACGATAACAAAAATTACAAAAAAAAAAGAAAAAATAATATTTTTTTGTGGAAGAAACAGTTTGTGGCATAAACAAGTTCATTAAGTTCGAAATTAAGTCTATTGTTGCAGATGGTGGTGCGTTAACAGTTGTGGGTGGATGAAAAGTGAAATTAATAAAGAAATAAATTCTATCACCGGATATTAGTTTACACATTCAATGTGACACAAGTACTACGTGCTATACCAACAACAACGCAAATTGTGTCTGGCAAGACAATGAAAGAAATGCCACAGAATGTTTGAAAAATTATACGGACAAGGTGGCATCATTTATTATTTAATTTTTTCTAGGTAATGTGATAAGAAGAATTGTGATTGCCTGTAGGCAGTGTAATTATTTAATCATTCTGATGAAATGTTTCAACGATAGGAGAAAAGATAGAGCAATACATCGAATATAACAGCCCTTATATCTACTTTTTGTTGACTGTGAGCAAACTTTTAATATTGTTACGAAAATTAAAAAACCTAGATATTGGTATTTTGATTTTAGATCGTTTAACATTAAAATTATAAACAAAACCTACAAAAACGAAAACAATGAACTTGTTTACATGATAAACAAGCAAACAAAAATATACCAACAAACACCAGTATAAAAAAAAAGTATAAACAAGTAAACAAAAATGCAACAACACACACTACAAGAAAATGTAGTGCAAAATGCACAAACAACAATAATGAAACAACAATATTTACATTTATAGAGATCTCGAGAAGGCGAAGACACGAACATTCGACTTCAAGAACATTTATCAGACTGTTTACGTTGCCATATAAAAGGCAAGGCAAAGCAGGCGAGTGAGTTAGTGAAGTTCAGTCAGTCTTGTGTGAAGACGGTGTGTTTGAAGAGAGTAATCGTGATTTGAAGATCTCCGTTACAAAGAACGGAACTCACAACATTTTTTATGTGAGTGGTCTGCATTTTAAGACAAACGTAATTGGTTTTTAGGGTGACAGAACATTTGAATATCTGGGCATAGCGGCAAACGTGCCACTAAAGGAGCACTAAGGGGATGGTTCAAGCCCACCACTAATAAATCGTGACAAGGGAAATTACTTTATACTGGGTAACACAATAATAAGATAGCCACATAGGCTATCGAGTGAGATCGCCTGTGAACGACAACCTAACTTAACTTAACCTAACAGGTTTGTTCAATGTCATACTGTAGCTTGTTAGCGTCGCAGGGATACAGAGTTCATATATTGACACCGTGTGTGACCAGATTTTAAGGGGTATTCTCCAAGATTTTTTGTATGAGAGTCTCTAATCAATTTTTTTGTTTTGCTTTTACTTAATATAACAACAAACACCAGCATATAAAAAATTGTAAACAAGTAAACAAAAATCCACAAACAACACTACAATAATAAATGTAAACAGCGATGTTTACATTTATAGAGATTTCGAGAAGGCGAAGTCATGAACATTCATGGTTTAAAGATTTCCATTACAAAGATCTGTCGAACAGTTGTCTAGCAATTGTTTATGCAAAGGCTATAAACAGAGGAATAACAAAGAAAACGAATTGTTGTTGTATACATCAAGTTGTGAACAGTGGCACACAGAATTGTGCAAATAATAATGAATTTTAATTAAAACTAAACACGAATTTATTTTTATTTTATTTGCAATCTACGAGCTTATATTTTAAACGTTTTTAAAAGGTAAAAACGTAACAATATTAAGGGGATGTCATACGACTGAGTCATGATTTCACATTGCGCATAAGTGAAAACAAATCGTCTGTTATATAGGCAAGTATAGCTTCCTAGGAACCAAAAAAGTAAACCTGTACCGTCAGCAGAGTGCAGCTAAGACAATTCACCAAGAGAGGATCTTTTAAGGAACCTATTTCAGTAGCTTGTAGATTCATTCACTGTTGGCACACAACAAAGTGGCTTCAAACACTAAACTTAGACAACAGGAACGGCTATCTGATGGTTAAACAGAGCCCGAGGCTGTCTTCAATCGTTCTAGAGCGGATATCGATTAGAATCCCTATGGCTATTGGACACTTTGATAATGTGAACCTATAACCCAACAACTGTTTGCCTTACTAAATGCATGAGAAAGTCAATTCCTTTAGTTTTTTTGCCAATTGGTTTATTGTTTTTATGATCCTTTTTTTTTGATTGTTAAGCCTTTCATTTGTTTAGTTTGGTTTGATTTGATTTTTAACAAGTTAAACAAATTGTTAAAAATTTTAATATTATTTCTGTTGGAAAAAGTTTTGTTTTTTCTTTTCTTTTTGGTTTTCTTTATTTAACAATTTCAATAGTTTGTGTCTTTATTTTAAAAATTTTCTTCTTTCTTAAGTAAAACAAAATAGTTTTTATATACAAATCTTTTTTAATTCTTCTTCTTCTCTTTTTTCTAGTTCTAAAACAATTTTTTTCTTTTTTTTAAATGCTTTTTATAACATTTTATCATTTTCCGAATATTTTTTTCATTTTTTTTTATACGTTTATTTAACAGAAATATTGTGCAATGAATTGTTAACATGTCTTTCATGTCCCTGCCAAACGGAGAAAGAGAAAAAAAAAAGAAACAGAAAAAAAATAAACGATAATATTATACACACTCATACAATGAACAAAAATCACATCAAAATTCGTTAAAAAGGAACAAAAAAAAGCAAAAAAATTGGAGAAAAACTGTGACAAGACATACACTATAAACAACGGAGCTAAATTGTACAACAATGTTGCATATTTTAGGGAGCAACTTCAAAATCTACTTCAAAACAAAAAATACACACACACACACAAGGACATATAGAAACAAAGGTTAGCTATCTAAGGCAAGGAGAAAAAGCGGGAGAGAGAGAGAGAGAAAGAGAGTGAATAACTATAGTGTGGCAGAATCTCAATATAAATTGAATTTATGCGCTGTAAGCAGAACTAGTATGTTTGAGAAAAACAAGAGAATTTTTATGCAGAATGCTTTCGTTTTTTTTTTTTTTTCTAGCGAATAAATTCTAAGCACATACACTTAAACATATTATTTATGTGCATATGGATGTGTATATGTTAGTAATGTTAACATATAAAAATACTTAGAGACGGGGAGAAAGAGAGAGAGTGAAGGAAACGATATAAAAAACAAATCTCTGAGCTTTTATTGAATTGCAATACAATTTTTTTTATTTTTTATTTCCATTTTTTTTCTATTTTACTTTCAATCATTGCATCATTCATTCATTCAATCATTGCATCATTCATTCATTGTTCGTTCATTCTTGTTGAGTTTAGTTTACAAATCTGTGATGATTGCATGCCAATAATTCTGAGGATAAGAAAAAGAAAAGAAAAATATACACAAACACATACACACACAAACACTTAGACTTACAGTTATACTGTAGACATGCATAAACAACCACACATGCCTAGCAAAGGACAGTGAAAAGACACTCACTCACTCATTCACTCACTCATTGTAAAATTATTGTTTGATTTTGTAAATGTATGTATAACAGTATAACCTCTTAAAGAGAGAGAGAGATACTCTTTTCGTTTTCCTCTCTTCCGCTATACATATCAAAACTGGTTTCTAGTTTAACTTAGTTACTGTGTAGGCTATACCTTCACTTTTTGTTTACGAAAAACTAAACACACACATAGTATGCAAGCATGCATGTCTGTGTGTGTGTATGTCTACATGTACTGTGTGTTGTACTGTATTGTGTTCTACATGGGCAGACAATGTGAGCATTGAGAGAAGCATTGATTGTTTTGTAATGGTTGTGTTGACTTCAATTGCATCGATGAGTTTGTCATATTCATTGTCATTCATCATTATCATCATGATCTGGATGATGATGATGATGATGATGATGTGAATTGGCTTTTATTGTTTGAATTGTTTTTGTGTATGAATTTTGTATGCAAATCAAATTACTTAAATATGCATACGAGGTTGGGTCTTAAAATTACAGGAACTAAAGCTATGCATTGAAACCTTTTGTAAATTCCTTTTAGCCTACCAGTTTTCTGCAGTTCAGTTAGGTATTCTTGGCAATTTGTTATCACCTCTAACAACGCTACCGGCTTGGGGCTATCAAGGTTTCTGCTACGCACTGGTTTTTCAGTTAAATTTATCGATGATTAATTTATCGGCCCCTAAAGACGCTAATAAGGCTTCTATAGCCACTGCTTTTTCAGTTGAATTTATCGATGATTGATTTGTCGATGCGACAGTTTATTTTTCTGTAAAAGCATTGGACTTAAGTTTCTATGGCCTCAATCGGCAATTGACTAGCAAATACCTCTCTCGTATGACAAAAGTAATGTTCTACAAGACGTTCATCCTTCCCGTGCTTCTTTATGGCGCAGAGGCATGGATCCTATTAAGCACAGATGAAGCAGCCTTGAGAGTATTCGAGAGAAAAGTCCTATGTAAGATCTTCGGTCCAGTGCGAGTTGGCGATAATTTCCGCATCTGTTTCAACGGTTGCGCTGGCTCGGTCATGTCGTTCAAATGGAGAAATATGCTCCGGCGAAACGGAACTGCGGAAGTCGGCCTTGTTTGCGTTGGAAGGACCAACTCGAGGAAGCCCTGGCACACAGGATTGTACGAATAATAAAGAATTTTAATTAAAACTAAACACAAATTTATTTTTATTTTATTTGCAATCGACGAGCTCATATTTTAAACGTTTTTAAAAGGCAAAACCGTAACAGTATTAATAACCAGCGGCTGCGCTGGCTCGGACATGTCGTATTTGATGCGTGTTACGGCAGGCCGAAATCCGTCAATCAGATTGTTAATGGCAAATTAACCCAGATATGCCGAGCGTACTACATGTAGTACACCTATTATGTTCAGGTTTCTGCGTTTACTGTGCTTTAAATTTTCAAATCTACTTGTTGTTGTGCTACAGAATATAACGGTCAACAAAGCATTCCTTGATAAATATTGTCTAGGATAATTGCTTATGTGTATTTTTTTGAATCAAATCGGTTAGAAAAAGTCGTATTTGCATATTTTATTATTGTTGCGTTTTTATGTTGTTTTAATTATAATAGATGTAAAAACAAATTCGTGGCAAAATTATATGTGAAAAACAAAATTATATGTGATTTTAGTTGATGTATTTGATGACGTACTACATGTAGTACGTTCGGCATTAGTGTGTAAAAATCGTGAAAAAGAAAAATTTTTTCTTTTCTAGATTTTTAATATTAAATGAGGTAATAAATGCTCTAGACTCTAGAGTCTAGAGCAAAGTGATGAGGAGTTTTCGCAAAATTTTTACGGCATTTCAATTGTGCCCACTTAAACTACGTCACAGACGAAGATTCTGAAGAAGAAGATGAAGTGAATTTTGAAAACTACCTCCCCTATTATTAAATGCTGAGGCTGAGCTTTTTCGAAATTCTTATTCTACTGAATCGGATAGTGAAAACGACATTCCACTTGCGTTATTGCAATAGGCCAAGAAACGCAAATGTATGCCAGTAAAAGTGGTAAAGCACGATCTGTAAGAAAAGCCTATTGTTACAGCATGTGAACAGGAAATCTATAATATCTATAAGGAATTGGGACTTGGTTCAAGCGTAGCCTTAACGATGGAAAATGTAAACAGCAACGTTGTAATCATAGCCACAATAAGACCACTACACGCTGCATGAAATTTGATGTGCCGCTCCATGTAATGTGAAGTACAACACCACCAAACAATTTTTTTTTTATTAATTTGTTTTTTCTTTACTTATATAGTATACGTCTATAATAATAAATAATAATAATGAATAATAAAAAATTTAATTAATTCCCAAGAAAATACTGTATTTTGTTCCCATATGTGCCGAGCGTCCTACATGTAGTACGGGCTAAAAATCCAATTAAAAAAATATTTTTTTTTATTTTTTCTTCAGTTTTGTAATATAATCACTCCGAATAAAGCTATTTTGGAAAACTACGAAGATTGTTCCACTAGTACGCCCGTCCGCATATCTGGGTTAAGTAAGTAAGTATCCTTAAGTTTCTTTCTTTCTTACCACCCTCGTATAATCTTACATGACATTTTGTATTTTATGTTCACAAACTATTTATTTATTTCCTCTCCCTCTTATAATTGTGCATATATTTGTTATATTCTATATATCTACACCGTATAGTATTTATTTTATATGTACAATATTTACCCCCGCCCCCCCACACTTAGAAATTTAAATTGTTGTCTAGTCAACATGTTAATGTACACATGTATACCCAATAAATTTTCTTACCCAAGACAATATTGTTTACAAAATAAAGAAATAAATCGTATTTGATAAATCACCAACACCAACATCAACACCAATACCAACACCAATACCAACACCATGACCATCAGTATCAGTATCATTGGGTGGCCTGGACCATATGGCTTTTACTTTTAAACACTGGCACGTCTCCTTTTGGGGGTCTTAATGTCGGTTGGAAATTCACAAAAGAGAACGAACGAATGAATTCTTGAATAAAGTCAATATAATTAATGTCTCCATGTATGTGTGTGAATAGATGATTAGATGCGTGTGTGTGTGTATGCGTGAGGTGAAATTTAGGTTAAACATACTAATCAATAATATGGCGATTGGAATTCTTTCGAATTTAAAAGAAATCGTAATCATGCTTGCATTAATGCTTTGTAGCGTTGTGGGGTCATTTAAAAAAAAAATAAAAAAAAAACTGATTACAACTGACCTTTGAGAGCCTTATACGAAAAGATATTTGCAAATAAGTTGGTCAATCTAAGGAAAAAAACCTTAGAAATTAAGATATAAATTTAAAAATTATAAAGGACTTGGTTGGCTAAAGGGTTGGCTTCAACATTAGCCAATCAAGGAATGAAAATCCCGCAAATTTTCTTAAATGAATCTCCTTTTAAACGCGAAAGGATTTCCAGCAATATTCAAGACCTTAGATAGTCTGTTAATTCAGTCTTTACTATGCCGCATAGAGTTACTGAACACTTTCATGACAAAATATTGTTACGAAAAGGAAAAAATCAAGATACTGGTGTTTTGCTATTACATCGCTTAACATTAAAATTATAAACAAAAGGTACAAAAACAAAACAATGCAGTAAACAAACCTGTTTACAAACATCGTACTGCTTAATATAACAACAAACACCAGCCTAAAAAATGGTAAACAAGTAAACAAAAATATACCAACAACAAACACAAGCATAAAAATAATGGTAAACAAAAATACAACAACAAACACAACAAGAATAAATGTAAACAAAATACACAAACAATAATAATTAAACAACGATGTTTACTGTTTACATACATAATTGGTCATTACAACCCTTCAGTCGGGATTATTAACCTAGTTTCTCACACCACTTATGTTGTGTGTGTTAATTTTATACATAAGTGGCGGGACCTACAGTTTAAAGTCTACTCCGAACGACAGATTTTTTTTGAGAAACTTTTCATGGCAATTTTATTTACTCTCAGAGTTTTTGCCAGAACTCTGCTGAGAGGAAATCGCCGAAGAAATAATTTTTTTATTTTGTTTTGATGTCTGGCCTGGGGCTCGAACCCTGGCTTTATGTCTAATAAGCCAACACACTACCTACTAGACTACGGCGACTTCGATGTTTACTGTTTACTCTGCAATATAAAAGGCAAGGCAAAACAGGCTAGTAAGTTAGTGAAGTTCAGTTAGTCTTGTGTAAAGACGGGGTGCGTTTGAAGAGAGTAATCGCGGTTTGAAGATCTCCGTTACAAAGCTTAGTCGTACAATTGTTTAGTGAATGTTATTGTTTATACAAAGGGTGTAAACAGAGGAATAACAAACAAAGTAATTGTTGTTGTTTACATCAAGTTCTGAACAGTGGCACATATAATTGTACGAATAATAAAGAATTGTAATTAAAACTAAACACCAAATTTATTTTAATTTTATTTGCAATCTACAAGCTCATATTTTAAACGTTTTTAAAAGGTAAAAACGTAACAATATCCTTTTTTTGACCTCACTATGGGCAGGATTTCCCTATTGCCTGACGTACCTAAAGATGATGTTCCATTATAGTAAGTATAAGGCTTAGAGCCTAGTACTTTATACACATCGAACTGTGGGTTTTTGAAATGCAAACATCTAAGAATGTATTCCGGTGATTCTCAATTGCCTGGAATATGCCTGTCACTTCAAATTTTTATTACATTGATATAAAACTTCCCTGAGAGTCTATCAAAAGAGTTGCAGTTAACCAGTTTCGATGTAAAGATTGCTTGCGAAAAAAAATTTCCCTATTCCGACGAGGTATAAACAATTCCACTTTGAGTCTGGGCATCTGCATTTAGGACAGAAAAATACCTAGAGGGGCATTGCAACAATTGAGGTAAGCAACCACAGCTGCCAGTTCTGTCGTGTCATTGCACATAGTTGAGGTGAAAAGGGTTTTTTAATAGTCAACGAATGGCCTATCCTTCTGAGCATCACTTCTTGCCTAAGAAGACTTCACAAAGAAGTCTTTAATATAACAGGGCTGGCTTCTGAGATTTCTGGTTGCACGATTCGGTTTAATTCTGGTGCAGTATCATGGCCACTTCTCAAGATTCCAGAAGTTCTCTGTATTGTTTTATACTTGCCTTAAGAATGAATTTATTTCAAGGAGTTCTCCTTGATCTCTTCTTTTTCCTGGCAACTCATAAAAATTAAATCATTTTGAAATTCATTTTTCTTTTCTGTTTATTTTTGCTTAAAAACATATTCTCTATGAATTTTTAAAGACCCATAAAAAGAAGCATACACACATGCATTGCTTCTCTCTCTGTCTCCCTCTGTCTCTCTCTTTCTCATCTGTATGATATCCTTTTTATGGCCACCAAGCCAGACAGACAGACCATATGATTGATATAAATTTTGTTGAAACTGTTGTGTTTTGACAATGAAAATTCATTGCTAACATTGCAGTCGCAAGCTGATGGGTACGTCTTAGTCTACGGCTCTGTGTCAGCCACAAAATGGGATTTTTTTATTTTCCATATTTTATAATGTTAATAAATTTTAAAATGTTAATAAAATTTAGTGGTTTTATATTATAATCCATTTAATATTTTTGGGTTTTTTTTTTTGTTAAAAAAAAAGTAAACAAAAAAACTTAAAAAAAGAAAGGCAAAAAAGAAAATGAAATATAAAAATAATGAGTGTCTCTCATTTGAAAAGTCTTGTGTCCAATGCGGTTGTGGTTGTTTATTAAATATTGAAAAATTCAAACACATTTGTATACCTAAAGGGTTATACATTTATGGGCCTCATAAGCATCGGTGATTAAGCATCGTTTAGACAACCTTCTTACTTAATTGGCCATTAACAACCCGATGAATGGATTTCGGCCTGCCTTAACACATCCTTCTAGGCGCCTCTGCTTCTTGCGCACCTACGCCAGTTGCGCACACCAATTGACCGCAAGGCTTCCTCGATTTGGTCCTTTCAACGCAAACAAGGTCGTCTTCTTTGCCGACTTCTGCAAATCTTTGCATCAAATACTCGTCTCGCCAGAGCATCCTCCTCCATTTGAACGACATGGCCGAGCCAGTCCAGCCGCTGGATATTAATACGCTGCACAACGTCCATGTCATTGAGAAGCTCATACAGCTCACTGTTGAATCGTATGCGGAAATCTTCGCCAACTCTCAATGGACCAAAGATCTTACGTAAGACTTGTCTCTCGAATACTCTCAAGGCTGCTGCATCAGTGCTTAATAGTGTCCATGCCTCTGTGCCATAAAGAAGCACGGGTAGGATCATCATCTAGTAGGGTGTTAGTAGACAACCTTCAGTGCAAGGAATTGGCAAGATTATAAAGCATTTTACAATTGTGGTCAGTCCTTAATAAGGGGTGATTTTTTAAGAGCTATAGGAAAATTTTTCAAAAAAAAAAAACACATAAAATTCAGAAAAATGCATGAAATCTTTATTTGAATCGATAGTACGGTCCGTATAATTTAATGTTTGAAGATTATTTCATGCAAATAATGCATGCATTTTCATGCCTCAAATGGTCCATCCGCTTAGTCCAATTTTGGCATACTCTTTCCAACATTTCGGCCGGTATCTCACGAATAAATGCTTCAATGTTGTCTTCCAATGCGGCAATTGAAGCGGGCTTGTCTGTATAGACATGAGCTTTAACATAGCCCCACAAAAAATAGTCTAAAGGCGTTAAATCGCACGATGTAGGCGGCCAATTGACCGGTCCCGAACGTGAAATAAAATGTTCACTGAACTCGCCTCTCAATAAGTCCATTGTTACGCGTGCTGTGTGGCATGTGGCACCGTCTTGTTGAAACCACATGTCATGCAAGTCAAGCTCTTGCATTTTGGGTAAAAAAAAAGTTGAATATCATCTCACGGTAGCGCTCACCATTCACACGTTACGTTACGATTCGCAGCATCTTTGAAGAAGTACGGTCCAATGATGCCAAATTCAATGATTTGCAAGCGTTGTTCGTTTGTAAGACGATTCATGGTTAAATTATAGACCAAACTGAAGATGTTTGACAGTGAAACAAAACACTAAACGTGCGTGAGCTGTTTAAACCAGTGTTGCCAAAAAAATAATAGCTAAAAAATCACCTTTTACTATTACAATGTGTGGACTGCCGAAAATATCGCTTCTGTTAGCGGTAAAGTGTGCTCCTTCGGCATACTCAGGAAGTGGGCCTATTTTACGGCTTATTGTAGCATATTTTGCATTTCGATTTGCACATTCCTTCATAGACATTTCAACTAATGCAACAATTCAACCCGTCTGGCGATTCACTAGACCTTTGGCAAAGGGATTGGGTGCTACAGCACCAAGACTTGATGTCTTGGTAGATAAGCCTCTAACGTTGGAGCATATGATAGGCAAGATTCGTGAAATACTGTCAAAGATGTAAGCAAAAGTGGTTGAAAATTATCTCAAAAGTATTGAATACATACATACATAGGGTCATTACAACCCTTTAGTCCGGATTACAAACTAGTTTCCCACACCACTTATGTTGTGTGTGTGTTAATTTTATTCATGAATTCCGGAAACTACAGCAGTTTAAAGGCTACACCGAATGACAGATTTTTGATAAACATTTCATGCCAATTTTATTTCACTCCCAGAGTTCCTCCCAGAATATTGCTGAGAGAAAGTCTTCGAAGAAATATTTTTTTGATTTCATTTTAATTTAGTTGGAGATGTTTGACCTGGTGTTTGAACCCTGGCCTCATGACTAATAATTCAACACACAACCAATTTGACTACGGCGACTTATCTCAAGCTGCCAGCAATCCAGAAAAGTTTTATAAAATCATAGTTTATGTGCGCGTTTTTATTTGACTTGACTTTTCTTATGCAATTGCAAAACGGTGAACCCGTTAATAATTTTTTTGTTTTTATTTTTATTTTCATTTTTTAATGTGACAACAATAATAGTAAAATAATAAAAAACAAATTGCAAGTAATTTAAACAAAAAGCACCCGTGTTATGGAATGGGAAAGTAAGTAGTAATGTTTACTTATTCATTTTTTTTCGCATACAATGTAAAAAAAATTTTAAATTAAAAAAAATATATAAAAAGTAATGTTAACAAATTGCCATGTTTGTGTTGTTAATTAAATGTCATGTAAAACAATTAATTTTTAATTATATTAACATTTCATGGTTTTTTTTTGTTTTTTTTTTTTAAATTATTAAACAGACTGCCAGCCTGCTGGCCTGGTTTATTACAGCCTGTTGCTGGTGTTGAAAATTTTTATGAATTTGCGAACTTATTTATATAAAAAACATGGAGGGTAAGTGAAATAAAATTAATAAATGAATGAAATACATAAAAAAATTGATTTTTTTTATTGTGGACAGGCTGGCGTATGATTATTATTTAATTTTTTCTTTTATCTTTTCAAGATAACTCATACGCTCCCTTGTCCTTTTAATGATAACCCTTATGAGCGCTGCAGTTTAACTGACTAATGCCTGTAGTGGAAACCAGTGTTCGAAAAAATACTCTAAAGTACGCAACGTTTATATACTGCATTGAATGTCGTGAGTAAAGAACACAAGCACATTCACTACAACGAGAGCAAAACTTTTCGATTCTATTTTAATGTTTGTGAACATGTATGCAAACTCTAACATAACGTACTGAACAGAGTTCACAAACACTATTTTTTAGTGTTTGTGTACAAAGTACACTAAAAAGATCAGTACACAACGAAAAAATTTGGGTTTTAGTGAACTTTTTTTGAGTACACTAACATTTTTAGTGTACGCGAGATTTCATTCAGTATTTTTAGAGATCGCGTTGTGGTTTTTGATGCCATTTATTATTCTTTAGGAATAATAGACATATTTCGCTTAAGAATACAAATAAAAACTGGCCATTTTTCTCTCTCTCTCTCTCTCTCTTACTGAATGAGAACATAAACTCTCGCGTACACTAAAAATGTTAGTGTACTCAAAAAAAGATCACTAAAACCCAATTTTTTTCGTTGTGTACTGATCTTTTTAGTGTACTTTGTACACAAACACTAAAAAATAGTGTTTGTGAACTCTGTTCAGTACGTTATGTTAGAGTTTGCATTCATTTGTTGTGTACATGTTGTGTACGTAATGTGTTTGCGTACGAGTTCACAAACACTTAAATGAAAGTTAAAAGTATTTTATCAGTTACGTACACAATGGTTAGTGTACAGTATTTTTTCGAACACTGGTGGAAACCGAACCCACAACCCTTTTACAGGCTATTTAACACACTGCGCACTAGCCAATCAATACTGTTATGTTTTTACTTTTTAAAAACGTTTAAAATATGAGCTCGTAGGTTGTAAATAAAATAAAAATAAATTTGTATGTAGTTTTAATTTAAATTCTTTATTATTCGCACAATTCTGTGTGCCAGTGTTTACAACTTGATGTAAACAATAACAATTGCTTTGTTTGTTATTCCTCTGTTTATACCCTTTGCATAAACAATAACAATTACTAGACAATTGTTCGACAAATCTTTGTAACGGAGAACTTCAAACCACGATTACTCTCTTCAAACACACCGCGTCTTCACATAAAACTGACTGAACTTCACTAACTCAATCGCCTGCTTTACCTTGCCTTTTATATGGCAGAGAAAACAGTCTGAGGAATGTTCTTGAAGGTGAATGTTCATGACTTCGTCTTCTTGAAATCTCTATAAATGTAAACATCGTTGTTTACATTCATTATTGTTGTTTGTGTATTTTGTTTACATTTATTTTTGTAGTGTTGTTTGTAGATTTTTGTTTACTTGTTTACCATTTTTGTTTTATGGTGGTGTTTATTTTTATATTAAGCAGTACGATAATTTGTAAACAGGTTTGTTTATTGCACTGTTTTGTTTTTGTAGCTTTTGTTTATAATTTTAATGTTAAGCGATGTAAAAGCAAAACACAAGTATCTGGATTTTTTTCATTTTCGTAACAATATTATACATCGCCCCCGATATATAAATATAAACTTGCATTCAGACTGAAATAAGAACTATCGTATCTAATCTTAATTGCACCATTTAACGTAGAATTTGATTTTAAAGTGATGAAAGCATGCCTTCATAATAGAATACATTATGGCTGCCTTCCAAAATGTTAGTTGCTTTGTGTTTGAACAAAGTATCGTGTTTCAAAATGCCGCTGTACAAAATATATACAATGTATTCTATTTCAAAACGTCGTCAATGTGTATTTTTAACGCAGTCAAAAAGCAATCAGGCATCGGATTTATAGTTGATGCATTGTTTGGTTACTTTGCATATCTACATAGTTTATATACAGTAGTAGAACTACATACAAACTTTCTATTAATACATTTTGGAAGGCAGCCTATCTCTCTCTCAGAAATATCTGTAAAATAATAGGAAAATAAAAATATTTTTTTTTTTAATCTGTTTAACAACATTTTGTACTGCAGAATTGCTTTGAACTCTCAACATTGAGTTCAAACTGTTGACACGATAATCAAGGATTTAAAGGAAAACGATAGGAGTAAGACACAAGGCGTCATCACTTGTAAGTACCCATTGTAATAATGAGACATGAGAAAACCTTCATTTTAAATTGTTATGACACATACACAGATATCCTCACACATACACGCACACACCCAAATTCACCTAAAAGGCGAGACAAGACAAGACAAACTATTAACTGTATAAGCAACATGGTCAAGCTGCATGAAAGATTTACCGCATATGCGGCCATAAAGGAAATTTTGAAGTCTTGTTGTTGTTCTATGCTGTTAACAATGCTTAAACAGATGCATACACACTCACACACATGACTGTATATGATAATTTTTATAGTGGTGAGATGAATATAACAGGATGAACAGCTCTGTACCTGTTTAGTATCGTATAGCGTTCTGGCATTACGTTAACACTGACCGTGTTTTTCTTGTTGTCTGCTGTACGTTAATAGTAAATGCGAACAAATGTAATCACAAATGATTTGTTAAAAACGTATTAAATTTCATTGCCAGTGTAACTTCATAGAGATAGATAGTGAGAGAGGGAGGGAGAGAGAGATTTATTAAAACAAAGCATACTTAAAGGAGTTGTGTACGTTAATGCTGTTGTTATGCATAAACAACAACAAGAAGAACAACTTACAAACAATATTACTCAAGCAGCCAGTCGTCTATACAATCATCCATCCATCCACTTAAACAGCCAGTCAAGCTAGGCAAAGCAAAGCCAGCCGAGCCAAAGTATTTAGGAAATAGCAACAGCTTAAAAACTTAATTGAAATTGCAAGCGTAGACATGGCAACAGACATATCACACACACACGTGGACATAATATTTTTGAACATATTTTGAGCAACAAACAATTGTGACTTACAATACCTCAAGACATATTGTATTAAACTTGTAATGTGCTACAATATAATATACAACAAATAGTCTGTGAGTGATAGAATATGAAATAATAGCATATGCAAGATACAGTGCGGAACAAAAGTGACATTGAAAAAATTCCAATTTTGTTCATACTTCGTAAAATAGGAACATGTTTGTGTACAAGTAAATTGAAAAAAAGTACAATAAAGTGAGGTTAAGATTTCATCATAGCTCGCTTGGATCCTATCAAAAGAGCTGTTGTGCCATTTTATATGTAAATAGCTATGGCTATAATTTATACTTAAATTTATTTAATTGGCCATTAACAACCCGATTAACGGATTTCGGCGTGCCGTAACACATCCTTCCAGGCGTCTCTGCTTCTTGAGCGCCTACTCCAGTTGGTTACACCAATCGATGATAGGGCTTCCTTGATTTGGTCCTTCCAACGCAAACAAGGTCGTCCTCTTCGCCGACTTCCGCAGATCCCCGCATCAAATACCCGTCTCGCCGGAGCATCCTCCTCCATTCGAACGACATGGCCGAGCCAAAAGTTGGATGTTAATACGCTACACAACGTCTATTTCGTTGAGGAGTTCATACAGCTCACTGTTGGGTCAGATGCGGAAATTATCGCCAACTCGCAATGGACCGAAGATCTTACGTAGGACGTTTCTCTTGAATACTCTCAAGGCTGCTGCATCAGTGCTTAATAGAGTCCATGCCTCTGTGCCATAAAGAAACACGGAGAGGTTGACCGTCTTGTAGAGTATTAGTAGACGACATTCAGTGCAAGGAATTGGCAAGATTATAAAGCATTTTACAATTGCGGTCAATCTCAATACTATTATACGAGTAATGTCGTAATGTCTGGACTGCCGAAAACATCCCTCCTGTTAGCGGTAATGTGTGTTCCTTCGACATACTGACGAGAAAGGTCTCTGCTACTCAATTGTCTATTGAGACCATAGTAGCACCTGTTGGCAAGAGTGATCCTGCTCTTGATCTCCATACTGACATCATTTTCGGTATAAATAAATTCTAAGATAAATAAATTCCTTGACTGTATCGAAAGTATAGTTATCGGTCGCTATCTGAGATCCAATATGCGAACGAAGTTACATATTAAAGGACACTTCCCATTGTCATTCAATCTATGTTCTTGTTTGCAAAATTACTGAGTTACTGTGCTACAAAGTTCTTGCCATGTTAGGATATTAAACTGCTGAAACATGAGACGCTTGTTTGATGCTTTTATCTGGAATCCTTTCAATACTTTCCTTGAGATTTAATTCTAAGACTTTCATAAGTGAACTAAACTGAAAAAAATGTTGCATACCTTAAGGCACTATATTAATAAAAATTTTCTAAAACTAGTTTCGTTTCTTCTATACCTCACTGTACCTACACATACACAAGACTTAATACGTGTGTGTGTCTTTTTGCCATCTTGACAAAATTCTTGCAGTCGTGTTTGTTAGTGCGTCTGTTACTCTATTTGTCCGTCCGTCTTGTGTATAACGAAGTTGAGGTGTTTAGTAATATAAAGAGAATTTCTTACACGTATTTTAAGGCTAAAAAGTAATTTAACAAGTAAATAAGAAAATATTTACAAAGCTAGTTGGGGTTTAAAACAACAACAATAACTACACAACACTAAAGTTAAGAAAAATAAAAAAGTGTTCACAAAAGCAAAAAAAAAATATAAACAAAAATGTGACATGATACGAGTGCAAGAGAGTACACAGAGAAGTAGAGACAGAGAGAGAAACGAAAATTCAATTCCGTAGATTTCTTACGCACACTGAGCCAGTGTAAAGGAGTAGGTCTTAAGTGTTGAAGAGATAAATTGTGTAAAAAATTATTTTCAAAGTATTTAAAGAGATTCCATAACACAAACACAGACACATACACAAGCTCACAACAAGAGATTTAAATTCAATTAAAAATAAAAATAATTTTTTTTCTTTATTCTATAAAAAATAAAAATAAAAAAAATTAAATAAAAAATAAACTAACAATTTAAGGAAAAACATTTTAAGGATTGCATGCATACTTTCAGGCTTAACAGGTTTGCTCTTATGAATATAAATAAAAGTAAGAAAAAGAGAGAGAGGGAGGGAGAGAATGAACGCAAATAATTGCATATTTAGGGGGAGTAAAATACGGTCTTTTATGTACAAGACTTTTTTTTTCTTATTTCATTTCTTTTGTCAGGTTTTTCAAATATTTTTGTTTGTAATATCTATGGATAAATCTCGCAAAAAATTTTAATATGTAAAAGGTAAATGTAAATAAAGATGAAATTGGAAATGAAAATGAAAATCAATTATTTTTGTCAAGAAAAACTTTTACAAATTATTGTGATTTAAAAACATGTCAACTTCTGGAAACTCTGTATTATTGAAATTTAAGGAACTGCTTAGCATAAGTTTTATGTAAGGATTGTGCTCTTAATTTTTACAACCAACAGTTGAAGCTCGAATTGAAATCTATCAACCAGTATGTGTAGGAACACTTCTCTGTGTTAGTGTTTGATAGGCTATCTGATCATATCTCAGATTATATAATGGCGGCGCATTGAACCACATTCCACAGACTACATAGCAGACAAAAAATTGCTTTCAGTTATACGATGGTTGGTCGATGTGTGTAGGACCTCTACCTACTAAATTCATATCAGTATCGGATGTTAACTTTGTCCACAAACAACCGAATAAAAGATATGCCAGGAGACCATTTGAAGTACTATGCTGAAACGTTTTGTTCATTACGGTTCTGTTGTGTCTGCATGGTTTCCCTCTTCCAGAAAAGTCC
The DNA here is from genome assembly GCA_927399465.1 of Sarcophaga caerulescens. Classification (NCBI taxonomy): domain Eukaryota; kingdom Metazoa; phylum Arthropoda; class Insecta; order Diptera; family Sarcophagidae; genus Sarcophaga; species Sarcophaga caerulescens. Next base: position 107,052,473 of record OV656866.1, read on the forward strand.
GCCTGCTGCAGCACTTTATAATCTTTGTAATGTTAAGCTGAGATTTCGCAAACCTTGTCATAAGTCGTGTCGAGTTTTATTGCCGTTTTGTAATTTGCAATACAATTTGATACTCAAACTTGCAAGATCTTTTATTACAGAGTATCATATGCACCAAACTATTTGTATTAAAAAGTATTGAAAAGATTTAAAAAACAATTATTGTTTATATTTTAATAAAATATATAGTTTTCTTAACTAGAGGCCTATTGAAAGCAATAAAATGGAGAATATTGCCAAAATCAAAAAATAATTTAAAAGCTATTTTGTTTCTCCTAACGTAGGCCTACTGACAAAGTATTCTTTCAATTTGTAATAAATTTACAATGACTCTCTAAGCAAATATTTAATAGCCATTATAACCCTGATATCTAAAGCCTTCGGTAGGGTATATAAATTCACTAATATATCCTCTCTATGGAGTTATAGTTTAGTGACCTTGAACACTGTTTTGGTTTTGCTTTTTCTCTGTGTTCATAAAAAAATTATTTTTAAATCAGTTTACAAAAAAAGAGAATCTCTGCAACCAAGATTTTTGTAACGTATTTCGCAACCCTTTTTTTTTTGTTTTATTACAAACGGAAGCAACCTTTACATAAGCCGCTAAGAATTTATTATGATTATGGGCATAAATCAATGCATTTTTCGACAAAGAAATCCTTATATTTTATAACCAGTTCATGGCATACATTATCTAAACAGAATAGAAGAAAAAAAAATGCAAGAAAATTAAATGCAAATTTAGTTAAAGCCTTAATATATGCAACGTTTATGAAGACAAATAGGCCTTAAAGTATGCAAGAATCAAAGTGCATATTATGCATAAAATTAGGCAATAAAAATGGAGAAACCCGCAAATTTCTTAAAACAAATGTTTAATAAAGTGGCTGTAATCGAGTAGATAGTGTGTTGGCTTGTTAGACGAGAGCCTACGGTTCAAACATCAGCTTAGATATCTCAAGCAAAGCGAAATATGAAAAAAATATTTCTCGCGGTGACTTCCTCTGTCCAGTCTTCTGGCAAAAACTCTGAGAGTAAAATTAATTAAAATTGCCATGAAATGTTGATCAAAAAATCTGCCTTTCGGAGTCAACTTTCAGCTGCAGGTCCCTCCCTCTCTCAGCACTCGTCTGACAAAAACTGTGAGAGTAAAATAATTGCCATTAAAAGTTTTTCAAATTTGTCGTTCAGAGTCCACATTAAACTGTAGGTCCCGAGACTCTTTGATAAAATTAACATACACATCGTGGGTGTTGGTAGGTTGCAATCCAGGCCAAGGGCTTGTAATGACCATTGAAGTAAACAAGTAATGGAAAACTTAAAATCTGTGCGATGTTTAGTGCATATGAAGTGCTAGCCGGCGAGTAATACTGATTGATTACTGCATAGAATCCTGACAACAGGATTAAAGGAGACTTTATAGAGATATGCCCCGTAGATTTAGAATGGCGCAGTAGATCAGTTCTACATAATAAAAATAGTAAAATACAGGCAATCTCTCCGATCGTAATTTGCTTTACAATTGTTTAAATTTGCCAAAAAGTATGCTACAATATTTTAGAATAGTCTTTTAAGCCTTAAAGATATATGTACTTTAAAAATTAAGAAAAAAAAACAATTTTAAATGAATTTCTTAAGTTAATATCCATGCTTAAATTATAATACTTAAATTGTTTTATTTATTTTTTTCTTGTGTTGATTTTAATTTAAATCTTTTCAAATTATCACTTCCCTTTCGTTCTCACTTAATAAAATATAGCTGAGCTTATAGGTTTTTCCACAATCTATTTTCAAGAGAAAGATTAATTTTATTTTATTTTCTCTTTCTTTCTTTCTTTCGCTCTTTCTATTTTGGAGTAAATTTTTCACCGTCAACATATATTTCATGTTTTTGAATTTAATGTTTAGAATTCTATCGTACGGCATAAACTAGTTGCTGTTTTTTGTATATGTGAAGCTATACTCTGTGGTCTATTAGGGGTACTCTCGGTATGGGTCTGAGATTATAATTACAAAATGCCTTTGCAGAACTAGATTTGGAGCAATGGTGATATGCCCTAATGTTGGATATACTGTGTGTATATTTTTAGCTTCAAGTCGTATTTCACTGAAAAGGTACTTTGTCAAGAACTGCTACTAACAAGCTTAGGCTTTACGTTAAAACAATAAGCAGCAGCAGCAGCCAAACCAAAAACGAAATAGAGTCTGAAATTGAAATGATGCTGGTTATGATACCCAGTGAGTTCGTATTCGATCCCTCTTATATTTTTGCTTTGGCTTCTACTATTTGTAACCGTTTTCTAGCAGAGATTTATGAATATTTAAGCCAGAAATATACCAAATAAAGGAATGGTCGGTCGCTCTTTATGTTTTAAGAAATGTTTGGAGATAAATGCCTGATAAATAAATCATTGAAAATATTTCAAGTAAAATGCTCGCAAAGCAACGTTAAATAATATGATAAGCGCATAAGGCTGTTCATTTGCTATTTGCTTAATGTTTAGCATACTTTAAGGAATTGTTTATTTTTTGTTTCGTTTATTAATAACACAACTGTTATGTATGTATGTATGTGTTATATCTTGCTTTAATGAAATTAAACAAAGCATACTTAACAGTCACTATGGAACTCAACAAAAGTTGTAGCATACTTTTTTGGTTTGTGCTTAATCTTGAAAAAATGAAAGCATACTTTTTAGGGTTCGTATTTGTATACAATTTATTAAGAAAATGAAATTTAAGAGAAATAATAAATATTTTAAAGATTTTTGAGAGATTATTCTAACCACACTCTGTTCTATTTTACAATTATTAGATGAAATAGAAGATGTTCAACTAAAAGTACAATCAACTAGATATATTATGCTATATATTCACCTACATTAGCTTTCAGTGGCAACAAATGGAATTGCCTTTTCTTAAGCCTAAGTGATGTGACTCTTGGCGTTAATACAATGGCTATTAATTACATCCAGTTGAACTATGTGGAGTCTACATGGCTATCACTAGCTTGAATTTTCAGCATTTCTCTCTTTTATGAATCTACTGTTTAATAAGATTTCTGAAATATGTTGCCTACTTTTAGGCATCCAAACCTATGATATGTTAATTTCGAAAGAAATGAAAACAGGAAATTAATATTTAAATTTGAACAGGCAATTACAAACAATTTTTACTTAGAATTTTGGTCATCCTCTTGGCAAAACCTTCATTACGATAACGTTTTCAAAGTTTTGTTTTTTAACGCCTAAAATTATGCAAAATCTTACAAATTTTTTGGAATAATGAGACAGTATTTTATCGTTAGCTTAAATCGAATTAAGAACTAAAGCAGAATATTTTGAAGCGGCATGTAAATATGTATGCAAGAGTAAAAGCAAAAAAAAAAATCAAAGAAAAGAATAAAAAAATCTCCATTAAAAGCATATTTAATGAAATAGCAATTCATGCCATCATGCTCTCTCAGTAATTCATACACTTTAACCATGTTTTATGTATTTTTGCTCTTTTTGAATGCATAAAAAAAACCAAACCAAATAAAATAAAATGAAATAAAAATCAAAGAATAAAAGGGGGAAATAAAAAAAGAAAAAAACAACAACAGAAAAAAGGAACAAAGTACCAACAAAAATAGTAAAAGAATATTAAAAATAAAGTTGCTCTCTTACATTTTTAATGTTAAAACAAGATTTTTTTTTGTTGCTTTTTTACTTTCAGTTGTAAAGCCTTCATCACGATTTACTTACAAGACTTAAGCTTTTTGCCTTCTCTGGGTGTGTGTGAATGTGTGGATGTGTGTTTGATGATGAAACTGAATGTAAATGTATTTCCAATAATAATAATAACAATGTTTCTAACATATTAAACACCCACACAGGCACACAATGTACATACTTACATGGTTACATGTGTACGATACACTTCCACTCTCTCTTTCTCTCTCTTTGTTTTATGCTCTTAGCATACTTTAACTTAACCTAACATTGATGCCGCCGCTGTTGTGTTGCGTTTGTGTGTAATAATGATGTTGTTTCCAGCGGTGTTGTTGTAGCCAACATATGTTTAAAAGTTCATCATTGAACATATTTTTATGGTTGTATTTGTTGTTGTTGTCGTAGCTATAGCTGTTGCTATTGTTTTAGTTATTTTTCCTCTCGTTTTGTTGTTACTTTTTTTGTTGCCACCACTTAACATCACACAATCAGGCACCCAACCAAACAATCAGTCAACCAAGCGAAGCCATTATTTTACTCTATGTTTTGTTGTATGCATACTCTTATAAGCACATACCGTTACTCATGTATGTACATAATGTTTGAAGCAAAAGGAGTGAGAGAGAGAGAGAGCGAAAGCTTACACATACATTTGCATGTATATTGTCAGTCATTTATAAATAATTTATAAAAAAACACAACACACACTTTTTATAAATGTAAAGTTTTTTCTTTCTTTCTGTGTATTCATGTTCATATGCATACATATATGAAGCATACCTTTAGGCTGTTAAAGTACTTACAGTTTAAAGCATAAAAGAAAATGTGAAAGAAAAAGAAAAACAAAAAATATTTCAACTCAATACAACTCTATTCCTTATACGGTGATATTGTCATTGTTGTTTGTCGTCTTTAATATTTTTTTCTTTTTTTGTCTGCTTTATTACAATTCGCAATTGTTGTTGTTGTTGGTATTTATAGTTTTTTTTATGGTAAAAAGGATTTAAAAATTGAAACGAATCTACAATTTTTATTAAAAAATAAAATATTATACAGGGTGGGGCAAAAGTCACGAAGGGATTTGAAAAATTAATAACTTTTCTAATTTAATTTTTTTTTTTATTTTTCTTTTTAGGACTTGTAAAATAAATCTGGGAGATTAATTATGGAAGGTTACAACGTTATCCAGCGAACCAAAATCATAGAACTTTATCTTGAACATCATCGATCAATAATTCAAACTAAACGAGCCTATCGTCCATCATCGTATCACCATCCGAATCAATGATTCGACACTTAGTGACACGTTTTCAGGAACAAGGCTCAGTAAGGGATCTTCCACGAAGCGGAAGACCACATTCTGTAATTAATGAAGCAAATATTCAACGCGTTCTGGAGAGTGTTGAGGAGAATCCTGAAACATCAACTCGAAAGCGCTCTGCTGAGCTGCAAATGTCTCGGCGGTCTTTACGCAGAATATTAAAGGGAAATTTACATCTTTTCCCATACAAGCTGCAGTTAGTGCAAGAACTAAAGCCACGAGATTCCCAAGAACGATTAAACGATTAAACCCCTTCGTGACTTTTGGCCCACCCTGTACATTTCTGGTATTTTTTGTTGTTATCTTTCCTTTCTTTGCAGGTGATAGTGAAGTGATCTGCTATTATTTGTGGCTGACAATGTATATATTGATACAAATCTATTACAACAACGTTAAGAAAATTTGTTTAATTCCCATTTGAAAGCTCTCTTTTGGAGTTTTATAGAGGTTCTTGCTTTATATATTCCTTTAAAAACAGGAAAATCTGTTTATTTTCTGTATGTGTGAGTTACTTGAGATCAACTCCTAATGGTCAACGTATTTGGGATTAAAAAATGCTAAGCATAGAGCTAGGAATTTAAAAGAACTCTTATTACCTTACATTGTTTGGGAATTATGGGTGCATGCGGGTCAAAATTCAAAAGTTCTGCTTAAATTGCTCTCAAGGCTGACGACATTATTCACAATCACTGTCTCTAAGGTCTATACAGAATCAATAAAAGGGTGAATCTTCTGGTTGTATCAAAATCGCCTTTCTGTAAGAATTATCAGCTGCTAAATACTGTTACGAGCTCGTAGATTGCAAATAAAATAAAAATAAATTTGTGTTTAGTTTTAATTAAAAATTCTTTATTATTCGCACAATTCTGTGTGCCACTGTTCACAACTTTATGTAAACAACAACAATTGATTTTCTTTGTTATTCCTCTGTTTATATCCTTTACATAATATATGCGACAGTTCTTTGTAACGGAGATCTTCAAACCACGATTACTCTCTTCAAAAGCACCGCGTCTTCACACAAGACTGACTGAACTTCACTAACTCAGTCGCCTGCTTTGCCTTTTATATGGCAGTGTAAACAGTCTGATGAATGTTCTGGAAGGCGAATGTTAGTGGCATCGCTTTCTCGAAATCTCTATAAATGTAAACATCGTTTCTTACGTTTATTATTGTAGTGTTGTATTTTTGTTTACTTGTTTACCATTTTTCTATGCTGTGTTTGTTGTTATATTACGCAATACGATAATTGGTAAACAGGTTTGTTTACTGCATTGTTTTGTTTTTGTAGCTTTTGTTTTAATGTTAAGCGATGTAAAAGCAAAACACCAGTTTATAGATTTTTTCATTTTCGTGACAATATTTTATAAGAAAAGCCACTTTTCAAAAAATTCCAGAAGTTCTCTCTATCATTTTATTCATGCCTTAAGAATGAATTTATTTTAAGGAGTTCTCCTGACGAATCAATGAAATGGTATTTCGTATGCAATGGCAAGAAACAAAAATTAAATTGCAATGTAAGTTTCATTTTAAAAAAGTCTTCATCTTCTGTGTTCACTTCAAAATTATTCTTTATACTATCATCTATAGAGTAGTGCCTACAAAATTCGCCTTTGCTTTGCAGCAATTGCATTTTCTTTGTTTAATTCTGCACTTCATAAAGAAAGCAACACAATAAAACAGAATCATACAGTGTATGAATGAATATGTCTTGTGAACATAGACAAACAATTGATTTTTACAATGAAATGTTAAAATTTAAAAGAGAACACCGAATGAGAGAGAGAGAGAGAGAGGAAGTGTGAAAGTAAAAGAAGTTAAGCACTTACTTACACACACAGACAATCATTGCATGATGGTAGGCTCTTCGATGAAGAACAAAACAAGATGAAGAAGTATTTGCTCCTCCATTTGTAATAACATGCATAAGTGTTCTTGTGCTTGGGCGTGAGTGCGTGTGTGTGTATGTGTTGTTTTGTTAAAGGTGTTTTACATATTGTTCTCCGTAAATATACATATGTATGCAGGAGATTATATTGTTTTTGTTTTTTATTTCACCACTTTAACTTCTGCTCCCCCTTTCTCTCTTTCTCTTTCTTTTGTATTAAAAGTGCGGTGTATTCTATACTTCCTTTGAAAAAAAAAAAAAAAATAAACTGTCTTGATTTGTTTACTCCTTTTGCTTGTGTGTGTTAGTTTGTAGCACAGTATTAAAAACTTAATGTTGTTGTTATTGTTTTCATTGCTAATAGAGTGTCAAACATATTTATTGTACTTCAGGGTAAAGCCCATCAGGCTGTAGTGTGTTTGTTTATGATAAACCAAAACCATTCTTAACAGATTTTCAAGAATAAAAAGAAAATCTAGAAAGTGGTGATCAGTGAAAGAAGAAAATGCAGTTTGGCATTGCGAAATGTCTTGAAGGCACCAGTGACAGTGGAAAAGGCAATCATCTCCACTTTATCCAGCTTCGTAGTGATTAGGCTTTAATGCTCAAGGCTCCAAACCACCGGGTTGTACATCCAGATTCAGCATTTTAAACAGAACTTAGATTTGCTAGAATAAAAGCGAATACAAGTGTTTTTTTTCACGAACCCAGATATATAATTTCTAATGTTGTGTTGGAATCAAAGTCGCACCGATCAACCGATCTACAACCTCTGCAGAAGTCATTTACAATCCCAGTCGTTCCGCATACCTATTCATGATCTAGTGACACAAAAGAATAGATCCGAGACCGCGTGTGAGTCTGACAGTGAAGAAAGATCCTTAGATTTAGGTTTAGGTTAGAGGACGCGTACTTGCCAATTGAGACAAGTACAGTACCCGGAGGTTTAGTTGACACATTGTACAACGTCCTGAAGGGGAGAAGATAATAGGGGGAGATAGGGAAAAAGGACAGGAAGTAGGAAAGGGAGAATAAGTAAGCAGAGGAATTACACAGACTAACAAAGCACACAAAAGAGCGCGACTACACTATAGAAGCCCTAGGAGGGTCTTTATGTCGGCTCTCGACACAGAATTCAAACCCTCAAAGAAGTCCCTGCCAAGGGCCTTGAACTTCAACCCACTAAAGGCTGGAAAGTTACAGAGAAGGTTTTCGGTGGTCTCCAACTCCTAATCATCGCAACATACCCTGCAATAGTCCGGCTGAGATCTGTTCCAGATTCTTGTCAGCAGTGTCCCGTAATAAACCTAATAACTTAACCTTAAGCTGGCGTTACACAAGCTCAGCAGCCAATCTGTTCTCACACTCTCTATAGCAAGCCACAGGCACCTAGAATGATACTTCCATGACCCAGGATTTGTGAGCAGCCTAATAGGCACGATTGCCTAATAGGCAATCTAGGGAAGGTAGAAACTATACTTCTTTCCATGTGTGGAGTGGTATTCGGTCGGTGTGTGTATGCTCTAGCAAGTTCATCAGCTATGCAATTACCCAAGATCTCCCGTTAGTTAGGAATCCATGTTAGATAAGCACAAGATTGCAGCGAGTGTCGCTTGGCATGCAACGTAATGGAAAACTATTTCAGATAGAAGCGACTAAGCACATCTGCATTTGAGTAGCAAGCAGCTACCACCTTCCGCTTGATAAGAGAGTGCTGAAATGAATTAATAGTCCTCTTTCTCTTCTCAAGCATGATCTCTAAGGGGGTCTTATGACATTGGGGTTTCAGCGCTAGTATCGTTTATAAGAGGTATTCTTGCAATTTATTGAAGGCTCTTGATCTGTGTGTGATTCGAAAATTTCTCCAACTCCGGATATAGTTAAAACTGCTCTGGCAAACGATCAATAGAGTAGAGTTCAGGTGAAGGTTGCAACCGAATGAGTTGTGATTGGCGCCTGACTGTCAGAGAGGATAGAAATGCTAGCAGCAAGAGATTCCATTTTTAAAATGGTTTCCGCATTGACCATGACCATAATCTTAAACGTGCTATAATAGTAAAGAAGGTTAAGAGACAACGAGGAGTCCTGCTCCACCGCTAGGCTCACCTGGCCCTTGATGGATAAAAGGTGTACCAACCAATTACTTGGTCTTGGTCGTGACGTCATCTCGACTACGGTGGCCGTGCTTACAGGTCATTGTGCCATGGGCAGAAACGCGGAAAGAATGAGGCTTCCTTTTAACGATTTCTGTCGTGGATGCAGGTCCTCTGAGGAGGAGGAGACTGTTATTCACTTTCTTTGTCAGTGCCCGTCTCTTGCTAGGTGTAGATATAGGTTATTTGGCTCCCCATTCCTTGTTAGCTTAACGGAGCTATCATCCATTGATATCAAGGATATAGCTTCGTTCATCAAACTTTCTGGCTGGTTTTCCAGTGCGGGGTAGTCGTGCTTCCGTTGTGCAGCCCTTGCGCTGACCAACTTCTTCCTTTTCCCTGATTGTGGTGGAACTTGGTCAGTATAGGGACTGCGTTCACCCGTGGCATCACAACGGGCCGCTATGCGTGCTCAAGTGAGCTTTGTGACATCAGAGCTACCACTCCGACCTAACCTAACCTAAGAGACAATCTTAGTTTAAGCTTATGGTAGAAAAAGAAACCAAGTTTAGGAATTTAAAAAATTTTTGTTTTTGTTGTTGCAATTTCTTTTTATGAAATTAAACTTCTGTGGCAACTTTGAATTCATTTTTTCCACTCCAACTAGACAACAACTGTCAGATAAATGTCAATTTCAATTTTTTGGTTTTGATTGCTCTGTTAATATAGTATGACTTTGTTCGATTGGTTACTTCTTTTTCCTTCTTACGTGGACGATATAGAATTTGTTTTTAAAGTTTTCCAAATTATTTTCACTTTAAATCTTCTTCTTTCACTTGTTCACATTTTATTTTCTCTTTTAACTAACCCAATGCGTTTTAGCAGTAATTCCCAATACTGTTTGGAAGGGGGAAACGAAAACCTCTTCTGTTAGTACCAATCAAACAGGCAGCCAGCCAACCAGCCAGCAAGCCAGTTAGCTATTCAGCCAAGCGGCTAACAAACATCGAATATGCTGAGCTGAGTCTCGTGCCTCGTACTCGTTGTTGTTGTATTTGGAAAGAGAGAGAGAGAGAGAGAGTGTATGTGTGTGTTTGTGTTTGTGTGTAAAAAAATTCGCAATTCTGCTGTATGTCAACTATGCTCCTTTGGGACATTTATGCCGTTTGCAATGCATTTGACAACTTTTTAATTTGGTTTAGTCTCAAGTACTTAAAACATTTGGCGTGAATAAGTTTGTTTTCTCTTGCCATTACCGCCACACCACCGCCTCTACCCCTACCCTTACTACCACCACCACCACTTTTCTTTATTTACGTTGTAATATTTTTTTTTTTTAAAAAATTTTTTTTTTAATTTTTTTTCGTTTACAATTTCAGTTCTTCGCTAGATTTTCTGCATCGAAAACTTTGTTTGCTTTATGGCTGTGTGTGTTTGTGTCCGTGTAGTATGTGTGTAACCCAGCGTATAATTTAAGGGGACTATTTTTTTCCTTCCATCTAACTAAAACCACTTGAAAAGGTACTTTCGCTTGTATTATTAATATAACATAAATATGGAAAGTCTTTGCATTTTTTTTCGTCTGTTTATTTGTTTTTAAGTTGAATTAAAGTAGACTCAAGAACTAAATAAAACCCAAAAAAAAACATAACCCCATTTTCAATTCAGTAAGTACCCTTCACTTTATACGCCTGACGCCAATGATATATAACCTAAAAACTAATATTTCTCATCACTTTAAAGGGCAATTCATGGCACAGAAAGGGTTTTATTTCCTTTTTCTTTAATATTTTTAATGAAAGCAAATTTTTCTTTCACTCTCAAAAGGGTATTGAAAAAGTACTTTTTTTGTGTGTTTATATTTGAAGTACCTTAAAAATAGTACTTATATTTCCTCAGTTTGCTTTAATTTAAATACAATTAATATAATAAAAAAATCAATTTCAAAAAAGTACTTTCCAAAGATACATACAATGTATTTTAGTACCTTTTTTTCTTTTATCATATTAAAACAGTACTATTTATCACTACTGTGTTTTAAACAGCAAATATGTATATTAAATGTTGCTTCAATATTTTTACATTTTCTACTGTAAATTGGTATTTCAAATACAAAATATACTTTTTAAGCACTGTGTTTGTATCAGTTTTACTACCTTTTTCTTTTTATCATATTAAAACAGTACTATTTTTCACCACTGTGTTTTAAACAGCAAATATATTAAATATTGCTTCAATATTTTTATATTTTCTTCTGAAAATTTGTATTTCAAATACAAAAATTACCTTTCAAGTACTTTTTTGTTTTATTTTGCAGGCACAAAAACTTAGGTAGGTAGGTAGGTAGAAGTGGCTGTCCACCCGATGAGCGGACAAACTTAGGCCTCATACAGGGCCCATTGTGATACCACAGTTATCTCTTTCCCCTATTCTAGGAACCACTCGGAGCTTCCGATGAAGCGACTTAGACTGCCAATATCCATGCATGACAGTTCATCTACGTCTTCCATGTAGTAGGCACCCAGGTGTTTCTTTCTCCTCCGACCAAGTGCCGGACATGTGCAAAGTAGGTGAAGAATAGTTTCATCCTCCTCTTCATCTCCACAGCTTCTGCAGAAATCATTCGCAAGGTGTCCAAGACCAATACGCCTCGCATGTGTTCCTATAATACAATGCCCCGTAATAACCCCGATAACAGCTTTGAGCCTGCTTCTTTGGAGCTTAAGCAGAGTCGTCGTGCGCCTTCTATCCAGCTTTGGCCAGATCTTTTGCGCCGCTCTGCCTTTATCCGAAGCTGCCTATCTACTGTTGGCAAGGTCCACGATTGCATTGCACGATAATCATAAGCCCACTGGTACTTAAAGGGATCCCCAATGTAGAGAATTCATCAGAGAGCTCGACGGTCGTGCCCCTTCATCCGCCAATTCATCCGCTCTACAGTTGCCGGGGATGTCCTTATGTCCCGGTACCCATGTGATACAAACATCACATCGGTTCGCCATCTCATTGAGACATCTGCGACAGTCGTACACTGTCTTGGAGTTTATCACATTAGAATCCAGCGCCTTGATGGCCGCTTGGCTATCGGAAAGTATAATGATCCTTCGCTTGCGAACATTTCAACTGCAGCTTGAATAGCCGACACTTCCGCCTGAAAGACACTGCAGTGATCTGGTAGTCTCATAGACTTGGATATTCCGATTGATCTCGAATAGATGCCAATACCAACAGCTCCTTCTAATTTGGAGCCATCGGTGTAGATTTGTGCGGCATTTCTCGTTAGGTGCGCCACACTCTTTCCCCAGTCCTCCCTTTTCGGGTTGGATGTCCTAAAATTCATTGAGAAGTCATATCGCGGTGTCATATAGTCTATGCTTCCGACAATATCAGCTCCCTCAAGTATCCTTGTATGACCAATGCTCGATGCATGCCATTGTCCAGTCGCCCAGAGACGCCTACTGATCCTAGCCGCCACACCCCTGCAGTATAGGTCAAGCGGTAGAAGGTATAAGATCATCTCCAGAACGATCGTAGGAGTAGTGCGCAGGGCACCGCTAATAATTATGCAAGCAGATCGTTGTAGCTTGCGTATCAGGTTCAAGTTCGTTGCACAAAAACTTAATTTAAAAAAAAAAAGTTTATAACAATAAAATTAAAAAAAAAGTACCAAAGGAAGTAAATACTCGGTTTTAGTACTTTCTTTTTTATAACAAGCAGCATATTTTATGGCAGCAGCCTTAGAAGCATAGCTTACTTGGGTTCTATAAGGTCTCGGCTGGCAGTTATTTACTATTCAGACAGTCTTAGAAAGATATGGATTTCATTTGCAGTACCTTTGGCTTGACACGTTCTGTCCTTATCTGAACATCTTTACCATTTTTTTTATGCTGCTGTTTGTTGTTACATTAAACAGTACCATAATTTGTAAACAGATTTCTTTACTTGCATTGTTTTACTTTTGTAGCTTTTGTTTATAGTTTTAATGTTAAGCGATGTAATAGCAAAACACCAGTATCTAGATTTTTTTCATTTTCGTAACAATATTATCCCATCTTTTCCAACCAAATGTGTAAAGTTTGTTTTGCCACAAGTATCGTTCGTTGGGTTATTTTTCAACAAACTATTGATGCAGCAGCCGCTTGCAAATAAAACTGCAAAATACTTATTTTCAAATTAAATTCAAATTATTTAAAAGAAATCGAGAAAAAACCAATGAATTTGAAGGAAAAAAAAAGAAAAGAAAAGCAAATTAAACAGAATAGAATAAGAGACTGAAAAGGAATGGAATGGAATGAAAGAGAACTGAATGGTAAATACTTGAGAAAATGTTGCAACAATTAATTGAAATTTATGTTGAGAATTTTAAATAGCCAAGTCATAGAAATGTTTCACTCTCATTCGCATTCGCTAGACTCTTTTGCCATTAAAACAACAGCAGAAATTATTTTAATATATTGCTACAATAACAACAATTTAAAAGAGAGAGATAGAAAGAGAGAGAGAGAGAAATTAAAACAATAAATTAATAAACTTTAACATTTTCAAGCATTTTAATGTTTTTAACACAATTAATTAATTTGATTGTGTATCTTAAATAATAGATGTACTGACTGATTATAGAATACTTTAAAAGAGCACTTTAAAAGAGCACTTTAAAAGAGTTTAATAAACATAGACAATGAAGGAAATAGAGAAAGACAGAGGGATATAGGAAGAGAAAGAGGCAGAAATATGCATTTAAGTTTATATTTTTAAATGAAAACAGTATTGCTACGATTTTAACGAATTTACGTTTTAAATAACGGCATATGAGCAGCTTTCTGCTGCACAGCAGAAAAACAAAAACAACTTGAGGTTTCAACATCTAAATGTTCGTTATATCACTTCGCCATGATGTGGTTTGAACCACAGGCTCTCGTCTAATAGGCCACCATATTATCTGCTAAGCTTCAGCGACTTCTGCATTGATTACATACATACATAATTGGTCATTACAACCCTTCAGTCACGATTACAACCTAGCTTCCCACATCATTTATGTTGTGTGCGTTAATTTTATACCTGAGTGGCGGGACCTACAGTTTAAAGTCGACTCCGAACGACAGATTTTTGAGACTCAGAGTTTTTGCCAGAAATCTGCTGAGAGGAAGTCGCCGAAGAAATATTTTTTCATGTTTCGCTTTGGTGGAGATGTCTGAGCAGGGGTTTGAACCGTGGCCTTACGTCTAATAAGCCAACACACTACCTAGTAGACGATGGCGACTTCTAATGAGTCTGGCCTGGCTCATGCATTTCCAAGACATTAACTATCATGTATTGTTTAAAGGACAACAGACATTGGCAACACTGTAATTAAATTAAATTTGTTTTTATGCAGAATACATTGTAAAATATTGCATAAATGTTGTAAGTGTAGTAGTGAATAGTAAAGGGTCCGCCAAATAACTTTTTTTTTAAAATGCTTTAAAAAAAAACTACTGAATATTTTCTCAAATTTCTTTTTTTATTTAAAAGTATAATCCTTCCTGTTAATAATGGAAAATAATTTCATTTAAATGGCTGCCTCGGCTGGCCATGCAGTAGCCTACACGATCGGTCCAATTTTTAAGCAAATTATCGATTGTGTGCAGCTGTATTTCACCAATGGCTTCACGAATTTTGTTTTTTAAAGCGTCAATTGTCTCTGGATTGTCGGCGTAACACTTATCTTTGACGGCATCCCACAAATAATAGTCCTACGGTGTCAAATCGCAGCTCCGAGGTGGCCAAACGACATCAGCTCTGCGCCTGATAATGCGATCTTCAAAAACAGGGCACAAAACATCGAGTGTAGCTTCGGCTGTGTGGCACGTAGCGCCGTCCTGTTGAAACCAAATGTTGCCAATATCCTCGTCTTCAATTTTTGTGAACAAAAATTCGTTCAACATGGCCCGATAACGATCGCCATTGACTGTAACGGCCACTCCTTGCTCATTTTCGAAGAAAAATGGCCCAATTATGCCTCTGGACCAAAATCCGCACCAAACAGTGACTCGTTTTGGGTGCGTCGGCTTTTCAATGTATGCGTGCGGGTTTTCTGTGCCCCAAATGCGACAATTTTGCTTGTTTACATACCCGCCAAGATCAAAATGAGCTTCATTTGAAAAGATGATTTTTTTATTACCAAAACCGGCATCTTCTGTAAGTCGATCGCAGGCCCACTTAGCGAAGCGAAAACGCGTATACACAACCATATTCGTTCAGCGGAAGGATAAAACTAATTATCTGTCAAATCAGACATGAGCTAAGTGTTACCATTCACGAAATAAGCACTAGTTGAAAAAAAAACGTTAGATGGCGGACCCGATAGTAGAAGTCGTTTTTGGGTTATTACTCTCAGTATTAATGCATTCGTTTTGCCCTCACCTCTCTACTTAAACTGGGAATATTTAAAATAATCTTCCCTTTTTATCCCGTGTTCACTATGGATAACATTGTCTTCATACACACTCTATTAAATCACACACTCTCAGCAGTGTGTGTGTTTTTGTGTGTGCGTGTGTAATACAATATTTTACAATGCAATCCAATAGTTTATGTATGCATGTGTGTAAGTTCTTGTTTTCTCTTAAAATTCCTTCGAAAACTATATGCGTGTGCAGGTAGGTACTTAATGCACAATCAATCATTGACAACAAATGCTGGTGATTTATGGAAAAAATTTCAAAGATTTACTTGCTTTTCTTTCCTTTCCGTTTTCTTGGTGTATTTTATATTGAAATTTATCTTCCTTCCTTGTCATTGCAACGGCACATTAACATGTTGGCAAGAAATTAAATGTTTTTTTTTTAAATGCAATTTGCCTTTTGGTTTCATTTTCGTTAACACCCGCCCTCGTATCAATTGTTTTAACATTTTATGCTTTACAGGTTGCATTGAAAACAATCAATTTAATTGGACAAAGTAAATAATTTGAAAGTAAATGGAACGTATATTCGTTTGCTACAATGATGGAAAAGGTCATTGAAGATGATTTACTTTTAAACAAGGTTGCTTACAAAATTGAAATGAAACCAAAGAATTGTTTCTCATCTTTTTCGTTACGTTCTGTGACGGAGGAAGGGCACTCATTACCTGGGGATCACTGACGATTGATTTTCTATAGAAAAATGCAAGTAATCGATAAATTTTCTATAGAAAATCCAAGCCATCGACCGATTTTCTATAAACAACGCAAGACATTGATAAATTTTCTATAGAAAAAACAAGTCATCGATAAATTTTTTATAGGAAAGCGAGTTATCGATAAATTATCTATAAAAAATGCAAGTTATCGATAAATTTTCTACAGAAAAATACAAGTCATCGACAAATTTTCTATAGGACAATGCAAACTATAGAAAAATTTGTTTATAGACAAAGCAAGTCATTGATATGCCTTCTGTAGAAAATCGAATTATCGATAAATTTTCCATAAAAAATGCAAGTCTATAAGAAATTTTCAGTAGAAAAGCCACTTATCGATAAATTGTCTATTAAAAATCCATGTCATCGATAAATTTTATATTAAAAATTCTGGTCATCAATAAATTTTCTATAGAAAAAACAAATTATCGATAAATTTTCTAAAAAAAAAAAGCTAATTATCGATAGATTTTCTATAAAAAAAAACAAATTATCGATAAATTTTCTATGGAAAAAGTACATTATAGATACATTTTCTGAAGAAAAAGCAAGTTATCGGTAGATTTTTTATAGAAAAAGCAAATTATCGATAAGTTTTCTAAAGAAATAACAAATTATCGATTAATTTCCTATAGAAAAAGCAAATTATCGATTAATTTTCTATAGAAAAAGCAAATTATCGATTAATTTTCTATAGAAAAAGCAAGTCATCGATAAATTTTCTATAAAAAAAGCAAATTATCGATAAATTTTCTATTGAAAAAGCAAATTATCGGTAAAATTTTCTATAGAAAAAGCACATTATCGATATATTTTCTGAAGAAAAAGCAAATTATCAATAAATTTTCTATAGAAAAAGCAAATTATCAATAAATTTTCTATAGAAAAAGCAAATTATCGATAAATTTTTATAGAAAAATCAAATTATCGATACATTTTCTATAGAAAAAGCAAATTATCGATAAATTTTCTATAGAAAAACCGAATTATCGATAAATTTCCTATAGAAAAACCGAATTATCGACAAATTAGAGGAAGCAAATTATAGACAAATTTTCTATTGAAAAAGAAAATTATTGATTAATTTTCTAAAGAGGAAGGTAATTATCGAAAAAATTTTTATTGACAAAGTAAATTATCAATAAGTTTTCTATAGAAAAACCGAATTATCTATAAATTTTCTATAGAAAAAGCAAATTATCGACAAGTTTTATATAAAAAGCAAATTATCGATAAATTTTCTTTCCAAAAGCAAATAATCAATAAATTGTGTATAGAAAAAAGCAAATTATCGATAAATTTTTATAGAAAAATTGAATTATCGATAAATTTTCTATAGAAAAATTGAATTATCGATAAATTTTCTATAGAAAAAGCAAATTATCGATAAATTTTCTATAGAAAAACCGAATTATCGATAAATTTTCTATAGAAAAACCGAATTATCGACAAATTAGAGGAAGCAAATTATAGACATATTTTCTATTGAAAAAGAAAATTATCGATTAATTTTCTAAAGAGGAAGCTAATTATCGAAAAAATTTTTTATTGACAAAGTAAATTATCGATAAGTTTTCTATAGAAAAACCGAATTATCTATACATTTTCTATAGAAAAAGCAAATTATCGACAAGTTTTATATAAAAAGCAAATTATCGATAAATTTTCTATAGAAAAATCAAATTATCGATAAATTTTCTATAGAAAAAGCAAATTATCGATACATTTTCTATCGGAAAAGCAAATTATCGATAAATTTTCTATAGAGGAAGCAAATTATCGATAAATTTTCTGTTGAAAAAGCAAATAATCGAAAAATTTTTTATTGAAAAATGTAAGTTTTCATTTACTGTTATTAACCAAAACCTGTTTTTTTGGATAATTTAGTTTGGTGACTCATTTTTAAGAGAAATTTCTTTGAATTTAGAAACAAGCAGACTAAGTCGCCTACTGACATAAATATTCTCAGATATATTTATTTATGCCTTGAAATATCTACAGCAAGAGGTATTGGGTATTGAGTAGGCTTTTTAAATAAAACTTGGTTTCTACTTGTGCTACAGACATTTTCTCAGGTACATGTTGTTCATGCCTTTATAGTATTGTATTGAATAGCCCTTAAAAATAAATTTTGGAAGACAGTACACTTGTTTTATACACCAGACTATTTCGTGTGAACTTATAAATAACGGTATTTTAATTAAAAATTCAAAAGAATTCTTTACATAATTTCGTAAACTATTGAATTAATAAAACGACAGCAATCGATAACAATCAATGAAGCATAGAACGTATGACCTTTAATTCAGTTAAAAAATTTTTATGATTTTTTTTTTTATTTTTTGGGTATTTTTTTATGTTTTCGTTGTTAATTGTAACGATTTAAATAACTGTGTTTAACACAAAAAAAAAAATTCAATGCGATATGAGTGAGGCAAACGAGAAAATTTTTTTTAAAATAATACTGCCAGTCTATATACATATTTATGTACATATGCATGGTAGTCGGTCGTCGATACATACAACAATTGACAATTTGATAAATTTGTTCAATTGGTGTAAAATTGACAACAACAACAATACACAGTAGATTAGGGCACAGCAACAATTTGTTAAACGAAAAATCTAAAAAACAAATCAAAAATAATAAAAACACTCATGCCTTGAATTCATAAAAAACTCAAACAGAATAAAAAAAACCATCAGACCTCATGCACGACGACTCACTGACTACAAATGAAATGAAATGCCATCAATGGTTAGGGAATTTTTCGATGTACATGCTGTGGTAATCATATACAATCTAAACATAATCATACAACCAAAAAAAAAAATAAGCCAGAAAAAGAAGAAGAATTAGTGCAGTTTTTAAAGTACTTTCGTAAAACTGATTCACACTGGCATCGAAAAAGTAAAGGGCTTTCCGTGTTTAGGTTTCGAAACTAAAGTTAACAAATAAACATGATTCCGATGAAACTTTTATTTCATTTTAATACTTGAACCTGAGCAATACAATGTACGCAATACAATGTCATTTAAATGACCATCTCTGGATTAGTTAAAGCCATCGCTCCTTTAGCTTTCGACCGATTTTATGGATATTTCTGGTGATATTTTCCAAGATAACTTAACAAATGATGGTTTTCAAATACTCCACCGGTAGGAGATCATCCGTGACGTGAAATCTTTTGATCTTGGTAGCCAATTGACTTCGCCAAAATGTAAAATTTATTTTTACTTCTTATTTAAGCCACACCTTATGATCTTCAGCCCAAAAAAAAATCGGGTACATACACACATACATACGTACATAATTGGTCCTTACAACCGTTCAGTCGGGACTACGACCTAGTTTCTTACACCACCTATGTTGTGTGTGTTAATTTTATATATGAATGGCGTGACCTGCAGTTTAAAGTCTAAACAATTCAAGGATTTTATATACATACATGTTTCAAAAATATAAAAAAAATAATAATTTTGTCAGAAAACAGTGAACAGTAGATAAGGATTTCATGTACTAAAGAGGGAATTCCCCTTTTTCGCTTGTTTGTCCAAAATAATAGAAAAAATTTTTTGCTTATAATCACGGATAATAGAGGTAATCACGTTTAAACGATGCAGAAAAATTTAAGTCGATCCAAAATAAAATTAAGTCGATGCAAAAAATTTTCTTTTTCCATCCCGGATAATTGATGTTGCCGGATAATCGAATCACGGATAATCAAGGTCCTACTGTATATATTTTTAAGAGACTTTTCATGGCAATTTTATATTTACTCTTAGAGTTTTTGCCAGAAATCTTCAGAGAGAAAGTCGCTGAAGAAATATTTTTCATATTTTCGTTTTAATGTCTGACTTGGGGTTTAAACCCCGGCTTTACGTCTAATAAGCCAACACACTATCTACTAAACAACGGCGACTTCAAAAAAAAATCGTTTATCTTCGGCTAAAGCACTCTGAGGCGACAGTAACGTCTTTTCCAAAGCCATTTCTGAAAAAGTACGGTACAATGACAGCTGCATACACGATAATGCACACAACAACAGTCATTTTTATCGCCTTTAATGGCTTTTCCATCATCACTTCCGAGAAGTCGCCGTAGTCTAATAGGTAGTGTGTTGGCTTATTAGACGTAAGGCCACGGTTCAAATCCCAAGTCAGACATCAAAACGGAATAAAAAAAAATATTTCTTCGGCGATTTCTTCTCAGCAGATTTCTGGCAAAAACTCTGAGTGTAAAAATAAAATTGCCATGAAATGTTTCTCAAAAATCTGTCGTTCGAAGACGACTTTAAACTGTAGGTTCCGCTACTCATGTAAATATAAATTAATGAACACAACTCAAGTGGTGTGAGAAACTAGGTCCATAATCCTGACTGAAGGGTTGTAATGACCAATTATGTATGTATTCAATACTTTTGAGATAATTTTCAACCACTTTTTCTTACTTCTTTGGCAGTATTTCGGCAACAACTTCACGAATCTTGCCTGTCATATGCTCAAACGTTAGAGGATTATCCACCAAGACATCAAGTCTTGGTGCTGTAGCACCCAATCCCTTTGCCTAAGGTCTTGTGAATAGTCAGATGTGGTGAATTATTGCATTAGATGGATTTTCTATGAATGAATGTGCAAATCCAAATACAAAATATGCCACAATAAGCCGTAAAATAGGCCCAATTACCGAGTATGCCGAAGAAAGCCACAAATTTCAAATTATTCGCCACACTTTATCGCTAACAGTTGCCATATTTTCGGCAGTCTACACATTATAATGGCACAGAGGATTTGTTGAAGAAAATTTTGTTGGAAAAATCTGATTTGGAAAGTTTGACAATCCTTTGACCTGGACGGTCATCACCTTGAAGTCGGTATAAGATACCTAGGATAAACGTTGATGAGTAATTAATATGCTTCATCTACACTGAAATGCACCGAAGGAAACATGTTCTCTGGTTGACACTATTTCGTTCAGTATGTAAATGAGGATAAATGATCGATGTTTAGCCTTCAGAATTTCGTAAAAGTTATTAAAGAAACAAACCATGTTTATAAGAAATCTGCATTTTTAGGTTATAAAGTTTCAAAGACATGAATTCTTGTTAAAGCATTTCAAAAGGTCAATAATTGTTAAAAAAAAATTAATTTTTTTTGTTTGCAAATCATTCTCAAACATTAATCGCTTTAACAGGATATTTAATTATTTTATTAATTTTTTATTTATTTTTATTTTATTGTAATCGTATTAAATAAAATCTTTCCATGTTTTATGTTTAAATACTCCGCACATTAAGAAAACAGAAAACAGAAAAAAAAAATAAATTATTTTGCAAAAATTAATTGTAAAACAACAATTAAAAGCATAATAATTGGATTTTATTTCAAAAATTATTTGTTTTTTTTTTTTTGTTTTTTTTTTTTGTTTTTTTAATCGACAGATAATAACAACAGCAGCTGTACGTATGTATAGACTGAATCAATCTATTCCTGTTCTTTGTTCTGCTCTTCTTGGTAACACACACCATTAATGCCACCAAATGACAGACGAGGCGTATCGAAATCATTACAACAACTGAAACAACAACAACAAAAAGCAGCAACAAAAATCATTGATCATGATAAAGCATATTAATGTGGTCTTATTGTGTTTTTATTTTAACTTTTTGAATGAAAGTGAAAAAAAAAAAAATAAATTTTTCGTACATATTGGCTAATAATACACCCAAAGAAAAATGTTAGTACTCAGATACGAATCATATGTTCATTTGATATGCGATGAGTTCATTTGATATGAGATGGTTCTATTCTTCTGCTCCTCTATCTGTGGTGGTTTTTCTATAGCGATTCATGAATGGCATATGATATAGAGATTGGCATGACTTGGAATATCCTGGGCAATGAGAACATTTTCTGCAGAAGGTTTGGAGACTCTGCATGACATAAACCCATTAGATATAGTCGTAGGTACAAGAGCTTTAAAAACTATGGTTAGGAGAATGAGAGACAAATTTATCAAGAGACTCATCAAGCGACTTAACATATCGACTGGTTGACAGTTTCCTGTTAAGTGTGCCATGGACCGAACAATATAGTCGACTCCATAATTTAACCAAAAATATTGAGTAGTAAAGAGTAAATGGATCAATTTGAGACTGAATACTCTTTTACCATTCTGTTGTACATGGTCGTCCGGAGATAGAGAGACACGAGCATTGGTTTACGGTTCTAGAAAGAAATATTCCGAATTCACAGGGTAACTTCAAATTTGAAAGCAAGTACAAAGAACGGAAAAGCAACAATGTCTGACAGCCAGCCGCCATCTGTATGGTATTGTCTTGGTAAATTGAAGCTTATTGGGTTTTATTGAAGTCGCCGTGGTCTAGTAGGTAGTGTGTTGGCTTATTAGACTGAAGGCCCGAGTTCGAATCCCAGGTCAGACATCAAAACGGAATTATGAAAATATTTCTTCAGCGACTTCCTCTCAGCAGATTTCTGGCAAAAGCACTGAGAGTAAATAAAATTGCCATGGAAAGCTTCTCAATAAAATTTGTCGTTCGGAGTCGACTTTAAACTGTAGGTCCCGCCACACATGTATAAAATTAACACACACAACATGAGTAGTGTGAGAAGCGAGGACTGAAGGGTGCGGGCTTCTTGGGGACGATTGCTGTAGACTGTCTAATGGTGAAGGTATAGCACTGGCCATTTTATAGTCACCTAGCAGCAACTCGTTTCCTTGCCGTTCGCATCTTGAGATGTCCACAAACACTACTCCCTCTCTTCCACCTTCCTATAACCCATTTTCTTTAAACCTGCACAATGCAATGCATGAGTAGGGGCCATACCCTGAGTGCTGGTTTCACAAAAAAAAAAAAAAAAAAAAAAAATTTGAATAATGAGTGACACTTTCCTGAAGTAATCTAAGGATAGTAACTGAGTTGGAGGACAGTAACCAACCTAGCAGTGGAGACCAAAAAATCAGAATAGGGATCATATCTAACACAATATGTAGATTCTATCAAAACGAAAACATACACGTACTTGGAACCTGGCCTATACAAATTGAGAGCAGTATGGGCTTAGGATTCCAACACTTCTACACGACAATAATAGGCTTACGACTTAAGGCCTGGAAATTATTTTACCAACATTTTATTACGAGTGTATAATCACTTGTTAAATATTTCAGTGTGTAATAATATACAATATATCTTTGAATATGAATTTTACGGATGAATTTCCAATGGCGGTTAAACTTTAACAAAAAAAAAAAAGAAAGAAATTCTAGAATTTTTTTCCTCCGCCGTTATTTTTTTTTTGGGTGAAATTCCCCATATGTTGTTACTGTGTTTGTGGTGTGTGTGTTATTTGCAATTGTGTTAAGTTCTTATTATGATGTCAATAAAATCAAATGAACCAAAAATGAGAGCAAAAAAAAAAATAAAAATAAAACGTCATATCATCTGTCAAAATGGCGCCAGATATTAATCCGTCAAAAGCACACACACATAGTGTATTACCACACATCAGAAATACGGAGTAAAGCAGGATGGTGTTCTAGCGGTATACGATGCGATGCGGTGCGGTATATTAATCAGGGCGTTTGTATTGTTTAATTAATTTATGAATACTTTTCCTATACAGTTATTGTTCTTGATTTCTTTTTGTTTTTTTTTTTTTTGTTGCAGATTTCTGTATTCAATAGAGATTATAGAACTCTTAAGCAGATTTATTTCAATTTTTTTTTAACTTGTGTGGCGAACGATTGGTAGAAAATACAGTGGGGAGCTTAAGTGAGTACATGTTGATATATTTTTTACTTTTATTTGCAGTCAGAAGAGCACTAAACAATGAAATTTAAGGGCATCCACATTCGTCCACGTCCCATTCTAGACAACTGCAAGGATCCCCATGCAGCCGATTGCATGAAAACGGCAATGTCAAAAATTTCTAAGTATAGGGTGTTTTTATAGGGGTATAGAACTTTAAGTTGTAATAAAACAACGATGGATTATTCGATTGACATGAATTTTATTTATCCGAAAGATAATCTTGTGGCATTACATTTTAAATATGATTTCTGGCATATGACCGCCACGGCTGGCGCGGATGTAGTCCAATCTGGACGTCCAATTTTCGATGACTTTTCCCAACATTTGTGGCCGTATATCGGCAATAACACGGCGAATGTTGTCTTCCAAATGGTCAAGCGTTTGTGGCTTTACCGCATAGACCAATGACTTTACATAGCCACACAGAAAGTAGTCTAGCGGCGTTAAATCACAAGATCTTGGAGGCCAATTCACAGGTCCAAAACGTGAAATTAGGCGGTCACCAAACGTGTCTTTCAATAAATCTATTGTGGCACGAGCTGTGTGACATGTTGCACCGTCTTGTTGAAACCACATCTTCTGGACATCATGGGTATTCAATTCAGGAATGAAAAAGTTAGTAATCATGGCTCTATACCGATCACCATTGACTGTAACGTTCTGGCCACCATCGTTTTTGAAAAAGTACGGACCAATGATTCCACCAGCCCATAAAGCGCACCAAACAGTCAGTTTTTCTGGATGTAACGGTGTTTCCACATACACTTGAGGTTTACCTTCACTCCAAATGCGGCAGTTTTGTTTGTTGACGTAGCCATTCAACCAGAAGTGCGCTTCATCGCTAAACAAAATTCGCTTATGAAAATCGGGAACAACGGTAATCTCGTTTTGGGCCCATTCGACGAATCTACGCCTTACTTGATGATCGTTTGGCTTCAATTCTTGCACGAGTTGGATTTTGTAAGCACGCAAACCATCCAGCATCGCCATCCAGGCTTCTAGAGGACTAATACCTCTATTGAACCCAAACAAGAACTCACATCTTTTGGGATTCGGGGTCTACATTGACGATCCTTAAGCATAAGGACGGTTGTGGTATTTGTCCGCCACCCAGACTGCTGTAGTGCGTTTAAGGTCGAAGTTATGATCATTAACCCGGCTGTGGAATTGGAAGAGATTCTAAGCAAGGCGGATTCTAAGCAACTGATTAACTTCTGCCTTGACTACCTTCATCGACTGGGGTTGCTGATTTTGATTCCTTGCCGCAGCGGGAGTTCGAATAATTGTGTTACCGATGGATTTGCTAGAATGGGTGCACACCGATAATAAATCTTAGTACTTCATGAGCTTTATGAGGCTGTCTAGTAGGCAAAGATTTATTATATGTATATGCTGATAAATCATGAGCTGAGTTAGAATTGGTAGTAATTCTCTGCTGGTCTAAATTGAATGGAAAGGTTATCAATCAACTATTTAAACTGGCTTGTAGAGAAATCTGTGTCAGTGTATCTATTCTCACGGGCCGTTGCATAATGAATAGGCATACGGAAGCCCTTGCCTGTCCGCTAAAAACTCCTACAGTTATTGTGGAGCGTTCGATAACGTTAAACAGATTATCTTCTTTGTAATGTTAGTAATAAATTACAGGTAAAACAGAGTACGTGTGAATACGTGAGTATACACTTAGTGCATTTACTTCTGTTGCCCACTGTATGTGATATTAAGCAAAATAATTAAATGTGATAAATTAGCTGTGAATTGGGGAGATTGTTTGCTTAACATTAAAGTGTGTTTTGAAAACCGGAAGTTGCCATTTTGGTTTTGGTTTTGGCTACAGTTTGGAAAGTCATTTAGGCCAACTTAAACAAATTTATGAAGACTCAAGGTTATTATTTTATGCGTAATATTTAATTGAAAACGGAATACAATGGATGGATTGAACAGAGAAAAAAAAATTTTGTCTCATCATTATGGTGACCCCCTGAGACTGACTGATTAACACAAAACCTCACAAAATATGTCACCTTCGAAGAAATCAAATCAAATGAATTGAAATTGAAAAATCATTCTTAGAATAAGAGAATAAGAGCCTTAAATATGCGACAATTGTTTGATATTCAATTCAGCGTCATTAACGCACTTTTAAGTGGCTTTTCGTCAAACCGAAATTGAAAGTGCGTATACAGAGCAAATGTGTTGAATGGCATTTCAAATATAAAAAACGGATTTTTTTTCCATTTTTTTTTTATTTTTTATTCTTTGTTAATACAACTTAAAGTTGAAACCACACGAAATGATACAGACGACACTACCAAAATGTTAAACAAACAGAAAATTAAGCTCGTGGTTAAGTTTTTTCAATTTTTTTAAGCGTTTTTTAAAAATCAAAACACGCCTGGCCTGCCAGCTCTTCAAGTAACAACAACAAAATAAATCAGTTTAAAATATTGTGAATGCAAAATAAATAATGCGTTCACATTTAAATCTTTTTTATGATTTTTTTCCCCAAATGTTTTTGGTTTTTTTTTTTTTCGATTTAAAAAAAATTTTTTTTTTGGTTTTTTTTGCCGATGAGTAGTAGTAGTGACATGTAAATGCATGAACTTGAAATTTATTATTTTAATTTAAAAAAATTTAAATTTTATGCTTAAATTTACAAACTTTTCAATTAAAGTGAATGGACTTGTTAACGGGGTATTCACAAAAAAATAATAAAAAAAAAAAATTGTGAAAAAATTATTTCAAAACCAATAAACCAAATCCAGTCATTTAATTATTTCCTTAAATTCCATTCTATTTTATCTCCATATTTTTTGGTATATTTTATGGCCACCATTGTTTATTGCCTACTAATAGGCGTTCATTTTAAAATTTAGAATTTTTTTATTCAAATCAAAACATTCTTTAAACATTCTTATGTCGTTAGGCAAAATATTTATGGCACAGTGTTTGTTTTTTATTATAATTTAACAACAACACCATTAAATTAGATTATTTTGTTTCAGATAATTTATGTAGCATAGAGTATACCATCTATGTGTGGATTTTTAAAGAAATATTTTTTTATTAACAATTAAAAAATGTTTAGAATTGCACAAAAATCGTTCATTCTTAAATTAATCAATGAAACATACTTTGACCTAAGAAATATTATTTATAACTTGTATAAGGTACCCAATGGGTTAATTTTTTTAATATTTTTTCATTATTTTGTCTTCAACCTAAATATTTATTTATTACGATCATAAGTTTATTTATTTATTTTTTCTTTTCTTTTCTTTTTATTGTATATAATGGTGGTGTTTCTTTTAAAAGTAAAACATTTCCTAATAATTTTCGAAACAAAAGAAAAAATATTTGAGAAGAAAAGAAAAGAAAAAAAATTCATCCTCATTTCTGTTGCTGTTTTTGCCTCATCACTTTTGTTTGCAAAACATTGCACTTGAACTACAATCACTCATTCGATCATTTATTCAATCATTTGTTATTGTCAATAGCAAAAATAGTGACAAAAAAGTTACTATTTGTGCCATTGACAGCTGTCATCACCATTTTAAGCTCCTATATTTTTCATTAATTTAAAAAATAAAAATAAAAAAATAATAAAAATTATTTCTACTCCAAGTTTTTGGTATTTTTTAAAATTATTTTTTAAGGATTTTTATAATTTTTCATAATTATGCTCAACAGATACAAAATATGTTCAACAGACTCCGGCTCACCTCATGTTACTACAAGCCCTACAATAACTATGTGTATGTACTTCTATCCCACAGAACAATTCTTACCCTTATGACGCAATACCCCACAAAAAATCTATCAAGAACATAAGAGGTTCACTCTCCTGGTTTCAAAATCAATCAGCTCTAGAATGGTTGAGCCAGAACCATAATATAATGGAAATTCAGCAATCTCCCCTATACCGCTAAGAAAAACCCGCTCTCTATCTAGTCCTTTAAATGATTCGGCTAGAGCAGTGTTCCAAGAGAGGTATTACTGGTCGCTTTAGCAGATTCGCGAATTTCGCCTCTCCTTTCCTTGCCAGCTGATCTGCACATCGTAATACCCCAACGAGCAACACAGTGCTATCCTGTACATAACCGGGAAACCAGTGAAAACTTTATTGCAGACTGAAACTCATATCGATAACACCCATATAGGGATCACGGTGCGAGAGTGAAGATCGGAAACACCTCAACCTAGAATACTATGCACTCATTAGGGAACATTAGAACAAATTCATGGCATCTCGGTAGTAAACTCCCATACAGGGATCACGGTGCGAGAGTGAAGATCGGAAACACCTCAACCTAGAATACTATCTATGCACTCATTAGGGAAAATTAGAACAAATTCATGGCATCTCGATAGTAAACTCCCATACATGGATTGCGGTGCGAGATTGAAGATCGGAAACACCTCAACCTAGAATAATCTGCGCTCATTAGCGAACATTAGAACAAATTCATGGCATCTCGGTAGTAAACTCCCATACAGGAATCTCGGTGCGAGATTGAAGATCGGAAACACCTCAACCTGGAATAATCTGCACTCATTAGCGAACATTAGAACAAATTCATGGCATCTCGGTAGTAAACTCCCATACAGGGATCACGGTGCGAGAGTGAAGATCGGAAACACCTCAACCTAGAAGAATATGCACTCATTAGGGAACATTAGAACAAATTCATGGCATCTCGGTAGTAAACTCCCATACAGGGATCACGATGCGAGAGTGAAGATCGGAAACACCTCAACCTAGAATACTATGCACTCATTAGGGAACATTAGAACAAATTCATGGCATCTCGGTAGTAAACTCCCATACAGGGATCACGGTGCGAGAGTGAAGATCGGAAACATCTCAACCTAGAATACTATGCACTCATTAGCGAACATTAGAACAAATTCATGGCATCTCGGTAATAAACTCCCATTCCAGTGTCAGTCATCATCTTCGAGAAATTTGTAAAAATCGTAAGAACTCCAAATAGATTACTTAGATGTCACGCCATTGTTCATTGTTTGGAAAAACTACTGAGGTGAGCTTGTCGAAATCAATTATCCTGACCGTATTGTCAGGCTACCCTGACCATATAATTCATCAGAATGTTGGCTTGTACAAAGATCTCTATGGCTATACAGTATTCCCTCGATTTACGTCGTCTCGATTTACGTTGTTCCGATTAACGTCGTCAAAAATTTTATTCCCTTCAACTTCGATTTGCGTTGTCATTCGATTTACGTCGCCTTTTTTTGGAACCAACTGTGACGTAAATCGAGAGATTACTGATCTTTTTTAAGTTCCTTGTTAAAAACATACTACTTTGTAGTATGAGCAATATGAAATTCGATTTACGTCGTTTCGATTTACGTCGCCTTTTTCCGGAACATTCTACGACGTAAATCGAGGGAATACTGTACACTGAAGTGATGAAGAAAATTGCGCACCATATTCGCTTGGTTTAGATTTTTTGTATAATTTTTGAGTTTTAAACTGGAAAACAATATTTAATTGAGTCTGCACAGGCAGTTGTTACTGTAAACAGGCAAATGAATACCAATGGCAAAGGTATATCGAGCAGAAAGGAGGTATTTGTTAAGGTCAATAACAATAATAATAAATGTCAAATTTGTTCTCCCTCTCACTTATATGTTCTACAAAGGCTCAATTTCGCCATTGAATTGGGGAATGGAAATAATTTGGGCAAGTTTTGATGGAAATTCCGTTAAATTTTTTTTTGTTAAATTGGTTAGAAAATTAATTTTAATACATACATATGTACATAACATACATAAATGGCCATTACAACCCTTCAATCAGGATTACAGCCTAGCTTCTCACACCACTCATATTGTGTGTGTTAATTTTATACATGAGTGGAGGAGGGGTCTACTGTTTAAAGTCGACTCCGGACGACATATTTTTTTAGAAACTTTTCATTGCAATTTTATTTGCTCTCAGAGTTTTTGCCAGAAATCTGCTGAGAGGATGTCGCCGAAGAAATATTTTCATTTTGATGTCTGACAAGTGATTGGAACCGTGGCCTTACGTCTAATAAGCCAACACACTACATATGTACTAGACTACTAGACGGCGGCGATAAGTTTTAACAAAGAATATGGATATAAAGAATACGCATTATGTAGAAGTAAAATTTCTTATGGCGGGTTGTAACAATACGACCCGCTCTCACCAAAATCTTTTTAACATTACGACCATTGTCGGACCCGCTCTCAGCATAATATTTTTTAAAAAGCACAATTGTGCAAAGAGAACTCATTCTTGTGTTATTTGATTTAGTTGTCGATCAGACTGCGACAAGAACACATGTGTAGCGGATGCGTTATCATTTTATTTCAGAATAACACTCAAAAAATATTTTATGTTAAAAATGTTCTATGTCATTAGCTGGCCGTATTTAATTTTTTATTTTGTCGCATAGTACAATTTTTTTAAATGATTTGGAATAAATAAAATAATAATAAATAAATAAAAAAAAATAATAAAAATTGGGTTTTTTTATCTTTTTTATTTTTGTTTATCTAAAAAAACTAGGTATAATTTTTAGGCCAAAGATGGATAGCTTTATGTTCTTTTAATAAAAAAATGGATTTTTTATTTTATCTTTATTTATCTAAAATTATTAAGCCAAATATGCTGAAATGAAAATCAAAATATCGTATATTATTGACACTAAATTCTCTCAACTTATTTTTTCTCTCTTACTCACTAATCACAACCAGTGTTGCCGTTTAGCTATTTTTAACCAAAATCTCCGGATTTGGTTATTTATTTTTCTTATAAAAATAGTTTTTGTTTTGTTTGCAGAAATGAATTAATTAGTAAGAATAAAATATAATTTTGTTATTTTTTGTTTCTTTTCTTACTATGTTGTATTAATTATAATTTATATTTAAAAAAAATAAAATATAAAAACTGTGAATTTAATTTTGGTTATATTTTTTTCTTATTTGGTGATTTTTTTCACAAATGTTGGTTACAATATTTTTTTTCGTGGCAACACTGACCAGAATAAGTGATTTCAGAAAAATTAATGAAAAAGTGGTCAAAGAACAAAAATGCACGATGAGAACAACGCATTGTTACGCTCTTGGTTTCTGTTTCCTTCCTTTCTATCTTTCCCCCCGCGTCATGAAATATTTTTGAAAAATATTCCAAAATATGTTAAAATGCACATTCTTTATACTTTATTTTCTTTGGTTTTAATAAGTTTTATTAATTTAATTTCTTTTTTTAATTGTTAATAAAGCAACATTTCTTTTAAAAAAAAAAATAAATTCAATTAAATAAATATGCTTTGGCGGGATATCGTTGCGTTTTGAAATCCATTTTTAAATCACTTAACAAAAGTTTTGACGATTTTAATCATGTTGATCGCACTCCATTAATAATTGTCAACAGGATTATTATTTTCTTTTTTATTTTATTTTTTTTTTTTTGTGTGTTTTGAATAGAGCGTGTAGTATAGGCCTTAAAAAAATAAAAGAATTTTAATTAACAACAATTAAAATAAAAAATAAAAATCACACTTGATTTGTTGTTAAATTAATTCGATTTGTTTTGATAGTTAAAGTGTTCGATTGAAGAGCTTTAATTGTCAAATTTATAATTGAACGAATAAAAGAGTCACGAAGAAAAGACAATGAAAACCAAAAAATAGAAAACTAAACTGGTTTATATGTACATGTAGTTGGTCTGGCCGTAACAAAACAGTTAATAAACGGATTTTATTCAAATTAACTGTCATAAATTACGATTGACAAAAACAAAAAAAAAAACTTAAACAACACCAATGCCCTGAACAATAGTTTTAAAGCCGAGCAAACAATACCACACACGTATACTTACACGTACAATTGAAATGGCAACACCACTTTTATTGTTGTTAGATTGTTAATGGTATTTGAATTGGTGCTGGTGTTGGTGTTGGTGTTGATGTTGGTGTTCGTACTGCTGTTGTTTGGTGTTGTAATTATAACACGAACTTAAAGTGTGGGTGTCGCGCTTTTGGATTTTTTCTTGAACTCCCCTGCCATGTTTTGTTTGTTGTTTTGTTGCTAATTCTTGCAGTTTCTTCTTCTTCTTCTTCTTCATTCTTTTTGCTCTTCCGTTTCTTTACAATTGTTATCAGCCATACAGTCATGGTGTGTGTGTGTGTGTGTTTCGCCTCTCACGTTCTCTGGCCTTTGCTTCTTAAGCTTTTTCGGCCGTTAGTTAGTTTCTGTGTTTTTTTTTTTTTTATTTTTGTTTTCGTTTTTTTTTTTTGCGTTCGCCAAGTATGAACGTGCCCTGTCACAATGGAAAATGTGTATAAAACTGTTGAGCCGTCATGTTGACAGCATCACAACACAATTGTCAGTTGTCATCGTAACAATATCGGATATTAAAACAGCAGCTGGCTGACAGTGTTTCGTTTGTTTTTCCTTTTCGCTTCCTTTCGGTATAAAAAACGAAAAAAAAACTCGTATTCCGCTTAAGACAATTTCGTGGCGCGTATCATTTGGATTTAATTAAAAAGCAATTTTTTAACGCAAAAATATGGCTAGCAAAGTAAGTTGGATTGAAAGCTAAACAGGATCGACAAGGATAATAAAAATATTGCAAAATTCAGCAACGGATTTTACACATTCAGCATGTAGTGACATATAAAAATTATTCGCAATTCAGCTAAGAAATATACAAATTCAGCTGCTCTAAAAATATATTTTTGCAATTCAGCTAAGAAATTCACCAATTCAGCTGATCTAAAATTAATTTATAGTAATTCAGCTAAGAAATATATAAATTCAGCTGCTCTAGAAATATATTTTTTAACAATTCAGCTAAGAAATTCACCAATTCAGCTGATCTAAAGTTAATTTATAGCAATTCAGCTAAGAAATACAGCAATTTGGGCCTTAAAACAGAAATCTATACAAGTTTGCTATTCAGATGATCTTTGTATAACATTTATAATAAAAATTAGCATTCAGCTAAAATTTCTATTAATTCAGCTGCCGTATAAGAACCTATAAAGAAATTTAACTTATTTTTCTCCACTTTCTACAGTGATCGCCTTTACTTTCATCAATTCAGCTATCATTTCTATAAATTCAGCTGATTTATAAAGTTTTTTATAGAAATTGAACATGATTCTGTTGTTATTTATTCTAATGGCTCCAATTTTCTGCAATTCAGCTAGTTTTTCCATTAATTCAGCTATGTTTTAAAGTTTTATTCAGAACTTCAATTTATTTTCTTCGTTTTTTATAATATTGACCTTCATTTTCAACAATTCAGCAAAGATGTCTAATAATTGAGCTGCCTTAAAAGGCTATAAATATAGATTTAGACATTATGACATTCACAACTTTGCTGATTTGTATTCATTTACATTATATTTACCAATTCAGCTAATGAATTCCCTTATTCAGCTACGTTTTAATCAAATTCAGCAAATACAAAATTGTGTTTTGCACAATAATTTATGGTTTCAGACTATGCTTTACACAATTCAGCTAAGAAAATTGTATATTCAGCTGCGATGCATTAGAAATTTATTCAGCCGAATAACACTAAACACTAATTTTTTTTTCCTCTTACAGTTCATTACCTTTGTTGGCTTTTTAGCCTTATCTGGCTCATGCATGGCCGGTGTTACTACCTATGCCTACAATCCCTTTGTAAGAACTTATGCTGCAGCACCTGTTGCTGTCGTGAAATCAGCTCCTTTGGTAGCTGCTGCTGCTCCCGTTGTTAAAGCCGAAGAAATTGATCCTCATCCACAATACGATTTCTCTTATCATGTCCATGATGCCGTAACTGGTGACATTAAGAATCAAGTGGAAACCCGTGATGGTGGCAACGTTGCTGGTTCATACAGTGTTATCGACGCTGATGGCTACAAACGTACTGTTACTTATACAGCCGATGATTTCAATGGTTTCAATGCTGTCGTACAACGTGATCCACTTGTTGCTGCTGCTCCCGTTGTTCATGCCGCTCCCGTTGTTAAGGCTTACTCTGCTGCTCCTGTAGTACATGCTGCTCCCGTTGTAAAGACTTACGCTGCCGCTCCTGTTTTCAAGACTTATGCTGCTGCTCCAGTTGTACAAGCCGCTCCTGTTGTTAAAACTTTTGCTGCTGCTCCCGTCGTACAAGCCACTCCCGTTTTCAAAACTTATGCCGCTGCCCGTGTTGTGCAAGCTGCTCCCGTTTTCAAATCGTATGCCGCCGCCCCCGTTGTACAAGCCGCTCCAGTTGTAAAGACTTATGCTGCTGCTCCTGTTGTTCACTCTGCTCCCGTTTTCAAATCATACGCCGCTGCCCCTATTGTTCACTCTGCCCCCGCTTTCAAATCATACGCCGCTGCCCCTGTTGTTCACTCTGCCCCCGTTTTCAAATCATACGCCGCTGCCCCTGTTGTTCACTCATCTCCATTTTTGCGTTCTTCTGTGTTTGCCTCAACTCCAGTTCAACATTTCACCACCTTCAACACTCCATTTGCTGTGCAACCCGGACAACAACAAAACCCTGAAGAAGTAAAACCACAAGAAGCCGCAACTGAAGTTCAAGCTCAAGAAGAACCCCAACAATTTGCTGCTCCAGCTCAGCCAGAAAACGAACCCACTCCCGTTGAATATCCACAACAACAGGCTGAAGAACAACAGCCTCAGGAACAACAGCCCCAAGAGCCACAGCCACAAGAACAGCAACCACAAGAAGAACAACAGCCACAGGAACAACAACCACAACAAGAAGAACAAGGACAACAACAACAACAAGACCAACAACAACAACAACAAGATGAGCACCAACAACAACAAGATCAACAACAACAACAACAAGATGAGCACCAACAACAACAAGATCGCCAACAGCAATTGGTCGAAGAGCAACAACAGTTTTTGAACCAACAACACCAACAGTTTGCTGAACAGCAACAACGTTTCTTGCAACAGCAACAGCAATTGGTGCAACAACAGCAACAATATTTCTTGCAACAACAACAACAATTCGTCAACAATCAACGTTTCCCTCCCTATCCCCAATACGAAATTCCCCAAAACCAATTGAACCATCCCGAACAGCCTCAAGCCGCTGCCAACAACGACAATGACTCCGAAGTTGTAGAAGCTCGTGCTGCTAATCCCGAACAACCTCAACCCGAAAAACAACAACTCGAACCTGCTGCCGTCCAACAAGCAGAAGAACAAAACAAGTCTGAGGCTTCAGCTACTACTGTAGCTCCCGTTCCTGAATCTGATAACCAAGACTCCAAGAAGTCTGCTTAAGTTCCTAAACTATGCAGCATTACGTCTGCGCAATGTGCCTGAATATGATTGCCTTTCCATTTCCTTTTTTGTTTAGTAATTATCTTTAGGTATTTAAAATTAAAAAAAAATACTCATTTACCTCTCCTTTGCATCGATCACTAGTTGTTATTAAAATGAATAAAATGAAAAAAAATTAAAAAATATTTGCAAAAATCGGGTTTTTCTTCTTAATTAAGCTAATTCAGCTACAAAAATACAAATTCAGCTGGAAATTTTTTTTATTCAGCAGGATTTAAAATATAAAAATAAGTATATATGACTCACAAACAGCTGCTATTTAATTAAAACCATAATTCAGCTGAGAAAAACTAACGTAAAAGAGGTAAAACTAAAAATGTATACTTATTTATTTGAAAAATGTATTGTTTTATGGAATTCAGCTACGAAAAATACAATTCAGCTGGAGTTTTTTTAACTCTAAAGTTTTTTTTTATATGAAAGTGTCCATATTGATAATGTTTTACCTTATTCAGCTAGAAAAAAATAAATTCAGCTAGAGATTTTTTTTAATTCAGCAAGGTTAATTCAATTTAAATAACAAAATATTCCTCTGGATTACTGCTATTAAGTTGAGCAAATGGAAATTAAAAGGCAAAGTATTTAACACAAAGTATAAAACACAATTCAGCAAAGCAAAATACTTATTCAGCGTGCCATATTCAATGAAATGTTACTTTTACAACAAAATATTTAATTTTAAGACAATTCAGCTGAGGAAAATTTAATTTAATTTAAAAAATCTTTAATTTATAGAAATTTAAATAATCACATTCAGCAGCAGACAAATTCTAATTCCGTTAAGCAAGAAAGTTTCTAATTCAGCTGCAGACACATGGGATATTTAATTTTTTTTTTTTAATAAAAGAAATAAGAGAACTTTAAATTTGTTTTCTTTCTTCTTTTAAATTTTTTTTTATAATTTTGAGGCTTTAATTTCAACAGCAACAGATTTTATTACAAAATAAAACAAAAAACAAAAATAGAAGAAGAAAAAACAGACTGAAATGGCATTTAAATTTATTTTAATGTCAACAATTTTTCTTCTTTTTTTTATTTTGTAAATCTTTTTCAAGGTCATTTGTATTATTAATAAATTGCCTAAAACCTTACAAATACACACACACACATACACACTCTCTCTCACTTTCTCTCTTACTCTTTGTTTTACACACACACATACATACACACATGAGGTTATATATTTTTTTTTAATTTTTCTATGGGGATTCATTTAATTTTCCTAACAACCCAGTGCAATTTAAAATCACTCATGCATTATAACTAAACCTACAACATAGGCCCTTGTCACCATACACACACACATAGTCTAAAAATGTTTACTCTTTTAGAGAGGGAGAGAAAAAAATCCTATGACCTTATGAGAAATACCCTTATAATTGTTTTTTCGGTATTTATGCAGGCTCTTCCCTTATGAATGTATGAATAACACCAAAAACAAAAACAAAAACAATGGAAAGGGAAAAAATATTTTTTTCTGCCATTGTAAAACATTAAAGGGAATCGACTACAACTCTCTGTGTTTAATCATTTACTCTCAAATTGATTATTTGTTTTGTTTTTTTTTTTTTTGTGAGAGTGTTTATCTTTTCTCTCTGTTTTCAATTTGAAAACAGATTTTAGTAGGTCCTTCCTTACAAACTTAAAGACATTGGAGAGTATTAAACAAAACAAAAAGAAAACAAGAAACAGAGAAGGCAAGTATCGTTTAAAAAAATAACAAGAAAAATCAAAAGAATTTTTTTCTCACACATACATACATATGTACAGTGAGAGTCAAAATAAAGTGTACAACACCATTTGATGTAATATTGTTGTTATTTCATTTTTTATTCTACGACTAAATTTAAGATTTACTGTTTTTTTAAATCAGTATTTAGTTCTCTACTTAATACCAAAAAAAAAAAACAAAATTTTCGTAACACAGCAAAAGTTGTGGGATAAAAACAAAATCTACTACAAATTTCACGCGCCAAAATAAAGTGTACAACAACTGCAATGACATTTTCATTACAAAAAAAGCTTAAAAAATACCGTCAAAAGTTGTGGGATAAAAACAAAATCTACTACAAATTTCACGCGCCAAAATAAAGTGTACAACAACTGCAATGACATTTTCATTACAAAAAAAGCTTAAAAAATACCGTTATATTTGTTTTTTTTATTTGTTTTTTGCATGCTGCTGAAACATTATTAAAGTTCTATATTACTTAAGTAGTTGTGATCGGCAGATTAAATAACTTTGTGCAAAGTAATAAATTTTTTTTTAAATGGGTAAGCAAACTTCCACTGATGTTAGATAACTTGTGTTAAAACTTCGTAATGAAGGTAAAACGTTCCGCGAAATGGGTCTATTATCAACAGAATTTGGTCAAATAAAAATTTCATCCACATCAGGTACTAGCATAAGTGCCAGCACAATACGCCGAGCATTACATTCAAATGGATTACATGGCCGATTACAACGAAAGAAAAGCTCTCATATCGACAGCTAATCAAAACGACGCCTTGATTATGCGAAAATATGAAAATAAAGATGTTCCTTTCTGGAATAATGTCCTTTTTAGCGACGAAAGCAAGTTTGAGGTATTTGGTCAGAAAAAACCTGTAAAAGTGTGGAGAAAAATAAACAGTGAATATGCCGACCAAAACTTAATAACCACTGTTAAGCACGGTGGCGGTTCGGTGATGGTGTGGGATGTATGGCGGCAGGTGGAGTTGGTAATTTAGTGTTTATTGAAAATACTATGAATAAACTAGACTATTTAAATATTTTAAAAAACAGTTTGCTAACCAGTGTGGAGAAATTTGGTTTACAGGGATCTCGGATTTTTCAACAGGATAGTGATCCCAAACACACAGCACACGTAGTACAAGAATGGCTGCTCTACCACACTCCTAAGATGCTAGATCATCCTCCCCAATCCCAAACCAGACTTGAACCCAATCGAGCATTTGTAGGAACATCTTGGCCACCAAGTTCGAAAGAGAACGATCAGAAATAAGGATATGCTGAAATCTGTTATAATGGAAGAATGGCAGAAAATGTCTCCTGATGTAACCAAAAAGTTGGTAGAATCCATGCCTCGAAGACCATTATTAAAGCAAAAGGAAAATCAACCAATACTAAATAGTTAAAAAGATCACAAAACAAAAATACACATAAAGTGTGTACTCAAATGTACACTTTATTTTGACGCATAAAATATGGAGTATATTCAGTTTTTTGCCTATAACTTTTGTTTATGTCAAAAAGGTTTGTTGTTTTTTATAGACTTAGTAGAGAAGTAAATACTGTTTTGAAAAAACATAAAATGTTAAAGTTAATCTTATAATAAAAGACTGAAATAATAGCAATACTATAATAAATGTTCTTGTACACTTTATTTTGACGCTAACTGTACATACATACATGCATACATAAATAACAACAACATGGAAATAATGATATCGGTTAATAGACATCAGAGTGAAGCAATGAAAGCAAAAAGGGCAGACCAATGGTGTTAGTAAATGTACAAATTAAATAAATAAATCAACAAAATACAAACTAATGGTCACCCCAATGTTTTTATTTACTCGTGAGAGAGTGCTTGTGTATTTATATGGAAGGCAAGAAGTTGAAATGAAATACATACCATCAAAACAACAATAAGGAACAAGAAACAAAAAAAAAGTGAGGATTTCTTTTATTTATTTAACACAGGTTGACAACAACAATAAAAGAATTTTTTATTTTCTTTTGAATTTTATTTTGTTTAACCCTCCGTGACACACACTTTTACTTTTTCACATTAGTACCACACTTTGTCTAAAAAATAACATTATAATTCGGTGCGAATCGTTATAGTTTCATTTCTACAACAATAAAACACATATTCTTACCCTACAATAAAACAAACGGTAATATTTCTTTTCCACAGGCTATTTGCACATACATTTTGTGAAAACAAGACATCTTTCAGTTTGTTTATTATTTTATTTGGCAATGTACAAGCACACACGTATACACGCATATGAGAATAAATTGCTTAGAGAAGAGAACAATACGTTCTCTGAGTATAATAAGTTCTCTGAGTACAATAAGTGGCAGTAGCCGTACTGCCATCGACAAATTTGGCACTGGAAGTACAATGTATGGCAGTGCAACATCTTCATATATTTATAGTCTTTGATCTCATCGCGATGAGAGCAAAGAATGAGAGCAACGCATTGTTACGCTCTTCGTTTCTGTTTCCTTCCCTCCTATCTTTCCTCCCGCGTCATGAAATATTTTTGAAAAATATTCCAAAATATGTTAAAATGCACATTCTTTATACTTTATTTTCTTTGGTTATACTCTCATGCGGACTATAATTCTTCGCAAGATTTTCGTTGAGAAAATTCCATATATCTCGAATAGGTACAGCTTTGTCTTCAAGTAATCGAATTAACCTTGTTCTTCCGTCGTCAAACCAAATGTATCTGGTCAGGGACATAAATCGATGAAGAGACATTGCGGCCCTGAATATAGGTAAATGATCAGTACGCCACAAAACCCGTGAAATTTGCATGAAACTCCCATTGCTAGAAGAATGCCGATGAAAGCGTATAATTCATCTTTTGTTCGATCCTTCAAAACTCTTGGATTTTTATTTACATTTGCAGCATTCCATTTACTGACTGCGTCTCTTCCATACCGATTTGTCTGAAATATAATGATGTCTGTAATATTTGGTGTAAACAATTTTTTGAAAACTTCAAGTGGAGTAGAGATTTGCTCTTTAGGCCCAGCTCGAAAACGCATCACATTATGTTGACGAGTACGTACACCACTGGTCGGCTGGTTTTTATTCCATATGGTACCATCTTTTCCAATGAAACTATTATTATTCTCTTCACCTGTTTCAGAACCACAGTCTTCCTCTTCTTCATCACTGTCGTCTTCTACATTTGGTTCGATTACCAAATCATTTTCAACGTCCGATGCGTCATCTTCGTACGGCAAATAATCTTCATTATTTTCATCCAAAAATGGATCATCTTCTTCATGCTCTCCGGCTTCCTCATTAGCTCTTTCACGCTTCAAGTCATTTGCTAAAGCTTTGGCAATTCTGGTGTAAAAATCCGTATCGAAGTTACCAGAACGTAGCATATTGAAAATAAATTCTAATTCATCATTCATTTTCCCAAAATTTCCAATTTTACCACTTTTTTAGAAAAAATTTCTCATAAACATTTTGAAAGTTCGCGCCAAACTAAAACAAAACATTCAAAGACTGCTTCGGTGAAAAAAGGTAACTGTTAAAAAAAGGGTCTGGCCAAACCCACTGTGGTACTAATATGACATAGGTTTCAAAATGTCCTTCTAACTCCTTTTTTGTTTACTTTGTTCGTCGCGTTTTTTCACCACCATAAAGCCAAGAAAATTTCAGAAGGGTACCTGAAAAATCAAATCTCTAGCCATATTGCAAACACGTCTAAAATGCAAAATAAATTGGAAAAGGTATGGCCAGACCCATGACTGTTACGGAGGGTTAAGGAAATCTTGTATTCAACAAAAAAAAAAAAAAAAAAAAAAAAAAAAAAAACGAAAAAACCTGATTTAAAAGGTTTATTGTTGTTATTGCTGTATTATTTTGTGTATGTATGTATGTGTGCATATGTAGGTGTGCTGTTTCATAGAAAATAAAATAAAAACAGTAGTTGTATTTAGTAGTTTTTACTTACAGGGGGCATAACATGTAAAGGAAAACACATTAAGAAGACATTAAAAATTGTTGCAGATTTAATAGAATTTAAAGTATGCCATAACACCTAAAAGTATGCATTCTTTTTTGCACTTTTGTTAAGCAAACAAGCAAGTTTATGTTAAATCGCATACAATTTGTTTTGGCTTGTGTTAATGTATGTAATAAATACAATTGTTTGCATGTTTGCTTGTTTGTAAACATTGTTAGGCATGTTCTTTAATTCTATTGTGTTGCATACTATGCCTGAAAGTATACATACTTCAAAACTGTAAAATGTTTATAACCAAGCCATGTAAAAATAAAAAAATAAAGAAAAAAAAAAACAAAAGAGAAATAGAAATATAAAGACACAAAGAAAGACAGAGAGATGTTTAAGCCTTAAAGGAATATTAATAAATTTCAATTTAGTCCGTTCGTTCGTTCATTCATTTATTGATCGTTTTTGTTGCTTTTATCGGTTTGTCTCTTCTATCGGTTTATTACAAGCAATATTTCTAACAAAAAAATACGAAAAATTTTTTTTATCGTTTTTGTTTGTTTCTTTCTTCCTTCATTCTTTATTTGTTTGGTACATCAAAGAAGATTTTTAGTGCCATATTAAATTGGTCAATACGTAGTATATTTGGCAACAGTTGTTTATCATCATTAAACCGAAGCGTAATGCAATTGAAAACTTTCTCGAGCTTAAGTGAAATAAAATATTTTTGATAAACAAGATTTATTTGATTCATTTAAGTATTCTTTTGCTATAAAAATTATTAACTAAACACAAATAGAGTTGTTCACATTGTACAACATAAAATCAAAATATTTTTTCTTTATATTTTCTAATAAAATTCAAGTGCTTATCTTAATGGCAGGTATAAAAAACTTTTGGAAAAAAATTTATAAAAATTTTCATTAAAGAATTCTGAAAAAATATGTGTTTTTTTTTTTAAACAATTTACGAATTTTCTTTAGAAAATGTTTTATAAAATTTATCGATAACAAAAATTTCCATTACAAAACAACCAATTAACAGCAAAATTATCGATAAAAAAAAACTTAAAAAAATTAATTACTTGTGCTTAGGCAAAAGCATTTGTGTAGTGTATTATTTTCAAGTTATAGTAGAAGGAAAACGGACAGACATCAAACTGGTTGAAATCAGTATTTAGAATTAATTTTCTTTCTTATTAACCTTCGTCACTCGCACGCACTTAGCACGCTGCCCACTAGTATAACCGGTGCAAGCAAATTAATTTTAAACTCACATTTTTCTTACTTTATCATTATTAAATTTCATACACGAGTCAACTCTTCCACAATTTTTTTTCTTTTTTATTTATTTTTAAAAAATTATTAAGGAGTGTGCACGAAAAAAACTGGACTTACACTTTTCGTTATAGAAATAAAACTAAGTGGCGAATTTTTTTCGTTTTATATTTCAATTAAAGTAAATAATATTTGAATTCTTTTGTGTATAAAATTTTTTTCTGTCAAAGCTCTCAGAGCATTCAACTTTTTGAGCCACTTTTCTTCCAGACATGTTAAGGTGTTTTTTGAAAAATACGTATTATTTTACTTGCTTTGTTTTGGTCGGCAAATCCTTTTTTTCTTCCACTTCCACGCTTTCTCTCAATACTTAAAGACTCCTTATATTGTTTTATTCTTACCTTAGAAACTGTTTTTTGGCTAACACCTGCGAGCCTAGCAATCGTTTTTTGTAAGCGGCGCGGTTTTTCATTGAAAATTTCAATTATTTTTTTACGACATTCTTGTTGGGTGCCCATTTTCAAAAAACTAATTTTGCTATTGCAATGACATTTAGCACGTGAATTTTGAAACAGATGATTGTTAGTCAATGTAACGGTATTCATTTTTTTCAATTATAGTAAAAGTTAGCTTAAAAGTAGGCCCATTTTTTTTTTTGTGCGCACTCCTTAGGTTAGAGGACGTGTACTTATCAATTAAGACAAATACAGTACCCGGAGGTCGAAATTGACCCATTGTACAAAAAAAAAATTATTAAAATTATTAACTTCTGGTTATCTTTTATTAAGAAATTATTCATCTCTCTCTCCCTGTCTTTCTCTCTCTCTCTCTCAAATATTTTAAGCTTCAAAGTTTTAAATTTCTT
Organism: Sarcophaga caerulescens; assembly: GCA_927399465.1. Lineage (NCBI taxonomy): Eukaryota > Metazoa > Arthropoda > Insecta > Diptera > Sarcophagidae > Sarcophaga > Sarcophaga caerulescens. Next base: position 107,095,735 of record OV656866.1, read on the forward strand.
TCAAATATGCATCCATATTTGCCTTGCCATATATAGCCGATTATAAATAATTCGTTTTCATGCTTGAAATTATCTTCCTTTTATTTCATTTCATTTAACAATATATGTATGTATGTATGTACGTATGATTTTGGTCATTTTAATTTAAATTGAAACCCATTTAAATATGTAATATTCAGTGATTTATGTAAATCCCCTTAAGGTATGCTTTTATTTCAAAACGAAATTGTATGGGTGGTGTCAGAGACAGTAATAATTTCAAGAAGGCAATTGACAAACCGGCATTGTATGTCCAAACAAACAAAGTCTTTGTATTTCAAATAAGCACACACATACATACATATGTACATATACACTTACATACCACCCCACACATAATAACGAAGATAATAAATGAATTTCTTGCAGGGATATTATAAATGAAATCATAAATAATTTTGAATTGAATTAGAAAACTTGTAAACCTTATGATTTTATTGACAGAAAGGCCCCTTTAAATATTTGAAATATTTATTTTATTTACTTAAGTAAACATAATAAAACTGTTTTAATACTATTGAGAACATATTCAGCAACATTGCAGTTACAATTTAAAAGACAAATAAACAAAATATAATATTTACACCAGTTGCTCTTTTCTAATAAAAGTCGTAGAAGACTTGGTTTTACATGAAACACCTTGTGATACTATACCTTGACTCTCTTACATGCTCTCTTTGGATTGTTTGTTTATCATCCACAATTCATTGTTGGAGTTTTATAGAAATGTTCCATAATTACTTTCTCTCTCTTTCTCTCTCCTGTTCGTTCGCACGTTATATGACTCTCTTTAGTAGTGTTTGTTGTAGCTGTTGTTTAACTCTTTTGTTTTTATTCTATTTGTTGTTTTTGTTTTTTTTAATTTTCTATTGATAAGACAGAATTGTTGTAGATATTGTTGCTGTTTTTAACTTAATTTTCTGATGATGTGTTTGTTTTTTTCTTTCTCTCTGTTAAACTCGTATTTGCTGTTGTTGTTGTTTTTTTTTTCGACTATTTTTATTGTTGTGTACATTTAATGGGTACTTTCAAGTACATTTAAACGTGGGTGTGAGTTCGTGTGTGTGTGTGTGTGTGTTCGTATTAAGCTGATAACATTTTTATGAAACTGGTACATTTGCTATGATGATGACAAGGTCATTGCAAACGGATGTTCAAGTGTTTGTTTAGTTTTTTTCTTTTTTTTTTGCATTTTTTTTTTCTGTCGTTCTCTCCAGCATGTTCATGTTACACAGCAATGTATTCTATTATTATATTAGAATATATATATAATATATTATTATATTATATTAGTGTCTGTGTGTGTGTGTGTGTGTGTGTGTGAGTAAATGAATGAATGTTTGCGCTAAACATTATTATACTGTTTTAATATAAATGAGCTTGGGGGCTATAAAATGTTAAAATCATTATAAAAGTAGTAAATAAAGAGAAAGGGATAGCAATAGCGTAATAGAGAAACAGATACAGATAGAGATGAAATAATAAAAAATAATAATTATTTTAAAATGCTTTGCAGCTATACAGACATACATACACACACACACTTCAACATTTTTGCTTAGCATACTTTAGGGAGGTTATAAGAAAATTTTATTCAGACATTATATTAAAGCGGCAAAGGCACGCATTCTGTGCGTTTTCTTTTATGATTCAGAAATATTTTTATGATCGCTAGTTGAACGAGGCCAGTGGTGGCAAATTATTCGCAGTTGCATTCTTCAGTAGTAAAACTAAGTAATTTTTAATTAATTTTTTTTTTAATTAAGAAAAATATTTATTTAATTATTGTCTCATTTGATGGCTTGACTTTTAAAGAAATCATGAATTCAACTGTGGAGTTTTTAATGTGGTAAAACTGTCGATAACACAGTTCACTTGGTTTTAAAGCCTAGTATTAATCATTTTTACACAAAGAAATCAAAGCGCTTTTGTCGGACAATCCAAGTTACTATTGATCAAGCAATTTATATCACCTAACCTATTACTCGAGGTAATAATTGAAGATCCATCTTTTCGACACATCAAATATGATATATGATCACATCGTAATAAGATTAGGTCCCTATCGAAAGCTAATAAACGACTACATCAATATATTGTATTTAATGCGATGAAAGAATACGGCTAGAATAGACCCTTAGACCGATATTCAGCTGACATTGCAAAAAAAAATAGGGAGACGAATTTCGCCATAGCTTAACTGAGATGTTTTGGTTTAAAAAATATCATTTTCTATTTGTATTACAATTATTTCATTAATTATCTTCGTTCATTTTATTATTTATTTCATAAAATTCTTTATTTTTTAATTATTCATACAAATAAAACCATTATTTGCACTGCCTTATCCATTTCATATCCATAAAACCTTGGCATACCTTTTAGCTACTTTTAATATTTAAACTATTCCATTCACAATAGCAATTTGCAATGCAACTCTATTAATGCGCCTTTTTTTCAGAGATCATTTGTTTTTTCGATCTTTGTTTGGTGTTTCGCTGTTTTCCCTGCAAAGAAAACAAAAACAATGCAACGAACAATAGGCTTAAAGAAAAGAAACAGCAGATAAGGGCAACAACAAAGCAAACAGAAAAGGGAATTTAAATTTTCAAACGGTATTTTGCACAAGAGCGCGATACACAGGCACTGGAAGAAAAGAAAATTAAATTGGAATTGAAATACATTTTTTAATAAAAAAAAAATAAAATTAAAGAGTATTGTTGTTATTGTTTTTTTAATTAAAAGCAAATAAATAAATTGTTAAAATAAATAATATAACAATTAAAGTTAAAAAAATTAAGTATTGCAATAGAAATAATTTGTTTGAAATTATTTTTTAAACAACCGGCAAAAGTAAGTTTTCTTTTAAGGTTTTCTCTAATAAATTGAAATCTAATAAATTAAAATATTTATTAAAAAGAATTAAAATAAAACCAACATGTGTTGTGTGTTGTAAATGTCCTTTTCAAACAAAAGGACACCATTTTCTGCTTTTGCAATCATTTAAGTGAGGTTATGTTCATCCGTATTTACACTCTTTTACAGACAAAAAAGAAAGAAATTCTGTATTCAACATGAGTAAAATGGATTCCAATAGACAAGGTGCTTACAAAAGCAACTCAATTAACACAACTGTAAGCTAAACACTTAGTCCTTTTTTAAATAAAAGATTGCCTTTAAAGAAAATAATTTTCCATCTTAATCCTTTGCCTATAGGAATCTCGTATGCGCCGCCATGAGGTTACTGTGGAGCTGCGTAAATCTAAAAAGGAGGATCAAATGTTTAAACGGCGTAACATCAATGAGGATGAGGTAGTCTCTCCCCTCAAAGAGTTTAATGGCCAATCGCCTTTAAATTTTACACCCGATGAAATAGTAGCTGGCATGCTATCTCCGGATAAAGATCGCCAATTTGTTGGTATGCAAGCAGCACGTAAAATGCTTTCAAGAGAACGTAATCCTCCTATTGATGTTATGATTGGTCATGGCATTGTACCCATTTGCATACGTTTTCTGCAAAAGAACGACAAGTAAGTTCAAATTATTTACAAACTTTAAAAAGTTTCTTTGTTTCCTTAATTTTTAATATTGTTCTCTCCCTTGTTTCTTACTATACTCCTTTGCAGTCCCTTACTTCAATTTGAAGCTGCTTGGGCTTTAACTAACATTGCCTCGGGCAATTCGGAACAGACACGTTGCGTCATTGATAACAATGCTGTGCCTCATTTCATAAATCTATTGAAATCGAAAAATATCAATTTAGCCGAACAAGCTGTTTGGGCTTTAGGTAATATTGCTGGTGATGGTGCTGTAGCACGTGACATTGTCATCCAGCATAATGTTGTTGATGGCGTTTTGGCATTGGTCAATGATAGTGCTCCTTTATCATTTTTGCGTAACATTGTTTGGTTAATGTCGAATTTGTGTCGTAATAAGAATCCTTCACCACCATTCGATCAAATTAAACGTTTACTGCCTGTGCTGTCGCATCTGTTGGGCGGCAACGATATACAAGTTTTGGCTGATGCCTGTTGGGCTTTATCGTATGTCACCGATGATGAGAATCCAAAGATACAGGCTGTTGTCGATAGCGGTGCTGTGCAACGTTTAGTTGCACTTTTGGGCACAGATGAGCCAGCAATTATTGTGCCTGCTCTACGTACTGTTGGTAATATTGTTACCGGCACCGATCAACAGGTAAGTTGTACAAACGTACTTACATTACGCATATGCTTATATATTCTAATTTTAATTGTTCTTGTCATTAAATTTTGATTTGCATAATATTTTTAGCAATTATTTTCTCTCATAATAAATCATTTACGCTTTTCATTACAACATGTTAAGATGTTGTTTTAAAACATTTTTCGTTTCTGAAAATCATTTTTTAGAACAATTCTAAGATTTCTAATGTATTTGATTTGTGACAAAAAGTTCTCTGACTTTTGTTGTACCTTCTTTTTTGTAATTAAATCTACTTTTGCAAACTTCTTGTCAGTGTCTTCCTGCTCTGCTCTGCTCTTAATGTTATCGTTTTGTACGTATTGTCACATGCTCGTATGCTCGTTAAACTTTTCATAAGATGGATTAAAAAATTTCTTGCAAAAATGTTTGCTTTTTGAAGTCATACTTTTCAAAATCAAAGTCAAATATTTTCTTAAGAAATCTTGTAGGAAAACGAGTGGAGGAGAGAGAGTCAAGTCAAGTTATTCATACTTTTCCGTATAATTTAAATGTTTATGTTTTATTAAAAGTTTTCTTTTAAGTGATATTAAAATATACTTCCTTCTCCCCCCTCCTTTTCCTCCGCCACCCCCATCCACAATCTCTTTTTTTCTTTGCTATTGAATGTACACAATATATTCTAAACATACAAGTTTTCAGTATCAACGTAAAATATGTTTTTTATTTGAATATTTTTAAACACAAAAAAACGAAGAAGAAATTCTTGTTAATTTTTTGGTAAAAATTTCTTTTAATTTAAAGTTTTTTTTTATAAGAATTTAAATAAATTTTGACAAAAAAAAAATGAAATGAAAACTTCTCTAAGAGTAAGAGGTTAAGAAACAACACAAGATTATGATACTTAAGGAATGTTTTTTTTTTTTTAATCCAGAAATTCAGCAATAGTTAGCATGTACCATATATATAATATATGTACACTGGCGTGCAAAAGTGTACGCATTTTGGGTGAAAACATATGATAAATTTCACTTGAGACAGTCCTTTATTTCGTTTGAACTGATAACTAAAGTTCTTCGTCTAATACTCAACTCAACAGAGACTTAGCCAATTTGTTAGAAGGGCTCTTATGGAGTTTTTACAGTCATGATGCAATCGTGATTTACCCAAGAGAAGCTTCATTGCCCTGAGAGCAGTATATATAGGTCACAGAAATCCACGTAAGAAATTCCATTTGAGGAAGCAAAGCCGGTTATGGCCTAAAGGGTCTCTAAAATAGGAAATATGTTCGTCTAAAAGACGCTATAATTGTTGTTCCATTTATAATCGGGCGCCAGCTTAAGATCCTTAAAAAGGATCATATATAGTCATATAGTCCATAGTTCGACTGGAAATTCCGCTCCCTGCAATCGGAGAAAAAATGTTCAGAATATCGAATTAAACATTTTGGTGGTGTTTCCTACAGCTCGATTTCCTAAGGTGTAGGCCGCACAACGTTTGAGATACATGTCAAGTGAAATCAGGCAGAGATACTCAGACTAGCAGTCAACTGAATCTTAGACAAGGTTTCTCGCTGGCAGCTCTCATCCAAGTATCGTAATAATCGGTCTAAAAATGCCTAAGGAGTTGCAACGTTGGTTCGCTTTGTTGGGGACATTTGGACAGAACTTTGAGGACATGGCGTAGTGCATAAGTTCTTAAAGCGACTATTGAAATCCAGGCGCCTTCCAAATAGACAACAAATGATGAAATTTCCCTAAGAATTATTTTTTTTATGACAACGATTTAGTCTACATTCGTCCACTTTTGTTCGCCAATGTTTGTACACACTATGTGTGTGGTGCATGCAGCAGCAGCCGTATATCATAGTAAAATGACAAAAAAAAATGAAACGAATTATCAACACAAAAGAAAAACTTTATATTCTTCCTGCTGCATGTTTAAATGATTCTCCTATTATTTTTCTCCTCTCTCTCTCGCCATAGAAGAAGAATAGAGAGAAGTCTTAATTAATAAATATAATACGGGAAAGTTGATAAAAGAAAAGTTAAGAGTTTTATTATTTTGTTATAAATAAAAACCGACAAATAAACAAACAAACAAACAAACGAATGCGAAAAAAGTGAAAATGTAAAGCATATTATTTTCAATCTTCTTTTCACTTCTGTATTTTATTTTTTCCTTAGCTTCAGCTTTTCAGACGTTAACGTATTATCTTACGTTAAAACATTTCAAAACTATAAGTGAGTGTAGCGAACAAAACGAAAAGACGACTCAACTCGACGAGATGATTGTTTTATTTATTTATGTTATGTATTCTTATTTCCCGTTTTTGTAACTGCTTCTGCTGCTGCTGCTGCTCTCCTTCGTATTTTGCATTTTAATGTAAAATTTTGCTACTAAATGTACTAATTTATACAAATGCGCTTTTCATCACTTAATTACATTTATTAGGCAGGCAGGCAGGCAAACTGGCATGCAGCAGCAGAGTTGTTGAGTATATTTTATATAAAAAACTTATCAACTTTAAGAGGCTTTCTACGTACGTACGTTCCGTTTTCCTCCCTCACTTTTCGCCTTTTTTTAAGTGTTGGAATCCCATTTACATTCTTTTCTCCCCGTTCAGCTTTTGTTGCGTGTTGTCATCTAGTAGGAGAGGAGGAGGAGAATATAACGACACAAGAAAGTATTTGGAAGAGACAGGGAATATGAAAACAATAGCTGACACTTCAGTGCATTAACACTTACTCTAATGTTTGGCAGCAAAGAAGAAGAAGGAAATGTTGAAAACGTGTAGTAATGGGCCAGGCTAGGCTGACTTCTTCTTCATATTTTGCTAGGAATATTTATAAGAAATTGTACAACTCTTTTGACGCTCACCCTATAGATTATGAACAAAGTTTTTTGTGGTAAAATTGGAAGTAACATGTTAGCAAAGGATTATACATCATTTGCAACATAATTCCAAGACGTATTTAATGAATTGAACAAAAATTTGTGAGCAACAATCCGTTCGTGGTCTTTCTGCTGCTTTCGAAACTTTCGTCGTTAGTGTTAAACTACGTAGACTCTATACAACGACTTGGCAGCTATAAGCCAAATGAGAGATATAATGAGTCTGCGTACTCAAGATCGTTCAAGTAGTCTTACAAACCCTAAATTATTCTCTTGCCGTTATAAAGGACTTGCTCAATGATCATGTAACAACAACATAATGTTCTCTATTGTCACCACGTGTCTTTGTTTTCGTTCAATTGTAGTAGCCCAAAAGTTTCCACAAGTATTTGTATCATCAGGATCCACTCGTTTGTTGAATATTTTAGATAAAACGCCAATGTCAGCTCTAGCGTTTGATTTTATATTTCGAAGAGCTGTAGAAATCTTCTTTTTTCTCTGAAGTCAGAGATGTTTGCCTGGGATACATTTTCAAAACATAGTTTCGCTGAAGAATTGTCAACAGTGAAATCAGGCAGCCGCCTGAACCTTAGGCAAGGTTCTTTGCTGGCAATTGTTATTCAAGTATCGTAATAAACGGTCTAAAATGCCTAGGGAGTTGCGACGTTGGTTCGCCTCGTTAGGGTTTAGGTACAGACCACATTTCGCAGTCCATTTGGACTGATTTCTGAGCGCGGGTGTATTCCATAAGTTCTTACGTACGATGTCGTCAAGCGCAAACTGGATCTCGCTATAACACTGATACGGATCATGGTTAATTTGTATACGATGCCAAATCAAGCAGGCTTTATTCTAGTATACATACATAATTGGTCATTACAACCCTTCAGTCAGGATCACGACCTAGCTTCTCACACCACTTATGTTGTGTGCGTTAATTTTTATACATGAGTGGCGGGACCTACAGTTTAAAGTCGACTCCGAACGACAGTTTTTTGAGAAGCTTTTCATGGCAATTTTAATACTCTCAGAGATTTTGCCAGAAATCTGCTGAGAGGAAGTCGCCGAAGAAATATTTTCATAATTTCGTTTTGATGTCTGACCTGGGATTCTAGTATATGGTATGTAAAAAACAAAACAAACCTGATGAATATTTTATTTAAACTTGACTTAAAAACATCATCGGAACATCAAAAAAGATTTGCCCACTACAACTGATGTATGGACGGATGGATGGCAGTGTTTTACTAAAAGTGCACATCATCTTCATCGTTTGAAATGCTTCCAACAAACTGATAAACTAAACACGTTGGTCGTCCTTGACGATGACTTAAAAAGAAAGATTCGAAAAAAAGAGAAAATAACAGAAAAGACAATTTGCATTGCAAATTAATGGTGGCTTCTTCAATGGAAAAGAGAACGTTAACGCGGGATAGACTTATTCGCGATAAAGGAATTTAAAAAGGAAGCAAGGAAAAAAAAAACTGAATAAGATGCTCGCTCCTCTGAACATCATATAGGCTGTGGCATAGGCACACAGGCAAGCGCGTACCCTGTGCACCACACTTGAGCAACACCAAAGATACTAAAGTAGTACTACGCAGGCAGGCGTTTGTTTTTAAAGAACAAAAAATGCGAAACGTAACGAAGCGTTATAGGCTGGAACGGAAAGAAAAAAACATCAACGTCATGTTTTTTAACAACATGCTAAATTTGTCTTCTTGTTTTTAGTTTTTGTCTTTTTAACATTTTCTTCTTGAATAAAAATAAAAGAAACTGGCTGTGCTCTGCTCTGTTCTCTGCTCTGTATATGAATATTTACGTAAAGGAGATAAAGAAAAATGCGAAATGACAGAAGTTAAAAGACTTTAGTAGGATTAGTTTATTCCTTTGTTTTGTTTTTCTTTGCTTCTAACCCCCCCTCTATTATTTTGTTGTATTTGATATGCAAAAAAGAAGCAAAAAAGTCCTCCTTTTCGTTGGCTTTTAGAGATGTGTCGATGGTGGTGCAGGCACCTTGGTGTACATGGACAAGTGTTTTCATTACAGATAAGGGGTGATTTTTTAAGAGCTATAGGAAAATTTTTCAAAAAAAAAAAAACATAAAATTCAAAAAAATGCATGAAATTTTTATTTGAATCGATAGTACGGTCCATATAATTTAATATTTGAAGATTATTTCATACAAATGTTGACCGCGACTGCGCCTCAAATGGTCCATCCGCTTAGTCCAATTTTGGCATACTCTTTCCAACATTTCGGCAGGTATCTCACGAATAAATGCGTCAATTGAAGCGGGCTTATCTGTATAGACATTAAGCTTTAACATAGCCCCACAAAAAATAGTCTAAAGGCGTTAAATCGCACGATCTAGGCTGCCAATTGACCGGTCCCGAACGTGAAATAAAATGTTCACCGAACTCGCCTCTCAATAAGTCCATTGTTACGCGTGCTGTGTCCCATGTGGCACCGTCTTGTTGAAACCACATGTCATGCAAGTCAAGCTCTTGCATTTTGGGCAAAAAAAGGGTCTATTAAACTGACCATAAAATGGAAGAAGCGCGCGATGAACTTTATTAACAGAGCACGCATTTTGCAAGCGTTGTTCGTTTGTAAGACGATTAGGTTAGAGGACGTGTACTTGTCCGTTAAGACAAGTACAATACCCGGAGGTCGAAATTGACCCATTGTACAACGATTGTAAGACGATTCATAGTTAAATTATAGACCAAACTGAAGATGTTTGACAGTGAAACAAAACACGAAACGTGCGTGAGCTGTTTAAACCAGTGTTGCCAAAAAGATAATAGCTAAAAAATCACCCTTTAAATTCCAATGCAAGACTATGAACAAACGATTCTACTCTCAAATGTAGGTCAATTAATTCAAAGTCTATCACATAACGT